>OZ023312.1:19191606-19261606 GCA_964007375.1 Ophion obscuratus | reverse complement strand
AGAGAGAGAGAGAGAGAGAGAGAGAGAGAGAGAGAGAGAGAGAGAGAGAGAGAGAGCTAAGGGGTGGAAGGAACAGAAAATACGAACTATGCAATACAGGTAGCTGAATTTCTTTAAAAGAAGTCCCAAACGAGTCAACGAAGACGTCATGGAGACCTTTGAGTTATTCATTTTCTTTTTTATTCTGTTAAAGCATGAAAAATTGATACAAGCACATCTTCATCCGTTAAAATGTAAAGAGAAAAAAGTCCGCACAGAAAGAAGTAAACGAAGAAGAGAATAAAGAGTTCACGGTAGTGCCCTCGAGCTTTTCCATAATCCTCGACTCGTCCTGGTAACCCTGTCTTCGTTTCTTTGTCCGCCACGCGTGGACGGTACGTGTGGACTCGTTGCCCGCCCGCGTATAAACTCGCGGCTCAAAAGAACTCCACGTTCAAACAATATCTCAATATCTGAGCTTTTCCGAGCAGCGTCAAAATGGAGAAATAATTTAATGAGCGCAGGAGTGAAAAAACGTTCCACGAATATGAAAACCGTGATCCCCTGGTCGGGAAAATCAGCAGTTGGTGAGGATTTTTTAATGTTCTTTCTTAACGGGCGAGTCTGAAAATATGAGATTCGAGAATTCGGTTGGAAAATTGTTCTACGCTTTTGGCTATTTACCGGAAGTTCGTCTGTTGATTTTGTGCTCTTCCGGGGCGATTGTGGTAACGGAGAGAGCTCAAGTGGTAACGGAGAGCATTCGGTGTAGGTCAGTTTGTAATGAAAGTATGGGCACACCGCGATTTTTTTCGTGCATCCCGGAAATTTCCATCTATTATTATATAATTATATTACTATTATTTATGTCAATATTTATTATTTTTATCAATATTGATATCGGATAAAATAATCTACAAAAATATGCGTCTGGTGGGAACGCTTATTAACGGCGGGGTAAAGTTAATTCGGCGAAAAAAAGGCATGTTTTTAAGATTTTTTTTGGCGTAACGAATAGTGTTCGTTTATTGAAAAATGTACATATAATAAAGTAACATTTGAACAATACTCTCCTAAATTTGCATTGCAAAATATTCAAAATTAAGCGAGTGAAAATTAAACCCCGGAGGCGCCTCGAAAAAAAGTTGGTTTGCGGTGTGCACCATAACTCGCAACAGAATCATTTGAAACAAAAAAATCAAAATGCATTTGTTGAAGGAGATGTTTCTCGAGGTAATGTTGTTGAAGGAGATGTTTCTCGAGGTAATGACGGGAGGATTTTTTTTTTCGATTTTTCGATATTTCGTAGCACTTGGGAGCCAAAAACCCGATTTTCGCTAAAAAATCGGCTAATTTTTTGTTGAAAAATTAGTAATTATTAAAAAAAAAAAAAAAAAGCTCTCGACAATACCTGGTGAATTATGTGAAGAAGGACTGTGCAAAATTTCAAAGTGATTGGTCCAGTAGATTTTTAGTTATCGTGCACACGGACTTCAAATATGACAAGTCTCAGAAAAGCGGTTTGAAAAACGCAGAAGAGAAGAGAACGGCATGGAGCAATAGACGCTCAAATACTCATAACTTCGTCAATTTTACACCGATCGACTTGAAATTGTAACAAAATATTCTTGATATATTATGCATTCATTTAAAAAATTTAAAAAAAATGAAATTTTTTTTTTTTAATACTTTACCCCGCCCTTAACGAGCTGAGTCTAGTTGTAACAATCGAAAACAGCTCATTTGAGGGATTTTTTTATAAAATTGTGATGATTTTTTTTTATTTTGTGGAAATTTGATTTTTTTAAATCGTGACACTTCTAAAACAATGACGTATTTGAAAAAGTATCATCTGAAGAAGACTGTGTAATTTTTTTGTGTACAAATATTTCATTATAATCGATTTACAGCTGATGCCCGGGAAGCACCTCTCGAAAACGTCTTTTGCGATGAGCAATGCTCTTCTGAATCGGGCTATCTAATATAAAAAAAAATTAAACAGATTTCGTCAGTATATAAGTTTTATTTCCAAAAATTTCCGAAAAAGCCCGCTACAGAATTTACATCCTCTCGAATATATTTAAATTTTCGTAATGGATGTAATTTCCAAAAAAGCCCAATTTCCAAAATATCGAACTAAAAAAGAATACAAAGTGAGTTTCGATTTTTGGGAAAAAATGGCCTTTTTTTCGTCAATTCGAAAGTATACACCAGAAAAAAAATCCTTCGATCAGATACTATCCTTTTACATCAAGAAAAGCCCCTCAAAATTTCAGAAAGATCGATGGAGTAGTTTTTCAGATATCTTGCTCACCGACTTTGAAAATGTGCTTTTAAGAAAAACGGGTTCAAAGTTTCAAAGGATGCTCCGAGCCTTCCGACAGGCGTCAACATAACAGCCTATAAATCTGTCAATTTCGATCCGATTATCTTGAAACTGTCAGGGAATATTTATAAGATAATGCACTGTCAAAATGTATTGGTTTCGAAAAAAAAAATGATTTTCCGACTTTTACCAGGAGGCAAAACCCCTTAAAAGAAAAAACCGGGTGTACTAATTCTTCTTTTCATCCATTCGTATTTGTATGCAATTAGTAAATAGAATGGGAACACGAAACTCATGAAAACTCTAATATTTCATGCATTCACGATCATTCAACCCTCCTTTGATAGACTTCTCGAATCTAGTTACGATAATATGGATGGCACAGTCTGATAACTGTGTTAATTGAAAATTTTATTATCGCGTATGTATCTACCTACATATACCTGAGAAAAGGTGATCTTGAAGACATTCGACTTGGAGGAACATCCGAAACATTATGTAAGCCCTAATGTTTTCAAAATCACTTTGCATGAAGATTTGTATTTTTATATTAGGACGTTGAATAAGTTCTGGCTTTTTTCTAATAGATGGCGTTACCAGAACTGCGCACGGATTGTTTAATCCGTGTTGTTTAAGATGACAACGCATCTATGAAGAAATACTACAGGGTGTCCCAGAACTGAATGCGTTCCTTGAAATGGGATGGGGGGTTGGGGGTGAAATTCTGAGTCGATTCATATAAGCATGTGTGGGTCTCAGATCAACCCTTGAATATTTATTAATTTTTAAAGGCGGGCCAATGATGTGCGCCAGCCTTTAATAATTAATAATAATTCAGGGGTTGAGCGGAGGACATTTTTTCAAAATTTACGAAAATTTCTTTTTTTCCCGGCCACGAGGTAGGTGTAATCCGTTAAGAAAGGTCTTGTCCCTTAAAATCAGAACGGGTTCACAGTATCTTTTTCCCCCATGCATTTAGATCTGTTAAAATTTGCCTTTAAACAGGGTTACTAGTGACGATCCCACAAAAGGGTTGTAGAACATGCTTTCCGCTATCAAATAAGCCAGCAATGCTTTATGCAAAAGTGAACCATTTTCGAGATATTGATATTTTTATATTATAATTTTTTTAAAGCAAAGAGTTGGCAACTTCAAAACCTAATTTTAAAAAACTGTTGTACGGAATAAAACTCCTTTATTATTTGTAGTTTGAGGCCACAGTAACAAAGAATTATCAATAATAAAATAAGAATAATATTAGACTCGCCGAGTCTTGAACCCCTAATTCAAAGATGTTTGCAGATTATTCTTATTTTATTGTTGATAATTCGTTGTTCCTGTGTCCTCAAGCTACAGACTTAATAAAAATAGTTCGATTCCATAGGACAATTTCTTAAAATTAATTCTTAAAGTTGCCTACCCCTCACTCAAAGAAGAATCACAATAATAATACCTCCAAAATGGTTCACTTTTGCATGAAGCATTACTGGGTTGTTTAATGACGGAAAACCTCTCCTACAACCCTTTCCCAAGATTCCCAACAACCCTTTATGTAAATATAAATGCATTTTACTCATCAACATTTGGATTCGGATTATTCATATATACAAATGCATTTCGTTTATTAACACTTGAATTCATATTATTCCAGTGCTTAGACTTTATCGTCGGTAAAATATCTTGTGAGACTGAAAAGCTGCAACACGTCTTGACACAATACGAAGGCAAATAATTGAACTCCACTCCACATTTGTTGCAGAATTATTTTTTAGTCCACTGGCATTTATATATGCCTATGTATGTTCATACATGTATGTGTGTGTACGTACGCGGTGTGAAATCTAAAATGGAGTATCTCACGAAGGCCATGGGGGCTATTATGAGATGATGCGGGAGTGACTCGATGTATCAGGGACGGGAGGAAAGAAAAAGAGGGCGAAAAAAAATTGAAAAAAAAATTAAGGGCGATGAGAATGAAAGAAGAGCGACGGAGAGAGTATAATACAAAAGATGAGCAGCTCGAGACTGGCGTACGTATATATTGTATAGATGCAAGAAAGAACAGCTATCAGCTCACTGGGGATAGTGTACTATTACTCCCTATTCTTTTTTTTATCGGTTCTCCCATTTCTCGAGAGCCTTTTGCCGAGAGAGAAAGAGAAAGAGAGAGAGAGAGAGAGAGAGAGAGAGAGAGAGAGAGAGAGAGATATATATGAGCCCATCCGGTATAGATACTTCAAACCCTTGGACATCCGGTTCGAGTGGCTACGAAAGTGTGCGTGAGGACATCCTCGAGTGCCAGGTGACTTTCTCAAATTACCAGGATTCTTGGCTCGACTATCAACCGATCGGAATTCGGTACGTATGCTGTCAACTTCGCGATGAAAAAAAGAGAAAAGGAAAGTCCAGCGAACATTGTGCGAATTACATCACAGGATCGATCGACGTAGTTCATCAAGCGAAAAATCTTCGGAGCTCCAATTATTCGCGAGAAAAAAAAACATTTCTGTCTAAAAAATGTACGGAATGAACTTTTCCGCATGGAAGTCGAAAAAAACCAGTACAAGTCTCGCATGTTCCTGTGGAACAGATTATAATTGAAATAGCTCGACAAGAAAAAAATTAACGGGATTTCGAGTTGAAATAATGGTTAGGTAATTTGTTAACGAGTTTGTAATAGCTTGCGGCCGAAAAGACAAGTCGATTTTTAATATTTTTTTCATGAGAGTATTGGGATGAGGAAGTCGGGATTGTACACGTAATTAAGGAGTGAAATGCTGTCAGAATTTTCAAAAAAAAATCGATTTTTTTATAGATTTTCTTGAAGTATGATATTTCGAAAATATTCCATGAAAATTTCAAGTCAATCCGATTAATAGCTTCCGGGATATTCCACAATTAGTTAAGGGGCTCAACGTGTAGACGTGGCTGACAAACGCGCAAACGATAATACCCGGGAAGGCAGAGTTTTTCGAAGATAACAACAAACTGATATTTTGGAAGCTTCCACATCGGCAGAAGCCCTATTGTATGGGCAAGGAATTAATGATTCTATCCTGGTATTTCTATACATAAATCAAGTGTAAAATTGGAAAACTCTTTCAGAAATGTTCAAAAATGTATTATTCAAAAGCTATGAACTTTAGCAACATTTTATAAAGAATACTTTCGTTTTAAAATTGCCCAAAATGTAAAAAAAATAATTCATCCCGAAAAATTTTAATTGTTTGAAAAATTGTTTTAACAATTGGCTACAAAGAATTAAATGCTCGACTTTTCGGCAAAAAAATTGTGATATTCGGATTCAGCAGATCAAAATACACAAAAGAAGTTTAGCTTCGTCCATCGAGCTTAAAATTTTACGAGCATATAATACCGTATCCACATCGGAAAACTTTAAACGCGTTTTTCTCGAAACTATGTTTTTCAAGTCGGTGACCACTATAATTAAAAAACCACTCGATGGATTTTGATGAAACTTGGTGTGCTTATTGATAGCATTAAAAACTAGTCCTTAATCGAAGGATTTTCATTTTTGTTGAAAATTTCTATTTTTTTAATCAATAAACGAGCGATTTTTTGGTCGAAAATCGAAAGTTATCTGTCGGAAGCCACAATTTTGTTAATTTTTGAAAAAAAAAAGCTGGGATTAAGGACTAGAGTTATTATCAAACTAATGATTTTTTATGTGATTTTTAATGTTTATTGAAAATAAAAAGTTTGTTTTCATATAATGTTATTTTATGAAAAAAACTGCAAAAATGCTTGGTAAAAAACTGAACTTTCCCTTGGATCACTCACTTTTTTGATTTTTCAATTTTTTTATTTTTATTTTTTGTTCAACTTATACGCAATATTCTGCAAAGTAAAAATGTGTTTGATTTTTTTAATCCAGATCACCTCTTCAATACTTACAATTAGGACGTCCGCAAGCGAAGAATATCAGCGCCGGCGCACCGACATATGTGGCTCCTCCCATTCCCAATACCATGTTTTGTCAAACTTAAAAAAATATTGTCGTGTTCAATAAGGAGCGTTTAGTAACCACACTAAATTTCGACATTTTATAATTAATATTTTTCGCATAAAAAATAGTTTGAAAATCGAACATTTTTTGGGCCAACAAAGTAGAAACCTCCCTTAAGGGGTAAGGCCACTGTAAATTTTTTGAAAAATCGATTTTTTTTTATTGGCTTAAAAAATAGTTTAAACCCTCTAGAATAAGAAAAAAAAGGTCCTGTGCGACCCAAACAAACCCAAACAAACTATTCGCAAAACTTTAAACGCGTTTTTCTCGAAACATGGTTTTTCAAAATGGCACGCAGCATAACTCGAACAATTTTCATTTTTTTTACTTGAAATTTTAACCAGATGTGAACATTTACATTATCTTGAGAATGTCGATCGGAATTTTCAAGAACTTTATTTATTGATTTTTTATTAACAAAAAACGCCGTTTTTTTCGTCAAAAATCAATTTTTTTTCAAACGCACGCCAAATCCACAAAAATTGATACTTTTTAAAATCCGATCGACATTCTCTAGCTATAGCCCTCTAGATTAATGGTTTTTTTTTTGTTCTAGATTCAAAAGTGCACCAGTGGTGCTGCGTGCCGCGGAGCCCTGGAAGCAAAACATGTCCCGGGAAGATAGCTGTGGAACCGCCATTTTGTTTTTTTTTTACTGTAAAAAAATTTTATAATAAAGTTTAATGTATGCCCGATAACACCATTAAAAGTTTTTTTTCAAATACCTTCAATTTCGGGAGCAAAAAATTAGTGAAAAAACCTCTTTTTTTGGGCCGTTAGAGTGGCCTTACCCCTTAATACGTAGTATTGGCAAGTTAGAGTTATTTTTTATTGAAAACTGTTGATAAACCATTAGGTTATTATTATTTAAACAAAGTGACGCCGTTGCTAGATGGTCAATTAGAGTAGGTCATTCTGGCAACTAGGGTCATCTGAAACGAAAATAACAAAAAGTGATTTTAGTGTAATAATAAAAGTTTCGTATGTTCGGAAACTTTTTTGAAATGTTGAAAATTTCAAAGAAGTTAAGCTGTGGATAAAAAGTTCTATTATCTACGAAAAAAAACTTTAACCATTTGTTATTAACAAATGGATAAACATATTTAGAAAAGTCTTCCAGAAATACAAAAGAGAATGTTATAAACTATGATTTTTCCAAATTTTAGGAAGAAAGGACGAAAAAATGTTGCTATAGCTTCGAGATAAAACGCAAGAAAAAGAAAAAAATCGCAGCGGGGCGGTTCGCCCTAGCGCAGGGTGATAGCGCACATGGGCGATGTGACGCTTCGTAAAAATCGTCATAACTCGGTCAATTATATGAAATTTTTACAAAATTCGCGTTGCACATTACAATCAATACCTTATGCTGTAAAGCTTGTCACTGTCACCGAGCGGAATGCCGTTTCGCTGACAAGGAACATCAATCAAGTGTCCACCCTTGATTTCGTTGAAACCCATATACGTGATAAGGCATTGAAGACTATCAGACACGTGTCTTTTTTTATTGGCGAAAAAAACGACTTTAAGGGGGGTAACCAACCCTCAAAGAAAGGTGTGTCATCCCTTAATTTAATCTTTTTTCGTACTTCTATAGTCGATTTTTCATCGTTTTATATTGGAAGAATTTGAGTTTTTGTTTCATTCAGATCGATGGACTGCTCGTGGGTGAAACTGCAAAATCACCCCTCAATACGTCTTTCTTTGAAGGGTGGTTTCTCCCCTTAAAACTATTTTACCGCCGATAAAAAAATACGTCTCTAATAGTTTTCAAGGTTTCATCACATATATGAGTTTCAACGAAATCGAAGGCGGAGTTCCTTGTGAGTTTCCTTGTGCGAAAACAGCAAAATATGGGGCTGGATTGAAATTCCGAACTTTGAATGGTCAGAACGCTCAAAACTCCAAAAGAATGGTATACCAAAAGATCAAAACTCCGAAAGAAGAATTTTACACCGTCTTAACACCGTCAAAATAATTCGGCTATAGAAGTTTTAAAAGTTTCAAAATTTTCATAAATCGACGAATTATTTCAAGAATTTTTTTTCATTAAGGGGCCAGTCCACTTTGGAGCCACGAAAAACAGGCTATTTTTGCGATTTTTTGAGGTTTTTATAAAAAATGTGAATATAAAAGTTGTTGAGCTTGATAAACAAAGTCTTGAAATACATTTTAAAAAAATTAATTCATTTTTAAGTACAAAAACTTAACGTATCGCCTCAAAAATAGGCGGGCTAGGTAGCTCCATCACAACTCGACAACGGCTTGTCTGAAACAAAAAAAATCAAAGTCCATTAGATTCAGTATGACACCAGCTACAAAATGACCCTCGGATATAAAGTTTTATCAAAAAATTAAAAATGACAGATGAAAAACGAAAAAAAGTTTTAAAAACGCATTTTTTCGCAGTTTTTCGCAAAAAAAGAGTAAGAATCAAAATTTTTAAATCATCGAGGGTCATCTTGTTGCAAATCATGTTTACAATATGTGGTTCAAATTTCAAGAGAATCGGTTTCTTAGTTTTAGAGACACGATGGAGCTAGATTTTAAAAACGTTGTTTCGAGAAAAACGCGTTTGAAGTTTATACGATGGGTCGGCCGAGCGCGCTATACGCTCAGGTAGACGAAATAAGGTCCTGACGTTCGGGTAAAAAAAATATTTAGAGAGCTCGGATTTTCATAAAATTTTGACACAATATTTCTGAATGTATGCACTTTCGGAAACAGTTTTAAAAAATCGATTTTCGAAATTTTCAAAGTGGACTAGCCCCTTAAGAAGTAATTGTGCGTCAATTTTGAAATTGCCTAGACAATGTTCCACATTCTACATCATTTACAGTCAACTGTGTAGACTTTCGCTGGCATGATCTTTTCATGACGGCCGGGTTGAAATTCCGAACTTTGAATGCGCGGACGGTTTAAAATTCCTAATTTTAATATTCCGAAATTACAAGATTCGTCAAGATTATGCCAGCGAAAGTCGACACAGTTGACTGTAAATAATGTAGAACGTATAACTTTGTCTACACAAATTTCAAAATTGACGTAAAATCACTTCTTAGTAAAAAAAACATTCTTGAAATAATTCGTCGATTTATTAAAAATTTTGAAACTTTCAAAACTTCCATTGCCGAAGTATTTTCACGGTGTTCAGATTTTCAGAGTTTTGGTCTTTCGTGTGAAATTCTTTCGGAATTTTGATCTTTCGCGGTAGTATTCTCTGAGTTTTGAGCGTTCTGATCATTCAACATTTTCGCACTTTCCCTGTACTCTCGTGCAAATATGCTGCACAGCAGGGCATCGAAAAATTCGCCGCTGTGGGCAACACTCCGTTGAGTTTCTCAAGAACCGGAAATCGAGCACTCCCATACGAACGAAGATTGAAAATAAATAACAAATTTCAATCCACTCCATTTATCGCTAATTTAATTCGATCAGTTCCGCTTGAAGACCAAAAGATGCAGAAAAACTCGAGACAGAAAATTGTCACCAAATTTGCCCAATAAATAATTTCGTTCAACATAAAAAAAAAACATGGAAATAAATCGTGCTCTTCGTGTGCAAAATATTCGTCATCGAATGAATACAAGAAACATTGAAGTGTTCCCTCAACGATCGAGTCGCAAGGGTGGCTAATAAAATTTGCGGGTGTAATAACGTGAGAGAGAGAGGGAGTGAGAAGGGGAGTGAGAGCGAGAGAGAGGAGGGGGGGAGGTTTTCGTTCTTTCGCGTGATAAATGAACATGTCGGGCTTGGCTCTTCGTCTACCAGGGAGAATACAAAGTAAACAGGGTGCGTGTGTTTCTCTCGGGGAAAAGAAAAACGAGTCTTTTAGGAGAGAGTGGAAGAGATCGCTCGGAATATCCTCCCAAAAGCCGTATAGACATGGCCAAGAGCGAACGGTGCATTTAATAAAAAATGTGTCACGCACATACACACACACAGACACCCACATGTATACATTGAGTGCCAGTAGACAAAAAGGCGTAAATTACAGTATTCTCGGGTTGTGCTCCTCTTTCCAGGGATACCATGTATTTGAGCAATCGGTCACGTGACGCACGAAAAAACGACGTCCGTAGTATATACAGGGTGGCATTTATAAGGTAGGCATGTGATTTATTAAAAGTCTTGTGTGCAGAATTTTCAACTGAAAAAAGTAATTTTTTATGTTCTCCAAGTTCTTTTCGAAAATAAATACAGTCCGACCTCCGAATAAGAAACCAAAAGCCCCCAAGGGAAAGAGTTTTTCTTATATATCGCATACCCCCTCACTACATCTGTCTGTCTCTCTCACTTTGTTCCGCATGCGATCCTCTCAACAAGAAACTCGCTCGAACGAGTTGCAACTTAGTATTCACATCGCCCATGCAAAAACGCTTTCGACTGCGCGTGGACATTTATTTAGCGAATTTTTGTTTCACGTTAATATACATACTATTGAATATTATTGTGTACTACTGTATATGAATTAGTATTAACTGTTATAAAATGACCGAAACTGTAAAGAAGCGTAAGAGATCAGACTGTAGTATACAAGACGAAGAAAATATTACAGAATCTGCGCCACAAGGTGATGATTTAAACAAAGAGCTTTATGTCCATATTGTTTTATCCCATTTATATAAAAGAAGAAGAAGTCAATATCTCTGAGGATTCATCTGGCAGAGTTCGACTCTCTCAAAAATATTCCATCGTCAGTTGAGTGCGTTGCGGATCAAAATAATACGCAACAAGACGAAAACGCTTTTCTTTACGTCTCGGAAACTTTTGCTGTTTTATATGAAAATCTTTAAACGCCCTTATCTTTGTTTTTATTTTATATGAAATCTTGTCAACACATATATGTATCTTTTTAATGAATACAAAAAATTTCTAATAAACCTGTAGATTTTTTGTTACATTCACACACATACTCACGCACGCATGCACACATCAATTTATACTACAACGTTCACTCTATTTTGCCCGAATAATTTCTCCCAGGCTGGTTTCTTAACCAGAGGTTCCGCGCAGCACAAAATTCTCGAGCTCGGAGTTCGAGTCGGAGTGGGAGAAGCGCTCGAGTGAGAAACTGGGGAAAGTTTCTTATTGCCGGGTTTCTTATTCGGAGGTCGGACTGTACAGCGTATTTTTGTAACGAGTTATATTTGTCAACAATTCAGAATTCTATTGGGAGTACACACAAGTCTCCGCCGTTTGACGAAAGATGGCCCCACCAGGAGGTTATGGTTGAATTGGTGAGATGTAAAACGTCATATCGTAAGGTTGGACATCTGGCAAGACCATTAGCTTGAAACATTAGCGATTTTGTATTAGCATCGCATAAGTTCTCCCTCCAATAAATGCTTCCAATTCCGCGTATTCGTTTCGGCATTCCGCTACGTTCTTTGTCTTCGACGTCAAACTCACCGTTCTTAAACTTTTGAAACCACTCACAACGTCTCTCACTCATCCCTCAAAGTGTGAAAGGCTTTTTGGTACCTTCAAAGTGTGAAGGGGGTTCGTTTTCGGCGGCGCGCTACCAAGCACACAATTGTTGATGAAAAAATCTGTAAAAATTCATGGTTCATCCTTAGGATGTCCTTTCGAAGTACGAACAAGAATTTTTCGGATATTTTTATTTTTAATATGTTTTTTTAAAACAAATATAAAGCAATGCGCGGAAAAAACACTTTTTTTTTAATTGTAGTTTGAACAATAGTAACGTGAACGAGATTTGAAAACCGGTTACTTAATGGAAAAATGTTGCTCTTTAAGAAAAAAAAAATATGCCATCAATGTAGAATTGAACCAAATACACTATTTAATTACGGGAACATGGGTATATTTTTACGAGGTAAAAGTGAGGTATTGAAGGAAAAAAAGCGCTCAACGTCAAAGATACATTTAAAAAAATGGTTTTTTTTAATTAATGTTATTTGTAGAATGTTGATCGACAAAAAAGGTAACATAAGTTGAAAAAAAATTGTTTATAAATTTTTTTTTTATTTTTTAATTTTTAAAAATAAAAAAAAATCCACGTATTTCTCACAGCTTATTATGTTTAAATATGCATAAAAAACCGAAAAAAAATTCTCAAAAAAACTGACTTTTACTTACGTAAAGTGTGAAGGGGGATCGAATTTGACCCTGCTCTGATTTGATCTCGTGCTCGTTCCTCGTAAAACTGACTGATGCAGCTGGCCTTGTGCACACATATACCTACCTACCCATACTTTTTTCTAGTACCACTCAAATGGCGCGCAAGTCGCCGGTGTTAGAGAAATTTGAACAAGTAATTTGGGCCCGGACACATTCGACCCCCCTTCACACTTTGAGGGTTAAAGCAGCCTCACAATATGCTTCTACAAGCGATCGATGCGCCTCAGCTGCAGATTTCTTTAAATTAAAGAAGTAAAGAAGAGTTATAAAGTTCCTGAAAATTACGCTTATTCGGCTCAAAACTCGAGATTTTTGCACGACAAAAAACTATGTGACGCTGATACAAAATCGCTAATATTTCAAGGTTATGGTCTTGCCAGATGTCCGACCTTACGATATAACGTTTTACATCTCACCATGTCAACCATAACCTCCTGGTGGGGCCGTCTTTTGTCAAACGGCGGAGACACATTTGTACTCACAATATTAACAAAAAATTTAAGGTAGTACCTCCACAGAAGAGTTGAATTAAGAAATGGTTGAAATTTGACATATATGTTATTTAATACATTATCCAAACATCTGTGCAATTTGTATAAGTTTGACCACCCCAAACCTGAGATATTTACACTTAAAGTTGGCGTGATTTACACGTAACAAATGCGTTATGATGGGCAAACAGAGCATTATTAATTCTACCGTCAAAACTAAAATTAAGAAATTGATTTAAAAAATGAGGATAAGCTAGAGTAAGATATTACGGATAATGTGAAAAAAAATGAGAATGATTCACCATCTAGTTTCCAAGATATAACCATGAGAAGCCCTCACAATTTTTGTGCAAAGCCTGGAAAAAAACAATTGGGGCGAAGCCTGGACAGTCCCGGCAAAGAGTTTACTGGCAATGGTAGATTAAAAACACAACATAAAGTATATTTTACGGCAATAAATGATATCCATCGTATTGTCTACTCGTACCGAGTCAATATTGCGTAGTTTTTAATTTTATTTATTACTAATTAAGCCAATTATCAATCTTTTAAACGAGAACATGGTGTGTAAACTTTTGGTTGAGATTTTCGCAGAGGAACTACCTTAATCCATTTTGAGTTCAGCGGAATTAAGATAGTGAAAAACCGAGTAAGAAGCACTGTTGAAAACTTTTTCCTGCAACTCGGTATCGAGAAAAAAATTATCCAATACCCGTGCAGAAATTTTGGCAGGGATACAGCTGGATTATGACTTGTATCCCGGGCTCCCAGTCGGGATCTAGTCCGATATCGGATCAGATTCGAAGACTAAATGTAAGATCCGTAAACTGGATTCCATTAGGGATCCAGAACCGGATCCTTTAATGACCCTGAATAGATTCCCCATGGAATCATTGAGGAATCTGGGAAGGATCACGGGTGAATACAGGCTGAAATAAAATGTCAAAAATGGAATTATGACATGTTAAATTTATTATAAAAATAAATAACATTTATAAAGTTTTGGTGCATTAAACTATCAGTAAAAAAAAAATTTGTCCGAAGATTCAAACGGCAAATCGCGCTCATCGCAAGATTTTGATGTGAATTAAAAAAAAATTCACATCAAAATCTGTGAATGCAAATGTATTGACAAGAAATTATAAATACAAAAAAATTCACAAAAGTTGTGAATTTTTTCGTAGTTAAGACAAATTCGTTGTGAATTTTTTCGTATTTAAGACAAATTAAAATCAAATTCAAAATGATTAGATTAAAATTTGCGCCAAAAGTGAGTTCGTACGCATTTTGAGAGAAAACATTGCCTCGAGGCAAAGAAATTTTTGCACATAACTTTTTGTGCGAACATTTCTTTGCCTCAACACAATGTTTTCTCTCAAAATACGTTTACACCTGTGGTGTAAATTTTAATATAACTGTCGTGAATTCGATTTTTATTTTCTTCAACTTGAGGAAATTCACAACTCATTTTGTGATTTTTTTCATATTTATACTGTAATATTTGAAACTCACAACTTTTTTGCAAAAATTTCTTTGCCCCGACGAAATGTTTTCTCTCGAAATACGTAAGAACTCACGGTTGGTGTAAATTTTAATCTAATCATTGTGAATTTGATTTTAATTTGTCTTAAATACATGTTTATACCCACCGACATGTCGGTGGGTATAAACAGAGACTTATTCCCCAAAACCGGTATCCCGGTTAGAATCCAACTTGCATCAGTATCAGAATATATACGACGACGATGGCATAATTTTGAAAATTTTGGCATCACGTGTATTTTCGGTATTACTATGTAATTCCTATCTATAGATAGGAATTGTATAGATAGGAATCTATAGACAGAAATTCCTATCTATAGATAGGAATTCTATAGTAATACAGAAAATACACCTGACGCCAAAATTTTCAAAATGACGTCATCGTCGTCGTACATATGCCGATACTGATGCAAGTTGGATTCTAACCAGGATACCGGTTTTGGGGAATCCATGACAAATCCTGATCGGGATTTGATCGGACATAGGGTATCCCGGTCAAAATTTCTGCATGGGTAGGGGAGACCGGGGCAAAATGGTATAGCGGGGCATAATGGGATAGCAAAAAAATGAAGTTTCTTGGTGCTTGATTTGGGGCAAAATGGGATAGTGGCAAAATGGGACAGAGAGGAGTGGAATATCAAATTGGGGCAAAATGAGACACACAAAAATGAAGTGTCGCAGCCCGCTGAATTTGGAGCAAAATGGGATGACAGAAAAATTCATGCTTCGGCTCTATGAAAGAGCTGTTGAAACATAATCTAATCTAAATGGTGCTTGTGGTTCGTTTCAGTCCACATATACGCAGATAATACGGACTGACCGATATATTTGTCGACACATATCCGTCGATTTCATGGGGAGCGGCGGTCCTAGTTTCATAAAACAATTTACGTAAAAATTGACAAGAGTTAGATTTTCATCAATGGCTTGAAAATCAGTATCAGTAACGTGCAGTTGGCAGAAAATAAATTAAAAAAAAAAACAAAGAAAGAAAAAAAACAAACAAAAAACCATAAACTGCACGCGTCAGATTATAAAAATTACTTGATTATTTAAATAATTAATAACAACAAAGAAATTATACCAATCGAATAAGAAGGCTCAAATAACAATTTACGTCAAGTTTGGTACAGTTCTGACCGCAGAATCAAAAGTAATTGTTTAACAAACTTTAATAACAAATGAAAAATTCGTATTTTTTTGAATGTTAAATTTATTGGATTTTGAATGTTAAATTTATTGGATTCAACGAGCCGAACCCTGAGCCGAACTTGGAATCCTGAGCCGAACACGAACTGTTGTTGTAAAGTCAAAAATAATAATAATTGTTTAAGCGATTGAGTTAGCAAATAAAAAATGTCGTCTTCTTTAATGTTAAATTACTACGATTAATCAAATTTCAACAAAATCGAACGAGTCGACCTTGAAACATTGCCTTAACCGCATGTCCAATCATTATATTTGGTCAACCAATGAATATCAAAAAATCAATTGAAGTTTTAGACTGCATTAATAGTCATTAATGCATTAATAGACTACACCAAACTTGCGAAGATTCTAACCGAATGATAAAAAATTATTATTTAAACAATTTCATTAACAATAAAATTGTTCGAATCGAATTGTTACGCTCGATTAACAATTTCCAAGAAATTTCAGAAAATGCCGATCGTACAATGAAGAATAAATATTTGAACAATTCAATTAACAAATGAAAACCGCTGCAGTCTTTAATATTAATAAATTATTACGCGTAATCGAATCTCAACGATATAAAATGAGTCGATATCAAAATACGTCTTTAAAAATATGCTAATTAATGCAATTCAGTTAAACGATAAATATCAACAAACTTATCGTATCACCTGGATTGTTAAGCTCAATTAACATATTCATTGTTTTATTGAATGCATCGGCCGTAGTTTCGTGAAAAAATAACTATTTCCACAATAATAGAACTTTTTTTTCATCCGCCATATTGGATTTTCAGTTTTTAGTTTTTCATTCCAAACTCCTATCTTCAATTCATGATTTCGATATTCTGAAATCAATGTCTTATGTTTTTATTCGTTATCTAAACGATTACGTATTTATTCATCTATCATTATTTCGCAACAAAATCATGAGGTACATTATATTTCTGTTGAACCCTAGTCAATGTTATTTTTGTTTAGCAGTGAGACGCCATACGCGTCCATTGTGAGTCGTTTTTCCTGGATTCGTTGTAATTCATGCGAGAAATGGGCCCACTATTCATGTGCCCATGCTGACGATAACTTAATCGAGTACGTTTGCGACAATTGTGCCGATAAAAATTAGCTTAGTTAAACAAGCAATAAAAATTAAACATTGCCACCGTTAAATTATAGTATCGTAAGTAGAGTGTGACCCAAATATCGTGTAACATTCAATAAAACCTATTTTCACTCATTTATTAACCCTCGTTTTTTACCCCTGCATTTCTTTCGTTTCTGCATCGAATTATTCCACTGTCCCATTTTGCCCCGATCCCGTTTTGCCCCAACCGCCTCTTTCTGAGGAGCCTGATTTTCTCCGGCCCATTTTGCCCCAGTCCCGTTTTGCCCCAATGACGTATTTTCCAGCAGTGTTGATTTTCACTATTCCATTTTGCCCCAAACCCGTTTTGCCCCGGTCCCATTTTGCCCCGGTCCCATTATGCCCCGCTATACCATTTTGCCCCGGTCTCCCCTAAGTAAATGAATCTATTTTTAGATTAAAGCACGATGAATGAATCAATAAGCGAATAAGTAAATCATTGAGTACATTTTTTTTCCTATTTTCGCCAGGGAAATGTGATTTTGAAAAATTCGCCTTCCACATAAGAATTCGGTAAAGGAATAAGGAAATCGATGCATAATTGGATAAATAAACGATAAACGAAAGCGTATATTAATTAGCAGATAGATAAATAACTGAGAACATTTTTTGTGTGTTTTCATCGGAGAAGTTTGAGTTTTTAAAATTCTTCATTCACACATGAATTTCGTAATCAAGTAAGTAAATAGACGCGTAATTAGATAAATAAACGATAAACGAAGGAGTAAATTAAGCAAGAAATTAAAAAATAACGGCCCAATAATCTTGTGTTCTCTTTAGGGTTTATTCAAGAGATTTGATTTTCAATAATTCGCAATACAGTTCCGATATTCATTTCTCCTGCATGGTTCAGATATTAGAGGATCAATACATTCTAAAGTACTTCTTTAAACCGATTTTCTTTTAACAGAAGATATTTTATAAAAAAAATAAGTGTACAAATTTCGTCAACCATTATTCTTTTTATTCTCCTTTATTTAGTCATTCATCGATGCATGTGTATATTTATTTATTTATTTCGAGTGCTCTTATGGTCGTCCAAACGCCATATAATTTTTCCTCATGCCAGAACTGAAAAGATCCTGCCTCTGGAGCTGCATATCCGCTCATTACGCGGAGTGCGGCCTTTTTACGGTTTTGAACACAATACGTTTTCACTAAGCAAGAGGACTCGTTGCGTAGGGGATACCGGGGCAAAAGCCCCGGTCTCCCCTATGTATTTGAAGTGGATACATGAAATTTGATTCTATATGCAAAAAAGTTTTCTGGTGTGTTTAGTATTCGGAATATGATTATCTGCATTCTGCTGAATTCAGAATTTAATTTTAATTTTTTTCCAGGATGCTTAATTTTTGCTGGCGAATAGGGTAAACCGATCAGTGACCGGACGAGTGTGGACGCTGTTTCAGACGAATTGGATGAATTGGCTGTTTTTGCTGGATTCAGATGAATTGTCACAATGAAGATCATGTGAAAACTATTTTTTTAATTGCTATAGCTACCAAAATATATTATTTTGATAGCAGGAAAAAATATTCGAAGTAATTGCTACAAATAATATTTGGAGGAAATGATAAATGAGTAGCAAAATGACTAAAGCGTCAGTGAATGGATGAAGCTACCATCAAATGGACACTCGACTACCAGTAAATGGACGTGCAGTGTAGATAAACGCTGTAAAGGATAACGATTTATTGTTTATCTTTATCAAATGCTAGATTTGGAGATCGCTGTGTTGCACAAAAATTAAAATATTTTCATACACATATGAGTATTATATTTGTTACTACGATTTCGTTGAAAATACACAAAGCTAAGTACATCTTAACGTGAAAGTCTCAAAAAATTACGAAAAGTTGTTTCGACGGAGAAAAAAGAAAATTAAATGTCAAAATTGAAAAAAACCATCCAAATTATTTTATGACAACATTTAATGAACATTGTCATCCCTTACCAGTAATAAATATTCTAATGTTCCACAGATGAACGAAATTTTGTACTCCTGCTTTGAGAATTATCAGAACAGATCCCATATGTCCATTTACTAGAAAGAGGTTAAAATACAGCACTAGTGAATACAAATGTCTAATTCTGAACTATTTTCAGGAATTTATTTTAAAAAATTGCAAAATATCTAACATTGATTCTATCTAAAGTAATAAAAGTAATAATTATCCTCAAAACTAATAAAAACGATTGTTCTCGCCTTCGGAACACCGACTGTGCACAGCCGTATCGTAACTAACAAGGAAAGGTTGCGAGATCGATCTCTCTAATTTCGATAAAATTTGGCAAGCTTGTAGAATGGGTCAAAATAGGTGATACGTATTTTTTTATATCTGTGGAACCCGATTTTTAAGGGTTGAAACGCACCGTCGAAAATTGGGGTGTTTTTCGATTTCCGTCGATAACGTTTCAATGGTACGAGATATGAAAAAAAAAATCAAATTGCGACAATGTTTATTTTTTCGTGTACCATACATTGGAAATGAGAACGATAACGTTATCAACAAGAAACGAAAAACACCCCTATTTTCGAGGGTGCGTTTCACCCCTTAAAAATCGGGTTCCGCAGATATAAAAAAAATACATGTCGCCTATTTTTATCCATTCTATAAGCATGCCAAATTTCATCGGAAGTTGTTTTTTCACGATAAGTTGGGCGGTGTGCGGGTACCGCAAGCCAAAAAAATTCCGTGCGACGTGAAAATTGGATGTTAAACTGAGAAATGGGTTTTAACACTTGTGATCTTTTGGATGCATTATAGTGATTCGATTTTTTATCGACAATTCATATTCTTTACATATCGTAAATATAAAAAAACTTTCATCCATTCACTGGTGGTTTACCCTACTACCCATCACAAAGATAGGCTATATTTTTTTCGAAGAGGACTTGTTAAACCTTTTTTTTTCTTTAAAACGTTTTTCTTTAGAAACTCATTTTTCAAATTCATCTCACACTTCTAACCCAAGAATTATAATCTTTGTTCTCATAAAATCATTCTTCAAACCTCTTGTCTGTAAACAAAATTATAGGTCGTTTTATTGGGTCTGAAGTGTGAGGTAAATTTGAAAAATGTGTTTCTAAAGAAAAAAAGAATTAATTGTTTAATAAATTTTTGCAAAGCGTCAGATTTGTGAGTGCGAAGAGTAAAATTTTTTTTCCCGAAAATTGGAAATTTCGAAGCTCTCGAACGACCACTAAATATTGATTGGCTGGCTAGAGCTTTCGCGAGGTTAATTTGAACATTATAAAGCGTAAAATTCACGGGCAAGAGGTGGAAGAAACAAAAATCGATTTTTTTATGAAAATTCGGACTTTTGGGAGGCTTGAGCGACCTCCAAATATTTTTCGACGGCTCGCAGCTTTTGCGACATTTTTTTTCGTTTAAGAGTATAATTGGATGCTGAGAAAAAGGAAAAAAATACAGCCTAAAATTGTGCCATCCTGCTGTATACACACAGGGTGTCCTGAGTTCCTTGTTATGATAGGATAATCCTGCAACTGTCGACAAGTTGGATCATGTCCTATTGTATCCTGGAATGTCAGTTTAGTAAAAGTCCCACAGTTTCCGAGATAAAAATCATCTGTTTTTGGTTTTCCACATGCCATTTCTACAAATAACAACTTTTGTAACCCGGTTTTCTTCACAAAGTACTCTTGGTCATTTGTTTTATGTAGAAAAGTCTTCTTTTTAACCTGAAATATTAAGGAAACTTTATGATCAAAGATCTTATGCAGAGTTTTCATACAAACCAATTCGAACAGCTGACTTTGATAGCCTGCGGTGTAAAAAAAAAGTACTACGCATATCGTGAGAATTACTTAAAAACGTTGCTTAGTTATTGTCGATGCATATCATTTATAAAAATGGCATGCGAAGAAACAAAAGCAGGTGATTAAAAAAAATTACATAAAGCCCAAAATCTCGAAAACCGTGAGACTTTTACTAAACTGAAAATCCAGCATATAATAGGACATGATCTGACCTATCGGCAATTACAGGATTATCCATTCATATCAAGACACGCTGTATATACACACTATATATATATATATATATATATATATATATATATATATATATATATATATATATATATGCATATAGGGTGAACCATTTAAAGTGACCACCCCAAATCGCTGCATTGCCTTCAGAGTGACGAAAAAAAAGCCAGAAGATAATTCGATTGATTTAGAAGGGCTGATACAGTGGTGAAAATTTCATTTCTGTGAAGGTCGTAGTATTTGCGTTCTCAAGATCATCAATGGTTTTGCATATGAGGACATGTTTTTTTTTTAAGACGTTGTAGATGATATTGAGATGAATCCAACGACCTATGATATCATGACCTTGAAGTGATTTTTCACCGAAATATTTTGGCGAAATATTTTGGTTTCTACACGTGTATACATGTAAAAGCGGGAAATCGTGATGTTATTGACAATAAGAATATCCGAATATGGTAAATGTCTGCACAAAAAATCAATTACATTATTCGGATATTCGGACAATCATTTCAAGGTCGTGATATCATAGGTCGTTGGATTTGTCTGAATGTCAGCTACAAAGCCTTAATAAAAGAACATCCTCCCGTTTTAAAAACCATTGATGATCTTGAGAAAGCAAAAACTACAATACGACCTTGACAAAAATGAATTTTTCACCACTGTATCAGCCCTTCGAAATCAATCAAATTACCTTGCGGCATTTTTTTCGTCACTCTAAAGGCAACGGAGATATCTGGGGTGGTCACGTTAAGTGGTCCACCCTGTATATATAACATGTCCCCATTGACAAGGTCATCAATGGTTTTTCAAATGGGAACATGTTTTTTTTTTATTAAAACGTAGCTGATATTCAGACGAATTCAACGATCTACGATAGTATGACCTTGAAATGATTTTCCACCAAAATATTTTCGTTTTATTCGAGTATGCTTGAGTTTGTTGGGTTTGTTTGTGTTTGTTTTCGTCACTCTAAAGGCAACGGGGATATTTGGGGTGATCGCGTTAAATGGTCCACCCTGTATATGGATGAGAGCTGTGAAGGAAACCAAGAAAGGTCCTCATCACACGAGAACAAGCAAGATGGAGGGCACGACGCGGGTCCGTGCGAACGTTGCGTATCGCGCTATTATATTAGGAAGGAAGAAGAAAAGTCACGACGTTGGGAGTATACGGTGAGGCGACGGGCCTTTCGTGCCAGCAACGTCGGCAAAGTCCCGGCTCGTAAAATTTTAACGAGGTGAAATACGCTCGTGGTCAGAGGAGCGCGCCGTAGATACGAAAAAGAGAGTGATACAGAAAGAGGGACAGAGATGGAGAGAGATGAAAAAAAAACTGCCGCCACCGGTATACTCCCTTTTTTGTTTTCTTCTTCATTTTTGTTCACGAAATAACGCCAAGTTGCAAAGGGCGGGCACCTCTTTTGGGACGGTGCTGGGAAACAACGACGCTGCGACTAGGTCTTCGCCCCTCGAACGATAATATAGTTTAACGCGCTTGAGTCACGCAATACACGTGCTCTCTCAAACTCCAAATAATATAGGACCCTTCGACACGTGCTTCTCTCCCTTTCTTTCTCTATCTCGCGCGTTCTCTCGTTCTCTACCTGTTTCCCGCTTTTTTCGTGAACTCTGTCGATCACCCCATTCCCCGAGGCTGCTCACTTTGCCTCTCGGGAGATTACAGTTTGAACGCGTAATGAAATATATCAATTGGCAAAACAAACGAAAAGTAACGAAAGTTTGGACGGCGCAATTGACAATGTCATGGTTGTAAGGGCGGACGAAAGTTTTTTGATATACACAGGGGGGGGGGCATGGTATGGTTTGGAACAAAAAGCAGAGTGAAACTAACTAAAATTTAGATGGGGATAGTCATGTCAGCTATATGGTGATTGTTCCATTATACCCATATATACGTGTATACAAGGTGTCCGAGAACTGAATGCGTTCCCCGAAATGGTAGGTTGGGGGTGAAATTCTGAGTCGATTGATATAAGCATGTGTTGGTCTCAGATCGACCCCTGAATTATTATTAATTTTTAAAGGCGGGCCAATCAGGTGCGGAAGCACCGCACAGGCGGGAGCACCGCACCTACAGGCAGCACTGAACGCGCGTCTCGCTCGCCGACGTAGGCCGCTTCATCGGGCGCACGTGATTGGTCCGCCTTTAAAAATTAATAATAATTCAAGGGTTGATCTGAGACCCACACATGCTTATATCAATCAATTCAGAATTTCACCCCCAACCCCTCATTTCAGGGAACGCATTCAGTTCTGGGACACCCTGTATATTTCTTCAATAACAGAACTTCCTTCAAAAACATCTTAGCATAATTGCGGACTGATATAACTAATGCTGTGTCCAATTGTTTCTTTGAGCACGATTTTCGTAGACAATTCACATCGCCGCGGTGCGAGATAACACGACCATGAAACTTCGTCTGCAACAAATGCATTAAACTGCACAATTTCTATGCGTTTCTCGATCGCATAATAATTCCTGATGCCAGTCAACGATCAGTACTTTGTATTCGCCGCAAAAAAATGGCGCGCAATTCAAAATGTCAGGTCATCTTGAGACATCCTTTAGAAGGAGTGATCTGCAAAATCCTACCTCGCCCACCATATTCCCCAGATGTCGCTCTTGCAGATTACCATTTGTTCTGGTCGATGTAGTCAGTGCTTACGGCTCAGTGCTTCACCTCGTATAAAGGCTTAAAAATTGGCTTGATGAGTGGATTGCCTCTAGAGTACCTGAATCCTGTCTGCGTGGAATCCGACCGTTGGCCGAAGGATGGGCCAAGATTGTCCGTTCCAATGGTCAATATTTTCAATACACCATATATATATATATATATATATATATATATATATATATATATATATATATATATATATATATATATACACACATATATAAATATACACACACAAATATATAATATACTATATATATACATTATATATTACAGGGTGTTAGGAAGGTCGATGCAAAACCTTAAGGGGGAGATAGGCCACCTCATAAGGAACATATATAACGTAGGCTACCTTAGTCCAAAGTCTAAAGATTTCGAGTTATGATGGTAAGTATAATTTTTGGAAAATTTCCCAAAATTAGGTATTAACTCGTTCATAATGTTCAAACAGACAATAATTAGTAACTAAAAACTTATTTGCGTCTCAGCTTAATGTGTATTCAATCGACAAACACCAATACAATCATCTGTATCCACAGAAGTAACTAAATAGGACGTGTTGAATAATTAAAAACTCGTTAAAAAATAAAAATACCTCTTATGTTAATGCTATTTAAAAGAAATAGCATTAACATGAGGGGTAAATGAATTAGTACCTAATTTTGGGAAATTTTCCAAAAATCATACTTACCATGATAACTCGAAATCCTTAGACTTTGGACTAAGGTAACCTAGGTTCGATATGTTCCTAATGAGGTGACCTATCACCCCCTTAAAGCTTTGCATCGACCTTCCTAACACACGGTATACCTATATATGTATAATAATAATTTTTGATATATATATATACACAATATAACCTCCTAATATTTACACACACGATCTCTTGGCTTGGACTTTTGTTGCGAAAAAGCATGCATTTTGTACAAAGAGGAAAAAAATGTAACAACAAACCGTTGCCTCATGGTTACTAAAACTACAAAAGAGACCAATGAAGTTCTAAAAAATAAAAGTCTTGCAGAATTCCGCAGACGTTGTCTGATCTTTTCTTTCAACTTTGGAATTTCATTTCTCCTATACTGGAAGATTGTAATGCTTTATTTTAACGTATTCCAAGAAAGGGTATTCTTTTCACATATTGCACATGTTCACTAGCGAGCTCCTTACGCAAAGAGTTTCACGAGTGAAAAAGAAATAAAAATCATGTCTGTGCAAACGCGGGGACGCTGAGTACGCAACGAGTCCTCTTGCTTAGTGAAAACGTATTGTGTTCAAAACCGTAAAAAGGCCGCACTCCGCGTAATGAGCGGATATGCAGCTCCAGAGGCAGGATCTTTTCAGTTATGGCATGAGGAAAAATTATATGGCGTATGGACGACCATAAGAGCACTCGAAATAAATAAATAAATATACACATGCATCGATGAATGACTAAATAAAGGAGAATAAAAAGAATAATTGTTGACGAAATTTGTACACTTATTTTTTTTATAAAATATCTTCTGTTAAAAGAAAATCGGTTTGAAGAAGTACTTTAGAATGTATTGATCCTCTAATATCTGAACCATGCAGGAGAAATGAATATCGGAACTGTATTGCGAATTTTTGAAAATCAAATCTCTTGAATAAACCCTAAAGAGAACACAAGATTATTGGGCCGTTATTTTTTAATTTCTTGCTTAATTTACTCCTTCGTTTATCGTTTATTTATCTAATTACGCGTCTATTTACTTACTTGATTATGAAATTCATGTGTGAATGAAGAATTTTAAAAACTCAAAATTCTCCGATGAAAACACACAAAAAATGTTCTCAGTTATTTATCTATCTGCTAATTAATAAACGCTTTCGTTTATCGTTTATTTATCCAATTATGCATCGATTTCCTTATTCCTTTACCGAATTCTTATGTGGAAGGCGAATTTTTCAAAATCACATTTCACTGGCGAAAATAGGAAAAAAAATGTACTCAATGATTTATTTATTCGCTTAGTGATTCGTTCATCGTGCCTTAATCTAAAAATAGATTCATTTACTTATTTGTTGAATTCTTCATTTTTCAATGAATTCATCCTCTTTATTTATTGATTATTGGAAGTTCCGAAGTATAGCACAGTCGTGTCATTATCAAACATTCATTTTCGAGACGGGACAGCGAGGTCGGAACTCGCAGATTTCACCGGGCAGACATTGACGTTGGTTATAATAAAACGGGGCCAACGACGAACAGACAACGTGAGACACAATCACGCTGCGAAATAAATAAATAGAGTGTCCTTATAAAGTGTTGAGATCTACACCCGCGCTATGCTGTCGGGTATTTTCCACTATCAGTCTACTGTTTTCAAAGTTTCATGCAAAAGTGTTGGATGTACAGTCTAGGAAACACGTCTACCAATGTCACTGATCATAATGAGATCCATTATTTAAGATCGCTAAAACGGGTGGAAAAACACATTTTTTCAATGTAGATGCGGTATTATATGTTCGTAAAATTTTGAGCTCGATGGATGAAGCTAAACTTTTTTATGTATTTCGATCCGTTGAATCCGAATATCACAATTTTTGCCGAAAAGTCGAGCATTTAAGCGGTTTTAGCCAATTGTCAAAACAATTTTTAAAAAAATTAAAGTTTTTTGGGATGAATTATTTAAAAAAAATATTTTGGGGACTTTTAAAACGAAAGTATTATTTATGAAATTTTGCTCAAATTCATAGTTTTTGAGTAATAAATTTTCGAAAATTTCTGAAAGAGTTTTCCAGTTTTACATTTGATTTATGTATAGAAATACTAATCAAAAAATTACTTACATTGAATCATCAATTCCTGGCCCATACAATAGGGCTTCTTCCGCGGTGGAAGCTTCCAAAATATCAATTTGTTGTTTTCTTCGAAGCATTCTGCCTTCCCGGGTATTATCGTGTGCGCGTTTGTCAGCGGCCATGGGGACTCGACGCCCCTTCACTAATTGTGGAATATCCCTGAAACTATTCATCGGATTGATTTGAAATTTTCAGGGAATATATTCAAAACATCATACTTCAAGAAAATGTTTTAAAAAATCGATTTTTTGAAAATTCTCACTGCATCTCACCCCGTAAAGTTTGCTTAGGTTACACAAATACAGTAATTTTTAAAATGTATTTCGAAAGTTCATTTATTAAGTGAAACAACTTTTACATCAATAACTATAATATCAACCTATCAATATAAATTCATGAAAATAGCCTTTTTAGCGTCTAAAGTGAGAAGACTCCTTAATGCCAAAAAAATTTGCCGAGACGAGCGGCAGAGCATCAATTATACGGCGTCTCGTTCCAAAGCGACTATTTGGTCTTTTTATACTATCCGGAGAGGCTTTAATTAACCGAGATACATCGATTTCAAACGCATTGAAGACCAACAAAAAAAAGAAGTTAAAAAGGCTTCAGAGTATTCCGGCACCGGCTGCGTATCCGTTGAAACAAGATTGGACACTTTCTGGAGCACTTTGTGCATCAGAAATGACGGAGAAGCGAAACGAGGTTAAGAGGAGAAATACCAGCGAGAGAGAGATGCAGAAACTTCCGGTAGAGCTTCCCCGCGGAGCTTTCGAATTTCAATTGTTTCATTTAACAAGGTCCTTCGAATGTACATACGAACCTCAGTGCAAGAGTGCAATTACGTCAGTCGAGCTGGCTCGAGGTGCAAGAAAGCCACACAAAAAAAAAGCAAAAACTCATAGATAAGTGATCTCTAGAGAGAGAGAGAGAGAGAAAAAGCTGGAGCGAGATGAAAATAGAAAGACTTTTTTTGTTTTACAGAATCTGTTAAGTTGAATTTATTAATTAAAAAATGGAATAATAATTTACATTATGTTATTTTATTCATCTTGATATTAAAAATAATTTATTTATTAAAAAAAAGGAATATTAAAAATGCGTTTGATGTAATAAATATTAAATTTATTAAAAAAAAGTAATATTAAAACTGTGTTCTTTAAAAATATGTAACGAATATTTAAAATATTATTTAAAATATTTCGAACTTGCTATATCGACGTGATGTTGGCTGCCAGCTCGTCCGGCTATTTCAAGGAAGGTCCATAAAATTTGTTGAGAAATTCGTGATTTTGAGGACAGGCCAGTCCTCGAGACAATCTCTGTATAAATTTGCCTCCGTTTATCTGAAGGTAAATGTGATGATATCGAACGTTCTCGAAGTCGGATGTCTTCAAAATCACACTCATGTACACGCACACCATATTGAGCTGTACCTGGGGGTTTTGCTTTCAGCGGACCAGCTCGTTTTTCATCGCGGCTGCATTTGGCGAATTCTCACTCGCGGTGGTGTCACTCCTCGCGGGAAAACCCCGGCTGCTTACTCCTGCACTTACGTTCCTTCTTCGCATGTATAAGACTCTTTCCCCGCCTCGCCAAAGTTCCGGACTATTTCTCACGTATATACACACAGGCACATGCACACGAACGCTGATATATATTTATACATGGTGGCCCAAAAAGTAACGTCCAAAATTTAGATGCCTCGTATCAAGACCTATCCAATCACCCCCATGTATGTTCTACGATCTATTTTCATTTTTAAGGAAAAAGTTTTTTTCCCCTTTTTTTCGCCGAATTTTCTGTACGTTAGGTTTTTTTGTTGTAATTTTGCGTATGTGCAAAATTTTGTTAATCTTAGAAGTTTATAAAAGAATTCAGTCATTTAGATTAGTATAAGTATTTTTAGTTATCATCTGAACTTTAGTGGCCGATTCTCTCGAATCTATGTTGTTTAACTTTTGATCAAAATCTGAGGCATCTAGGTTGGAGTTTGCTAGGTAATTTATTCACTGATTAACAGTGCACTTCATAAAGATAACCCAATTAGAAAGAATTACGAAGAAATTACATAGGAAAAAAGTTTTAATGCCTGTTTCTCGAAAACTGAAAACGATCATAGAGCATACATTGGGGTAGGGGGTGATTCGGATAGGTATTGATACAAGGCATCTAGATTTTCTTCTTGCACTTTTTGGATATATGCAGGATGGCCCTAAGTGTGACGTGTATATATATATATATATATATATATATATATATATATATATATATATATATATATATATATATATATATATATATATATATATATATATATACACATATATACATATATATATATATACACACATATATATATATATATATATATATATACAGGGTAAGGCACATGAAGTGTTACAGAGCTATACCACTCAAACTATTGATCATATCCAAAAATGTTTCAGACAAAAGTTTCAGTGTCCGAGAAAGCCGTCATACTGGACCACCCTATTTTTTTTATCGGTGGAGGCGCTGGATCTGCCGTCAACGTCAACTCCACTTTTTTAAACGGAACCATGTATTTTTTTTTCAATGACATTATTACCGATTTTAAGACGAATTCAGCGACCAGGTCATTCTAGTCAGGCAAAGTATGAAAATAGTCGAAAAATCGAAAAACATTGGAATAATGACTTTCAAAGGATCCACTAACCGTGGTTTGGGTCTACCTACAAAAGATGCTCGAAGTAATCACCCTCGATTTGTAAATACTTGTTTGATCGCTGTTTTCATTTCTTACGTCAATTCTTGCTCTTAAGAATCTTACATCAACACAAGTTCCATCCGTATCGTATGTCATTACATCAGGATTTGTACGGCAGTGATTTCCTAAATCGCGTCAATTTCTGTAACTGGATTCGTAAAAAAATGCACACAGATGTCTCATTTTTGAGTCATGTGCTTTTTTCTGACGAATCTAACTTCACAAATACGGGAAATGTGAATAGGCATAACATGCATTATTGGGCAAATGAGAATCCTCGATGGTTGAGAACTGTACGATTTCAACATGCGTGGTCCGTTAATTGTTGGTGCGGCATTGTCGGCGATCACGTCATTGGTTCATATTTTTTTGAAGGTCGCTTGACTGGGCAAGTTTACGCAAACTTTCTGCAAACCGGACTGCCTCAATTACTGAAAGACGCGCCCTTGCATGTTCGCATGAACATGTGGATGCAACACGACGGTGCACCACCCCATTATGCTCTGTGTTCAAGACAAGTGATGAATGAGATTTTTAGTGAAAAGTGGATAGGACGAGGCGGCCCTGTAGGTTGGCCACCTCGTTCGCCAGATCTAACATCACCAGATTACTTTTTGCGGCGGTAGCACCTACCACGCCTGTCAACACGAAAGAAAGAATAAGCCGAGTATGTACCGAAATTACACCACAAATGTTGGCTAAAGTTAGACGGTCTTTTCATCAACGAATTAACAAGTGCTTACAAGTCGAGGGTCATCACGTCGAGCATCTTCTGTAGGTAGACCCAAATCAAGGTTAGTGGATCCTTCGAAAGTGATAATTCCGATTTTTTTTTTTCGATTTTTCGACTGTTTTCAAACTTTGCGTGACTAGAATGACCTTGTGTTGTAGGTCGCTCAATTCATCTTAAAATCGGTAATAATGTCATCGTAAAAAATACATGGTTCCATTTAAAGCAGTCAAGTTGACCTTGACGTAGCTTCAGCGCCTCCACCGATAAAAAGAATAGGGCGGTCCACTGTGACGGCCTTCTTGAACACTGAAATTGGATTGGTACATTTTATTCTACCATCTTGTGGAGCACCTCAAGCCGCATAAAAAAACATTAGGGGTCAAAGTCGTTCAAGGTCATTCAAGGTCACCTATTATACCATGATAGATAGATTGGCCATGTATGTAGGTCGACCGCGAACGTACAAAGGGCACATATCTGCGGACAAATTTCAAAGAGGACCAACCTCTTCCGTCATCCTTGCGCACGAAAAATATCTCTTCTTTCTTCTTCTCGTCTCCTTCATAGCGTAATACAGATTCGAAGCGGGGCGAGTGGAGTCTACTGAGGATGCAGGGTGGCAAGGGTGCAGCACGACGGGCGAGATGAGTCTGCACGAGATTCCCGCAACGTCGGCGCTGAACTGTTCAGCATTCGGATATTCGGATGAACTCTCCCACTCTCCTGTCTCTCTCCCTCTGGAATACATGTATGACGTATTCCACGTGAAATCGAAGAATTTTTCATGAAAAAGCACAAAGCGTTGAGTAAACGAGTGGGAGAGAGAGAGAGAGAGAGAGAGAGAGAGAGAGAGAGAGAGAGAGAGAGAGAGAGAGAGAGAGAGAGAGAGAGCAATTCAAAGACAGCAATAGTTTGTTCTAACGTCGAAAAGTTCATCAGTTTGATCGAAACAGATTTTCGGCTTTTCAAGCTCTGCACTGAGAGTATTGGGATAACGAGGTCAGGATTTTACGCACAATTAATACCGTAAAATGGGTTACTTTGAACAGATTTTGGAAGTTTTTTGTAGGTGCTTTTTTTAATATCCTAAATTCCAACCTTTTTTGCTTCAATAGAATAATGTGTCCTTTGGCTATCAAATGTATAAGAAAGTCAAGCGCCTCTCCACAATTTTATATATGTTTTTTTCTTATTGTAAAAGTGACGTGGAGTATGGGGTCTGTTTGACAAGGCATTGAAGTGCAACTTGTGTCAATGATTAAGGGTTACTTTGACATCATTTTGATAAAAAATAATCAATATTTTATGCATTATACATGGAAGTAACTAAAATATAACGATTTTTACAATCAAATTGTCATCTGTATAAAGAAAACATTTTACATACAAATATCAAATACCTAGGGTACTAGTAAGATTACAATCAACTTTAGCAATATTATAATAAACTTGAACAACAAATTTGAGCATCAATGGAAAAAAGCTCGCTGCGCACACATTTAAACCGTATTTTGGGGCTCTGTTAAAGTAGCCCCAAAAGCGGTCAAAGTTATCCTTAATGTCAACTTAGGGGGTTATGTACAGTTAGAATTTTCGGAAAAACGATTTTTTATTATTTTTGTTTCGTAATGTACATGTATTTAAGTACACACAGAAAATGTCTTGTCAACCCGGCGAATATTCGCGAAGTTGCACGCACATTTGTAATGACGTGTCAGACCGTTCGAAAGTGTTTTTGAAACTTCAAACGCGTTTTTCTCAAAACTGTGTGTTTTAAAGTCGGTGAGCAGGATTTCTTGGAAACGGCTGAACCGATCAGTCTCAAATTTTAACACAATCTTTTTCAAGTATATTTTTTTAGTAATTACTCGAAGGTTTTTTCTCACCGATAAATATTTTCCATTTTAATATATTATAAGGCCTAAATTTTTGTCAAAAATCGATTTTTTTTTGTTGAGAATCCGCCGTTTTGTCAAAAATTATTATTTTGCTAATTCCTTCGATCAATTACAAGATAATGCATTATATTAACGAAATATTTTTAGTTTTTTTCATTTTAGATGATCCAGTCCAGAGATATCGTGCTAACCGCAACACGCCTTCTTTAGAAGTCCTCCCGGAGATCAGCTATAGCAGCTATTAAAATAATTATTTTTACAAATAAAAAATGTTAGAAAACAGTTAAAAGTTACCATAATATGTGTAAAAAATTTTACGTTCATGAATTTAAAGGTCTTAACAAGAAAAATTCTTGAAAAATCGATCTTTTTGGGCCTCCTGACTGGATATAACCCCTTAACGCAGTTTTATATCAAAATATTGATAAGTCAAGAATTTATTACGGTCAAGTGATGGAGGTGGTTCCAGCAACTAGGGTGATCGGAAATGAAGAGTAAACAGAAATATACTCTTAGTATGCTTATAAACTCCCTTAGGACCGAACACTTTGTTGAAATTTTGAAAATTACGAAAACGGCAGGCTGAAGGGAAGAAAATCGTTTTGCGACTGAAAAAACAACTTCAGTAATTCGTTATTAGCAAATGTATAAAAATATTCAAATATACGAATTCGAAGCCAATCGAACGAACCGATTTTAAGATGATCATCACATAGTGTGATAAAACATAATTTCGAGAGAATCGCAAACGAAAAAAGTATCAATCTTAGCAAGCCGTTCACCGTAGCAATTTTACCGTTTACAAAAATTACAAAAAAAAAACTCGGTCTTTTTTTGGAATTTTTACAAAATCTCTGCTGAACATTAAAGTTGAGATCCTATAGACTATAAAACCATGCAATGATAAAATCATATTAAACAAATTTCGAACCTACACAGACTCCTGTTTTCGTAGAGAAGCAGAAACGAAGGTTGCTATTTTTTAGCTCCACATACATGGTTGTCGCATCAATATTGTCGGTGGTTTTTTCTCTTAATTTTTAGACGGCGTTCTCGCCGTTTTAGCCAAGCACCATGAGCATCGAAACACACGAAGCGTTTTTTCCCTTCCTCGTTAAATTTGACTAATTTTTATTTTTTCTTCTTGTTATAATTTTTGTTGTTGTTGTAATTAGATAAAAAATGTACATAAATTCTACACACACACACACACACACACACATTTATATACATGTGGATTCAATATTTCTGTTTAAAAATCTTTTCGGTTCACTTGGAAATCCCCATGTACGCATGTATATATTTGCTTTCCATACGAGTCCCTCCTGGGATTGCAATCCTTGAAGCAACCATGCGAGTTCAACAAGTTGAAACTTTCGCTCTCTTTTCTTTCCGTCTATTTCTCTTTCTCTTTGAGAACCGATACCACTATGGATATATATATATATATATATATATATATATCCACATGTGAGCGCGTTTGTGCTTACTGATACGTGAAATATTGAAAAAACCGACGGTCTCTCAGACGAAACGGAAAATTTACGTACTCGAAACTGACGCTTCAGCGAAAACGGACTTCGGAGTTCTGCATCAATATTTCAAACGCGTATATACATCGACTAAAGGAAGGTACCCCAATCGAATATCGAAAAGAATCGTTTTCCAGTATTATTTCAGCGGGCACACTGACGTCGATGGCTACGATTTTTATTATTTCTACTTTTCATCAGTGCTAAAAGATCGGTAGAATGAATTGTGTGGAAAGATATTGAACCCTATTATACATATAGGGTGATTTTCAACCATTAGGATTCCCTTTGGCGACATAGAGGGTGAGTCAATGCGAGCGAAACGCTTTGTTGTAATGTCGTGCAACAAAAATTGGCCGAGATGTTGGCGTTCAAAGTCCAACTAGTGAACAATATGGCACATTAGTGGTTGAAGGCCTTATATACACTTGTAGCAGGCGAAGGGTCGTGATATTCTTGATTTTTTTGGTCCGGACAATAAATATTTATTGAAAAACTGTGAACAACATCGATTAGTACATATTTTCATGTACTCGTACATGAAAATATGTATGTACTCTTCATTCAGAAATATTTCAAAATGGCGAAACTCCAGCTGTCTTCCAGGAGCGCCTTCTTTTGAGCATTAGTTGCGATGGACATGATAACTCGAGAATGGTTCATCTGAAATCAGAATTCGAAAAAGATTTCATTAGTATATTGCATTGGCTTGGGCCTGGACGAAGGTTTTGTACAAATTTTGATTTAAAAAAAATGAAGATAATTTTAACAAAAAAATCATTTTTTGAAGTGCTAAATTTTTGGTTTTTTTATACCAATTTTTTTTCGATAAAATTCAAAATCTTTCGTCCAGGACCTAGCTATTATCATAATAAATAAGTGATATAAATTTGGTATGGATCGGATTAATAGTTTTGTAGTAATCGTGTCCACTGCAAAGGTGTTTCTCAAAAAAGACGATTCTGAGATAATCGCGTTTAAGATTCAAGTATGTTTCTTTTACATTTAAAGTTAATTTATTCATACTAACATGGAGTCGTCGATTCCACGGCCATACAGTAATCCTTCTGCATCATCTGCAGCCTCTAAAACATTAATTTGATACTGCCTACGAGCCAGTCTTCCTTCTCTTGTGGCTGCTTGCGCTTGCTGCTCGGCAAGCGCAACACTCGACTTGTGATCTTGATGAAATTTGGTGAGAATATTCTTGAGATATTGTACTTAAAGAATATGCAATCAATTTTTTTTTTTTTTTTTTTTTTTTTTTTTTCATTTTTCCGACCATCACAAGTGTATGTAAGGCCTTAAACTACACGTACGCAGTTCTGGTAACGCCATCGGTTGTAAAGCAGCGAAAACTTATTCAATGTCCTAATATTTACTAATTAATTAACTCCTGCGTTCATCGTTCATTTATATAATAATGTATTCGCTTACTTATTTGTTGAATTCATTCTCTAAAATTCTAAAATTCATCCTCTATATTTATTAATTGATGTAAGTTCTAAAATGTAGCCGAGTCGTGTCATTTTTAAACATTCATTTTCGAGACGGGAATGGCATAGTAGAAGTCACGGACAGTCGCGTTAAAAATGCTTTCGAAAAAGAATCGAAATCGAGTCTTCGACACAGAGGAGAAAAAAGCGCAAGAGATACCTTGAAATAGCGCAAGGAAAAAAGCGACATCAATAGACACCTAGGCCATCGAGGGATGGGTTGCACGGTCAGGGGTTGAACTCAGGGGTGGCCGAGATTTAGGTGTACAGGAAGCAGTTCGGTGCACGCGCCCGCTACGACGACGACAACGATGACGACGTGGCGAAAACGAGAATGAAGCCCCCGTGGTGCCCGCCGAGGTACGGCGGCGTCGCGTGAATCGAGAGCGCGAAGAAGCGAGAACGTGACAGAGGAACAGAGTAAGTGAAACCGTGTACATCGAGCCTCGTAATAAACCACGACGTAGATAATCGAATACACGAGCCGTAACGAGCACGCAGCGCCTCGAAACACCGTATGGATGAACGTATATTGGCACATGTGTATGCACAGGGTGAGTCGATAGAAATTAGACACTCGAAAACGGGACTGTGCACGAAACTTTTTGAACGCGAGTATGCACAAGCTTGTATGCACAAGTTTGTGCATACAAACTGCATAGGCACAAGTGTGTCCATACAAACTGCATAGGCACAAGTTTGTGCATACAAACTGCATAGGCACAAGTTTGTGCATACAAGCTGCACGTATGCACAAGTTTGATTTTTTAAATGATGAGAGTATTGGAATGCTGAGGTCGGGTTTTTACACACAATTCATACACAGGCTAGTATGAACGCGTGTATGCACAAGTTTGTATGCACAGGTATGTGCATACAAACTGCAGGCATGCACATGTTTGTGCATACACCATTCACGTATGCATATGTTTGTGCATACACCATTCACGTATGCACAAGTTTGTGCATACAATATGCACGTACGCACAAGTTTGTGCATAGAAAGTGGACGTATGAACGAGTTTGGTTGTTTTAATGATAAGTGTATTGGAATGACGACGCCGGGATTTCACACACACACACACCTCATATATAAGGTTATATGAACGCGTGTATGCATACGTTTGTATGCACAGATTTGTGCATACAAACTGCACGTATGCACAGGTCTGTGCATACAACATGCACGTGTGCACAAGTTTGTGCATACAAACCGCACGTACGCACAAAGTCTTGCATACAAACTGCACGTATGCACAAGATTGTGCATACAAACTGCACGTATGTACAAGTTTGTGGATACAAACTGCACGTATGCACAAGTATGTGCATACAAACTGCACAAGACTGTGCATACAAACTGCACGCATGCACAAGTTTGTGGATACAAACTGCACGTATGCACACGTATGTGCATACAAACTGCGCGCATGCACAAGATTGTGCATACAAACTGCACGCATGCACAAGTTTGTGGATACAAACTGCACGTATGCACAAGTATGTGCATACAAACTGCATGTATGCACAAGTGTGTGCATACAAACTGCACGTATGAACGAGTTTCATTTTAAAAAAATGATAAGTGTATTGGAATGACGAAGCCGGGATTTTACACACAAATCATACATAAGGTTGTATGGACGCGTGTAGGCATAAGTTTGTATGCACATGTTTGTGCATACAAACTGCACGTGTGCACAAGTCTGTGAATACAAACTGCACGTATGCACAAGTCTCTGAATACAAACTGCACGTATGCACAGGTCTGTGCATACAAACTAAACGTATGTACAAATTTGATTTTTTGAATGATAAGAGTATTGGAATGACGAGGTCGGGATTTTACACGTAATTCATCCATCGGCTTGCCAAGTCTGAGGATTTTCTTCATAAAAATATATTGACAAACAATGGAGTAATCATTATTTAAGGGGGGAGACACCTTTAGGCGAGGAAGAATTGGCTGATTTTCATGATTTTTTGTTTTTTAAGGAAAGATTTCTTCACCATTTTTTATAGTTGGGGTATGTTTTATTACTACTCTTGGCTGTTACATGGTATTTTTTAAATTAATCTTTCCAAATGCTGGAGGTATGGCACGGTCGTCTAATTTTCATTTTCGAAACTTCAAATACTATGTGATAGCGAAAAATAGTAGTAGCATACTCTAACAAGAAACACCACTTAAGTATCCGCCTTCATCACATATATGTAATGAAGCATTGAAAACTATTAGACACGTATTTTCTTTATTAGTGAAACAACATCTAAGAGGGTAACTGCCTCTCGAAGAAAGGCTTGTCCAGGGGTGGTTTTGTAGGGCCACGCACAGGCAGTCCAGCAATCTGAATAAAACAAAAACCAAAATTCTTCTAATGTGGAGCGATAAAAAAACCCACTATAGAAGTATTGAAAAAAAATTGAATTGCGGGATGACAGGCTTTTCTTTGGCGGGTCGTTTATCCCTTTAAAACCGTTTTTCCGTCGATAAAAAAAATACTTGTCTAATGGTTTTCAATTAGACAAGTATTTTGAATACTTGTCTAATTATTAGACAATAATTAGACAAGTATTAAGTACTCTATCACATATTATAAGGTTCAACGAAATCAAAGACGAACACCTAAGTGATGTTCCTTGTAATTCACAAAAAGCGCGAGAAATCTTTCGTTTTAAAAGAAGTCAACAAAAATGAATAAGTAATCGTTCCCCTTGACAGCGTTCATCGAGACTACACGTCATTTGGTAATTTCACTACGTATTTATTAATCCCTCCAATATTAATTTCATCGATATTTTCACAGTTTTCATAATATTTTTATATTACAGTTGATCTAAACCCTACATTGTCATTATCCTATGCATTAAAAAATCGTATTTCTTAAATTGCAACCTCATGCAGACCCCTTGATAAAAATTTGCTATGTCACGCTCGTACCAAGGTCGTGACAGGACTTTATTAAAATCAAAAGTGCGACGCAAGTTTAAAATAGCAGTTCCCAATAAAAAATCGTCATTAACCTCACAATCACTATGACGCCACCAATAAAACAAACTCTTCAAATGTCGTTTACAACTTTTTTCTGTAAAATCAATATTTCCAGTACTTTTCGAGTGTCCATTTTCCAGTGACTCACCCGGTACAAAAGTCACTTTTTCCTGCGTCCGTGTGTGAATAAACGCATATTCAGTGATTTCGGTGCAACGACGTCGGTGAGGCCACAAGAGTTCGTGTTCCCGTATGTTCCGGGCGGTGGAGTGGGGGAAGCGTTGAACGGGCGCGGAGTGGGGGTTGAGCACAGTGCAGTCGTCGCTCGACATCGGAGGTCGCGAGACCTCGGTGTGTAGTGGCTCGGCGCACGCTGTGCAGCAGCGGTAATTCAGGTACCATTGGTTTGGTCAATAGCCAATTCCTATTTGGCGTGGCTCCAAGGCACCAAACAAACTGGCCATCGCCGGGGCACCCCGGGTACTTGGTCGGCTCGCCCGTTGCAGCGTCGAAAGGAAACGCGACACGGAAAACGAGAGGGAGAGAGAGAGAGAGAGAGAGAGTGTCTCTTTCCTCTCCTCGAATATCCCCATGGCTAGATCCACGTACATGTACCTCATACTCGAGACCCTTCCGATCGTCGAGGCCATCCTACGAGGAACATCTGAAAAGGACCACTACCTCTCACTCTTCTCGTGTCATCTGGTTCTGGTCCTGCCACGTTCGTGTACAGCATATTGCGGTCGCGGCGAGGCATGAACACTTTTCGGTTTCTACAAGTCGTATATGCCACCCCGTGTACGGGCCTTTGCCAACGTATCGCCGTGTAGTTTTGCAGTGGAGGTTATTTTTTTCCTTCTTTCCGTCGTTTTTTTTCCTTCACTCTTCTTTTTTGCCTGGCCCGCGACGGGGAGCGTCCCATCTGCCAGGTGGCACACGTATTACGATACTTTTATTTCTCGAGCGAGCCTCGACGCTGGGATATTGGGAACGCTCTTGTATACATATACATGTATACTAGCGGAGCTCTCGATAAATTTCGCGCACAGCTACACGTCCGTCGAAATTCACCGGGAAAGAATACCCCTGATATCAAACTTTTTCCTTTTTTCTCCCAGGCGACGCCATTTTGAGCGTGGTGTGTGTGTGTGTGTGTGTGTGTGTGTGTGTGTAGGTGTGGGGGGTGTGCGTCTGTGGGTGTGTGTGGGGGGTGAGTGTGTGTGCTTGGGTGTGTGGGGGGGGGGGGGGGTGAGTGTGTGTGCTTGCGTGTGTGGGGGGGGGGTGAGTGTGTGTAGGGGGTGAGTGTGCGTAAGGGGTGAGTGTGTGTGCTTGCGCGCGCGCGCGTGTGTGTGTGGGTGTGGGGGGTGAGTGTCTGGGTGTGTGTGTGTGTGTGTGTGTGTGTGTGTGTGTGTGTGTGTGTGTGTGTGTGTGTGTGTGTGTGTGTGTGTGTGGGTGTTTGGGGTGTGTGTGTGTATGTGTATGTATTGGGTGTGCGTGAGTGTGTGTGGGGGTATGGGTAACCGTGTGTGGATGTATATATAAGTGGGTGTGTGGGGGGTAGGCGTAAGTGGATGTGTATTTCTGTATGTGGGTGTATGTGAGGGTGGATGTGTATGTGTTTTTGTGTCTGTGGCGGGAAACGGCTTACGACAATGGAAAATATCTAGAGAATGCACAAGCGGTGAAGTAAAAAATTTGATTTCAGTGAATTGGTCAATCCACAAATGAGTTTCGTTTTTTAACAAAGCTGACCTCGATCGAACATTCCGTTGAGACAAAGTGAAAGCTGTATTACGTGGCATACAAGCGCGAGAGAGATGACAGAAAATTTCGAACAGCGATTCCGCAGAGATGAATAATATTTGGGGCGAAAAGTATCAAGCTCGGTGTCAGTACGTTCTACAGAACCGGACCCTTTTTTGCTGAAAAATCCCTTAGGTTTCTGAATAAGCTTAGTACCCAAAAATCAGGTCAATTTTCAGTGTTTTTTTCCTTATGAGAGTACTGAAATGACGAGATCAGGATTTTACACAAAATTGATACACAGTCTCGTCAAGTTCGGGTTTTTTTAGTTGAAAAATATTGATGATAAATTAAGTTATTTTTTTAACAAAGGGCCGCCGTTAAGGCATGTCCGATCGGTGCAGGTGGCTTGCGACTAGAGTGATCTGAAATGAAAAAAAAAGGAAAATTCACTTTTGGTTTAATAACAAAACTTTGGTATGAACGGATATCTTTTTGGAATTATCGGAATTACGAAAATAGCAAGCTGGAGAAAAATCATTTTGCGACCAAAAAGAGAAGACTTCAATAATTTATTGTTTATAAGTGGATATACATATCAAAAAATCGTATGGTCATAAGATAGGAAATTTCATAGACTATGCACTGTCCGAATTTGACGTGGTCCGGACGAGTGGATTTTGAGATACAACTTACACCGTATCATGAAATAGTTTTGAGAAAAACGTGAAAGAAAAAAAGGGTAATTCCTCGAGGTGAAGACCAAAATGTACCATAACTCAATTTTTGGAATTTGTTCAAAATCTTTGTTGCAAATCAAACTTAAGATCCCAGGCTACAAAACTCCACGATAAAAAAATCGTACGTTCTAAATTCCACTCTTATGCAAACCCCTTGACCATCCACGAAAAAGCTCCATCCAAAAATTCATTTTTGTACAATTCCTTAAGGGGACGCACTGTGTCGGAGTCATTGAGAGTGCCCAACATTCGTGATTGACACCAACATCGCTTCACTCCATTTAACAACCCGCCGAACTTTAGGACTTCCGCGTCGCTTCTTCCTTCTCTTCCTTTTATTATTTCTCGATTCATATCTCGACTTCAGTCAACATACCGCATTTATCGTACACTTTCTTATTTTATTCTCGCGTCGTTTTGATTCGTACCTTTTGCTCACACAAGTGTTCACGTTCGTAATTTCCTCCGGATAAATCCACGAGCGCAAAAAGCAGGAGATTATGCACGCTCGCGGAGCTGAGAGTTTCAGCGAAGCAAGCCGGAACGATCTCGCAACACGTTTCGCATCTCGTTTTCCCGTAATCATTTTGTGAATTGTGTCGTGATTGTCGCGAAAATTTTCCAAAATATTATTATGATTGTTATTGTTATTCACACTATTATTGTATGGTTCGGTAAAGGTATTATGATTATTATTATTATTATTATATACTCTTTGCAACGATCATAATAATAATATAATAATGAAATGAAAGAACGTTTTATACCTTATTGCTGATATGGATAAACTGTATATATATGTTACTATTCAAACCATTCATCCGTTTAAACGCGTTTTCCCTAGTAAAAACTGAACAGTTACATGGAAGATGACTGACTATTTTTTTGATATTCATTTTGGTAAAGTGCAATACAACACAAAAAATTTAAAAAAAAATGTTGTCGTTCATTTTTCAGAAAGTTATGAGCACTCGAAAAAAAAGTTGATTTTTTCAAACATTCACTGCATATTTTTGATAATGTAAAAAAAATGACAAAAATCACACGAGCGTTTTTAGAAAGAAACAATAACGTATTTTAATTTCAGTCGAATAAAAAGAGATCGAGTTTTAAAGTGGTCGATTTGGCGTGAAATGCCCAATACATACATACACACACAAATATATATATATATATATATATATAAAAGTCGAGTTTAAAATATCGTATTCCATGATAAGGCTCGTCCATATCGAATTATGAAGCAAACAAAAGTACTTTTATCTTATAATTATGTAATAATAATAATCTCCATCGTTGTTACACATATATACATATGTATGTATAAAATTGCGGACCAGTTATTGCGGAAGCACTCAACGAGAGATACAACACTCGGTACAATTCTCGTAATTCCATCAAGCAACGGTGCTCTTTGCTCTGATTAATTTTCCACCTTTTTCGTATAGTCCGTGTATTAACGGGTAGAAATCGTAATAATTTACCTTAGCCCGGGCTTTTCTCGCAGAGTCGGGGTAGTAGCCACGAAGGAAGTACCGTGCTTAATTGCACCTTTGGAACATACTGTTTGCGCGCGATAGAGGAAAAAGGAACGAAAGTGGCCATCGCGCGGATGCCGTTACCAGGAAAGAGGGTGAGAGAGAGAAAGAGAGAGAGAGAGAGAGAGAGAGAGAGAGAGACAATCTCAAAAGACAAAAAATTAAAAAGTCGAGCAAGAAAACTGGATGGAAAAATATAAAACGTACAAATTTGTGCAGATACACACACATAGGCGCGTGTGTGTGTGTGTATTATATATGTATATTGATGTCAAAAATTCTAAAAGCTTCGTTATTAAGTATAAAATAAGAAGCCAGCGTGAATGGTAGTTACCCGCGAATTTATACACTATCGCTCAGTATAAATTAAATTAAACGTCACTCTTATTCATTTGATTGCACGAGGGTGAAACTAGAATTTCGTCCTAAATGCATTTATTCATAAAGAGAGTAAGAGAAAGAGAGAGAGAGAGAGAGAGAGAGAGAGAGAACCATTGTGCGCCGTAATCTCTCGACGGGCCGAACGGAATTTTGTAAAGGAATTCGCGAAGCGGTGCGAGTGGGTGAAAAACAAAACAAAAAAGAACAAACGAGGCTGAAGTATTTCATAATCATTGGAATATCGGGCTGCATCGGGCTTGAAAAAAAAAAGATAATGGAAAAAAGTGAAAAGAGACCGAGAGAATAAACTTCGGCAGGAGGAGAGTAAAAGAAGGAAGAGAGAAAGAGAGAAAAATTGATTGATTGATTGATTGTTCGACCAGGTAATTATACCCGAGGAAGCTCGAGGGCTCCAGTCACAAGCTCGTAATATAAATGTCAGTATAAAAGAGGGTACACGGTTATTCCACCGTAGCAGCACGAAAGTCCATTCGGATTAAAAAGTATAGAGAGAATGAAAGAACGAAGTGGGGACTGAAGCACGGAAAAACTTGGGCAGCTCAATTAAAATTAAAATTAATTAGTAAAATGCGAGCACCGTTTCTGCCAAGACGAGAGAGCGAAAGAGAGTGGCGGAGAGGGGAGAAGAGGGCAACATTTATACAACATTGCCCAAAAATTGTGAACAAAAGTTGGCAAGTTTTGAGTTAAAGGGACGAGTAATTTGTCACCGTTGGGTAATGAATTTTTCGTTACGTGCATCCCCTTCCGTAATAACATTGTGATCTTTCCACGATAGACAGGGGTCGCAATGCCCCAAGGACGCGGCGTATCGTTGCTCGAGGGGGATGAAGGGTCAATCTAATCTAATATATATATATATATATATATATATATATATATATATATAGGCACAGTGACATATACGAGAACAGCAAATCCATTTGGAGTGACTCAGAGGCCGGCTGTTCGCATTCGTAGTCGTAGCTCATTAGGAGACCCACACGCACCAGTCGATTACCCATAACGTGACAAATCTCACAACCGTTCCCGCAGACACACATACATAATATGTTTTCTATACATGTACACTACCGGCGAAAAGTTTCCGGACAAAAATTCAAAAAAAATTCGAAATGACTTTTTATGTCATTTCGCTGATAGTTGACATAAATGAATGTAATAAACGGCATTTTAAAGGGAAAAAATTCACCTTCATTTCATTTTTTTTAATGCTGTACTTTTTTTTATGACTAGGACCGTTCTTCGAAAACGATCATTTTTCGCCTTTTTGTTTCTTTTCCGGTGGATCCCGAAATCATAAACCTCAAGCTTCAATTTTGTCTTTTTTTAAAGCTTCGCACGATTTTTTTTCTAGAGTTATTTTTTTTACGCGAAAACGATAAGGATTCAAGGAAAACCTCTAGATAGTAAAACGTTGAATCGGTTTTCGTTGAGTACGCAAAAATGTTTTCAGATCTTTTTTCGAAAAAATGTTTTCCCTTTTTTCGGTAAAAAATCAGATGATTCAATAACCGTAACTCGAGAACTAAGGGGTGTGTGGTAAAAATTCAAGAGAGGAAGACATTGTGTTGTTCTATTTTCAACGCAATAGAATCTGTTGAAATCAATCGATTGACGCGACTATAAAACGATAAAATTTTAACGAGGGAATTTTTTTTTAAAAGATCTAAAAAAATTCTCGCCAACTCATCGAAAACCGATTCAACGTTTTACTTTCTTGAGGTTTTCCTTGTATCCTTGTCATTTTTGCGTTACACGTAATTTTTCTAATTGTCTCTTTTTTTAAAATCAAAACATCTTTAGAAAAAAATCGTACGAAGCTTTTAAAACAAACAAAATTGAAACTTGAGCTTCCCCCTTTATGATTCCGGCCAAAGAAATGCATTAAAAAAATGTTGTCTGTCAACAGGGTCCACCAGAAAAGGAACAAAAATGGAGAAAAATGGTCGTTTTCGAAAAATGGTACCAGTCGTAAAAAAATGGTAAAAATAAAAAGAAAAACGGAACGAAGGTTCCTCCCCTTCAAAATGCCGTTTATTGAATTCATTGATGTCAACTATCGGCGAAATAGCATAAAAAATCGTTCCGGAACTTTTTTCAATTTTTGTCCGGGAAATTTTCGCCGGTACTTTATATATATATATAATTAAATGAGAGAAAAAATGATTTTGCATACATTTTTGTTAGAATATCTCCATAAGAATCGTCAGATAATAACAATTATCTGACGATTTTTTAGGCCAATTTTTTACTTTACAAAAATTTGCCTAAAAATCGTTAATAACAAAGGACCATCTTGAAAATAGCCAAATAAGCTGATAGCCAACATGACAACGATGTAGTGAGCTCGAAACATCCTTTATATACAGGGTGGTGCGAAACGTGACGTCCAAAAGGAAAATCTAGATGCCTCTTATCAATACCTATCCCAATAACTCCCATGTATTTTCTACGATCTTTTTTAGTTTTCAAGAACAAAGAATTTATCATTTTTTGTTCGAGTTTGTCTGTAGCCATGGTATTCACTTTATTCTCTTTCGTGGATGTGCTTTCCTCTGAGAAGGTACATTAGCTAAGGGTCCGCCTTCGATTATGTTGAAACTCAGATATGTGACAAAGCATTGAAAACTATTAGCCACGTATTTTTTTTTTTTTTTTATCAGTGGACAACGGTTTTAATGGGGAAACCCATCCCTCAAAGAAAGATGTGTCATCCCTTGATTTAGTGTTCTCCAATACTTCTAACAGTTTTGTTTCAGGAATAAAAATTTCTCAGCGCTTTACATTCGAAGAATTTTGGTTTTCCTTTCATTCAGATGGGTGGACTGCTTGTGGGTGAAACTGGAAAATCATCTCTCGACACGCCTTGTTTTGAGTGGTGGTTTCTCCCCTTGAAACCGTCTTTCCGCCAAAAAAAAATATACGTGTCAAATACTTTTCAATGCACATATATGAGTTTCATCAAAATCAAAGACGGACTATTGAGTGATATTCCTTGTGACACGTTTTCGAACGCAATTGGGGATCATTCAGACTGGTATAGGTGTTTTTTTAATCGTCTGAACTTTAAAGACTGATCCTCTCAAACCTGTTTTTTAACTTTTGTTTGTTCATTTATTTACTACTTAACGGTGCACTTCATAACGATAACTAAAGTGATAAAAAAATAGCGAGGAAAGTACATACACACAAATGAGAAAATTAAAGAAGAGCTTTTTTTGTCGAAAACTAAAAATGTCGTAGAACTTACAGGGGATGATTCGGATAAGTATTATTCCGAGGCATCTGGATTTTCTTTTTAAATGTCACATTTCCCGCTACCCTGTGCATACATGTCTATGGATATATACGTAAATATATACAGGGTGTCCCAGAAGTAACGTACGCCCTTCTAGCATCTGGTAGGAAAAAAATTCTGAGACGAAAAGTCCTCAGTCATTTTTTTATTAGACGTATAGATAATTAATTATGAATTAAAATTAATAGCCAATCAGGTGCGCGCTACAGCGGAAAGGCAGCGTAGAGGGGAGGGATAGGAGAATGCGTTGTAATTGCGTGCGCTTGAAAATGTGTGCTGAGGGAAAATTCCGAAAGCGTGTGTGCAAGTGTGTGTGTGTTTGTGTGTATGTGTGCGTGCGTGCGTGCGTGCGTGTGTGTGTGTGTGTGTGTGTGTGTGTGTGTGTCCCTCCGCACACATTTTCAGGCGCACGCATTACAACGCATTCCCCTATCCCTCCCCTCTACGCTGCCTTTCCGCTGTAGCGCGCACCTGATTGGCTATTTATTTTAATTCATAATTAATTGTCTGTCCGTCTGATCAAAAAATGACTGAGGACTTTTCGTCTCAGATTTTTTTTTCCTACCAGATGCTAGAAGGGCGTACGTTACTTCTGGGACACCCTGTATATTATACAGGATGCCCCTCTTATCTCTGTCACCCGAAACAACTCGGTAATTATCGACGTCACAAAAAAATGTTCCAGACAAAAGTTGTACGTCGTGGAGGGGGCCACCAAATGCGGCCAATTTTTTTTTTATTTCGTTGGTGGCGCTGACGCACAGTGGATGGCACCTCCGCTTTTTAAAGTGGAATGGTACATTTTTTTCAACCATCTTGTGGAGCACCTCCAGCCGCATAAAAAACATTAGGGGGTCAAAGTCGTTCAAGGTCATTCAGGGTCAGTATCGATTATACAAATCTGAATATCTCGGATCACTACCAAATATTTGGTAATGAACCGAGATATTTGGATTCGTATTTTATTTTAATAGGTGACCTCGAATGACCTTGGACGACTTTAACCCCCTAATGTTTTTTATGCGGTTTGATGTGCTTCACAAGATGGTTAAAAAATTATACCATTCCATTTTTAAAAATGGAGGTGACCTTCACTCTGCGTCAGCGCCTTCACTAAAATAAAACATAATTGGTCGCATTTGATGGCCCCCTTCACACCGTACAACTTTTGTCTGGAACGTTTTTTGGTGACGTCGATAATTACCGAGTTATTTCGGGTGGCAGAGATAAGAGGGACACCCTGTATATAGTATCGTTTATGTACCGCGTCAGTACGCTAGGCAAGCGACAGGGGTAATACGTACGAGACAACTGAGCTGTCACCCACGACACCCAGATTACCACGGGAGTGATATATTCTCCGTTGGCGATAACGAGTCTGCATGAAATTTGGACCTTTCGCAACTGAACTAAAGGGCACGGAGAGAATTAAATATTAAAAATTACCGTGCATTAATGGTAACCAGATGACAACCCTGAAACTTCGCTTATTATTGCTGAGTAAAACACAGATTTTCACGAAAATAAAATAAAATTTCTTCTTCAGGTAGAAAATTTTACTAGATTTTCTAGTAAACTTTGATGTGTAACATAATACGCAAAACTTAAATTTAAAAAATATATAATATCAGCGAAATTTTACTGTGCATTTTATTATTTTATGCCTTTCGAAAATGTCTATAAAAAAGTATCGTCTTTATAACAGTTATTTTAAGATCTATTATAAAACTTAATGAGTGTTATAGAAAAATGTATTGTGCTCTCGGTAAAAATGATCGTGCGCGCTTGGTTAAAATTATCGTGCGGTACGGTACGGTAATTTTGAGGCACTGCATGGTAAAAATTCCTCTTCATAACTTTCACTTCAGAATGGTATGGTGGTGGAGCTAAGCAGGGGTGCGCGGTCTTGTTTCAGTGGTCTATCTATTCCTTGTATGGCGCGATGGGAGTTGCCAAAAAAATTCGTCTATACTGCGTACATAAACTGCTTATGAAATTTTTAACAGTGAATACGTTTTTACGATTTTAAATTATGCCGAAATAATATGTGCGCAAATTAGTCACAATACTCGAGCCTGCGATGGTACGAAATGTAGTCTTAAAAAATGGTAGTATTAAATGAAAAATAAATTCTAATACTCCAATTTTTCTCCTTATCCGTTTGTTGAGTATAGCAATTTATATGAATGAAAAAAAATTTCCCAACAAAAAACAAACAGGATTAATCTGTACCAATTTTTCAATAATAAATAATATTTATTATTATTATGGTTATTATTATTTCGGTTATTATTATGATTATTATCGCACCAGTCTTTTAAGAAGAAACACATCTTACTAATAAACAAGTGCAACGGTCTAGGCTTTCGCGCCGAAATAAGACACAGAGAGGGGAGACGGGCTGGCCGCAAAAGGGAGGAACAGGGGGAAAGGTGGAGAAAAAAGGTAAAACAAAAACAGTAGAGGAACGAAACGGTCACAATGAGGGAAAGATAAATTTTACCAGCCAAGGTAAATGTCCCAATTATTGAGCAGCGAAGGATCTGAGGGATTGAATTCGGTAAGAAAAAAAATAAAATCAAGAAAAAACCATCGCTTTCATGTTCAAATGATACTTTGATATTTTTACTTTCGAAAAATCACCCTTTACATTATTTTTAAATGATTTCAAATGAAAAAAAAAGAATAATAATGTAAAGCATGCAAATGTCCCAATTATTGAACACTGGAAGTGCCTATGTCCCTAATATTGAACAGGCATGACCCAGTTATCGAGCATTCTTTTTCCGTTCTGTAAATATTACTTTGGGTACAATATTAAGAAATAAAAGCAAAATCAAACACTTACATAATCTTTTATTAATCATGTAAAAATACAAAAATATATATTTAGTCTCTTTTGACAGGTTTTTGGTTCATTTGCATTTGGTTCATTTTTGCTTTTCAACTCGAACTTTATTTTATTTTTCGTTTCAGCTTCCTCGTTTATATGTTCTATTTTTGTTTGATTTTGTCGCAACTTGGCTCCCTGAAATATCGGAGAGCAAAAAATATGATTACATTCGTATTTTTAGGTTACATTTAGGTTATATTCTCTTTTTACTTTTCTTTTTATGTTTATTGCACAAAAATACAAATAAAAAATATATTTGACGATCTTAGAGTTATTATTAAAAGAATAAAGCCAAGTTTATTCAGGAACTTACAGTTTTTGTTTGAATAAATCCGATTCACACGATCTGTCACACGTTAACTGTCTCGATGTTTTGAGGGACACACTCCATTTTCGATGTTCCAATGATCGAACACCTTATTTTTTAACATATAATTAATTAAAAAATGTGTCGAAATTGTTATTTGTAATAAATTTTCTGAGGAACCTGAAACGCCTTTACTTTTTGAGATGCGACAGTTTTTGAATTTTTTATGCCCTTATGCATGAAGCGGCGCGTCTTAGCAAAAACGATAAGCAGTTACCACGAGACGTCAAATCGGATCACCGTTAATGATTAAATAATTTTTTTCTCTATTAATTATAGTTGTTTTGCACAAGTAAGGTAACATTTCGATAGCTAAAAGTTCCATATATGTAATGAAATTTTTATAAATAAGTAAATGCATGCAGGTCAATGAGAAATAATAAGAATACATGATAGTGTTCAATAATTGGGACCTGTTCAATAATTGGGACATTTACCTTATAGGAAATTTTTCTTCTGATGTTGACGCTTGTAAATTTTACCGTGCAGTACCGTAAAAATACCGTACGGTGCGGTTGGTAATTTTTAACCGACAGTAGGTAAAGTTTTAGCTACGTATTTGAAGTTTTCTGTAACGTGAATTAAAAAATACTTATCGCATACGAATTATTATGTTTTTCTCACTTGCCACCACATTGAAATATATCACAGTAATTTTTACCGTGAAATTCACGACAAAATTTACTCTTTAATTCTCTCCGTGGGTGTCTCGAAATGACCTGACATTTTAGTTTATTAATAAAACGTATTATTTATTTGAAGAGTACGAACATTGTTTTTTTACTATAAGGCTCAAACGTGGAGGTTATGAGTGGAACACAATATCCGATAAATAGCATAAACGACATGGACTTGGAAGACATATTCTTTCAACAAGATGGCACAACCTGCCACACTGCGGGCGAAACAATGCAGTTATTGCAGACGAAGTTTCATAGTCGTGTCATCTCGCGCCGCGATGATGTCAATTGGCCACCGAGATCGTGCGATTTGACGCCATTGGACTTCTTCCTTTGGGGTTATCTGAAAGGAAAAGTGTATGGCAATAAGCCACATACCATTCCGGAGCTCAAGCGAGCAATTGGACGCACCATTAATGAAATGAATCCGCAGTTATGCCAAAATGGTATTCAACATTCCGTCAAAAGAGTGAACGTTTGCAAACGTGGACGAGACGGCCATTTATCGGATATTGTTTTCCACACATAACCTCCACGTTTGCACCTTACATTAAAACAAAAATATTCGTACTTTACAAATAAATAAAACGTTTTATAAATAAATTATAAAAATCTCAGGTAATTTTGAGACACCCTATCGAACGAAAGTTTTAAAAAACTCACCATCAGCTAACTTCCATAACGTGAATTTAGGAAGAACGACCTTTTTGTCTTTAGCTCAACTGGATCGGGGGAGAAGGTTTATCTCCGATGTAGAATCTTTCGGTGATCACGAATATTCCACCATAAGCCCTATTAGAGTAAAACAAAATTAGAAGGTAAAATGCCAGCCCTCGAATATACAAGAGCTACCCCCAAACGATGAGGGTGGAATGCTCGTTGTAGCCGAATGATTTTGCATAGGATAATGCGCGGCCTACCTATTGGGGTGAAAAATAAAAAATGCCTGGCAATCTTGATTCAGGGGTTACGTGGGTATTTAAAAAAAATATATTATGTAAATTATTTTATTCATATTTTATTCAACACATAAAAGAGCAATATTTCAACAATATTTTTTTAAAACTGTCATCCAAACACTTGGGAAGTTCAGCCGGTGGGACCTGGTTTCGGTTTCCGGAGTCCCCTTAAAAAAGTGTCCTCGTGGTGGTCTGGATAAGTCATGATAGCTTACTCTGAAATTAAAAAACCAACAATTTTCCGTTAGTAGATAAGTATAGCTCGTGAACGAAGGATTTTTTTTTAAATTGAAATTTGAATTTTTGGAAGAGTGGTATGCAAAATAGATCAATTTTTGGTATAATTTACATTAAGTATAGCCTTGTAAAATTAGTTGTAATCGAAAAAAAACCTTTCTTCAATCGCTAGCCAATGTTATTTTGAAGACGTGTGCAAAATTTCAATAAGATCGGTGCATTAGTTTTTGAAAAATCGTGTCTACCGACTTCAAAAATAGTGTTTTGAGAAAAATGCGATTAAAGTTTCAATATGACGTTATCTTCGTGGTTTTTAATGTCTTTATTTTTAAAATATTTTTTTTTCGTTGCCAGTTCGTAGCATCGCCGTACACGTGGAGAGAAAACCGGCAGCCGACGGGCCAATTATCGTGCGTGTCGATTGCGTTATAATTGTCTTCGCCGCCGGGCGGTGCCGTATATCGAAGGGCAACATGAAAAAGGCATTAATAAAGAAAAAAAAGCTGGAACGGCATGGTGGATAATTTATCAAGGTTTTTCACCGTGAATAATTCCCTGGTGTATAATTCGCGTTACGTAAACGTTCGGCCGTTACGTTTTTTTTTTTAACGTTGCGCGAAGACTCGTTTGGGTGGCGAGTATAGCTATGTGGAGGGCTTATGTCGAGCCTGAATTGCCGGCGTCGCTGCAGGGGTAGCTAACGCCCGGGTTTTCTTTTTATGTTCTCTGCTTAGGATCGCGCGATAATTGTTTACGGGAACACTCGATGATAATACATTAATGAATTTGTAATTTGTTGGAGATTCATTCATTTGTAATGACGGCCTCAATAAATATAGTAGCGCTATATGTATAGCTTAAGGGATCATCACAGTGTAACGGATTAAAAAATAGCGTATTTTAGCGATTTTTTATCGAGTGTTAAAATATGCTAATTTGTCTGATTTTTATGTCAAATCAAAGCACTCATGAAGTACAGAAAATACATTTTTAAACGTTCATTTTTATTTTTTTAAATATTTTTTTAAAGATTGAAAATGTCTTCGAAAAAAAGGAGTCCTTACGGTGTACACGGTTGTGGCCGTAAATTTGATCTGAAACAAAATGTGTAAAAAGATTATTAATCAGTAGGGTCAGAGTGGAATCAGTGGCTAATTTTTTTCAGAGGCTTATAGCTGCCTAACCGTTCACACAATCTCAATGAAACATTGACTAAACGTGAGGTGTGTTCAATGGCTTAATTTTGTTAAAAGATACTGAACGGCCTAACCCAATAGATATTGAGATAATAACCATTAAAAAAAAATGGAATTTGATCCACTGTGTACTTGGGGGTGTACACAATGAAACATGCCTAATTTCACAGTTAAACCAAATTTCGAAATCAAGCAAAATTCGAAGAAAATTACCCTGATCAACTGTACACGTGTGGGTAATGGAGTGCTTTTCTCTATACAATGGGGAGTATTGTACAGTAAATTATTAAAAAATTCATTAAAAACAGACAGCATATTATGATATCAATCACAATCATTTATTGAATATTAATCAACAATGAGTACCTACATAATGAGATAGTACCAGTACCTACCTAAATCACAACGCGAAAATATTCATATTATGACTTACCTCTGTGTACCTCGAAAAATTGAACCATTGTGTACCGACCCTCTCTTTTTTTCTGAAGCGGGTACTGAGTACATGAGAGCGGTACTAGGTTAACAAACACAATGCTCAAATACCGCAATATAGCTGTATATTGCGGGAGAACATTGACTTCGAACATAACTGCGATAGTTAAGGCCTTACCCCCACTTGTAGCGCAAAAAAAGGCCTTTTTCATGAATTTTTTTTAAGAAAACTACAAAACTTTTTCAATCGATCAATATACCATCTTAAAGAACACATCTTGAAGAACTTTCAGTAATTTTTTTATTGAAAAATATTACATTGTTTACTGGCAAATGGCCGTCAATGAAATAATGTTTTTATATACACGGTTTGCGGTGACCAACATTGCGGCGAAGTGGATCATCTGAAAAAAAATGCGGATGGATTTAGTCAAATATAAGTATAAACTAGTCTTTAATCGAAGGATTTTAAAAAATATTCATTTTTCACAAAATGGCGGATAGTCAAAGTTAATGGTTCGATTTTAACGAAAAAAAACGGCCGTTTTTGGCTATAAAACGGCCATTTTTTTCGAAAAAAAAAATCGAACGATTACAGGCTACATGTTTATTTATTAAATAAGCCTGCAAAATTTCAAGAAGATCGGTTCATTAGTGTTCGAGTAATCTTGGTCACCGACTTCAGAAATGCCATTTTGAGAAAAACGCGTTTAAAGTTTCAATTAGCCGGTCGTTTACACAACGGATTCTTCTCTTTCAACGCTCATATCTCAGTCAATTTTGTTCGGATGGACTTGAAATTTTCAGGACATATTCTCAGATACTTATACTTAAAAAAAAATGCAATAAAAAAATCGATTTTTTCCAAATCGCAAGTGGCGGTAACCCTTTAAAGAAGCAAAAACAGACAAACTCAGCTGGTCTTTCAACTTTTGACACCAAAAATAATATAAAATCGCCTCTCACAACCGAATTGCGTGGGAGCGACTCGCAGACAGAGGTTCAAACCTATTGGCATCCGAGGGCGGTTCTAATGTGAAAAAGACGCACATATATACATGTCCACTTCTGAGAAACATAGAAGGTTCAGTGTGCCACTGTTGCCACTGTTCCCACTTTGACCCTATGAAAGCCGCTATCTTGCTATGGAGGTTTTTTTAAAACAAAAATTGACAAAATGGCAGCGGTTTAAAAAAAAAGTATCGTATTTACTATTTAGCCTATTTTTTCGACAGTTTTTCGTTAAAAAAACATGAAGATTTCGAAAAATAGCTTCCATAGTAAGATAAAGAATGGCGTGTAGAATGTTGTGTCAAAATTTGAGGCGGATAGCTTGAAAACTCTTACTTTGAGAATGTCCGCGCCAGGTCTCACGCAGCTGGTCGAATCCCTTTTTCTGAGAAAGGCTTTCACAACCGGAATAATTCTAATTTTGCCCGGAAAATTGACTAGCATGTTACACTGTGATGATCCTTTAAGGGAGGACACCACTCTGATGAGCCGAAAAAGATCGCTTTGCCCGATTTTTTTTGTCTACTAGATTATTCACTTGGAGTTTGGAAGAAAGGGACGCTATTGAGCATAAATTGAACTTATTGCGTGTCAATCTAAATTTTAAAAAATTAAAGATTAACAACGTTATCGAGGTATAATATAGCGTCTGTATAAAAAATGTGGTCCAGCGGCCGGATCGATAACGTGACAATGGTTGGTCTAAAAAAAAAGTTTTACACTAATCTATATAAATCTCGTTGTACATGGTCGTTTTTCGGAAAAATAAATCGCAAAACGGCGGTTGTTAAAATAAAAAGTGTAATTTTAGCAAAATTTTCACATATATTCGAGGGCTTGAAGAATACTAAATTTCAACAACAAAAAAACGGCTATGTACAACAACAATAGTACTAAATTTACGGAAATTTTAGTTTTTCAAACCAAACTTATTTGAACTTACATTTTGTTTTTTACATATTCTTGAATATGTATACTTTGAGAAAATGCAAAGAAATCTTTTTTTACCCGTCCCAGTGGTGTATCGCGGTAATATAAATATGAAGGCATTTATAAACTATCATAAATATAATCATTCTCACAATTCGTTATCAATATGATCACATTTATAATTTATAATCATATCTTCAATATTTGAATTATCATGACTTATGCATTTTAATAAGTAATAATTCAAATGTTGTAAAGACAATTATAAATTAGAAATGTGAATATAATTATAGTTATAGCACCCTATAAATGCATCCACATTTGTAGTAAGCTGTAAATATAATTGTATTATTATATTTGGTATATACATCAATATTGTCCTACGTTTACATAATATTTTACATCACACACATATATGTGTGTATATATATATACACACACATATATGTGTGTGATGTATGTATGTATGTATGTGTATGTATGTATGTATGTATGTATGTATGTATGTATGTATGTATATATATACATACAATTATCTTCTATAGAGACAAAAAAAATTGTCGCCGAAGCTGCGGGCGGTCAAAAAATATTCAGAGGTCGCTCAAGCCTCACAAAAATTCAAATTTTCATTAAAAAATCATTTTTTTCCTTCCACCTATCACCCATGAATTTAACGCTTTATAATTTTTTTATTAACTTCGCGAAAGCTCTCACCGGCCAATGAATCCATAATACAATAATACATTGAAAGTGGTGGTCGCTCAAGGTTTTCGAAATTTACAATTTCCGCCAAAAAATAAATCTCGCATGGACTTCCTTGCAGCATATAAACAAAATAAACAGCGAAGTGTGACATTTTCTGAATAATTTATCATAACAATTTGAAACAATCAGCAATTAGACGATATGTGTTATTTTGTATTATTATGTATTATTGTATTATGGCGTCGCTCATCACAGAGTACAGCTATGATTGGTTCGCAGTTTGACTAACGAGACCAACTGTATTACGATGCGCGGAAAGCAACTGCCATTTCAGTTTTACGAATAAAACTACCTATAATTTTGTTTACGGACAAGAGCTATAAATAATCATTTTATGAGAACAAAGATTATAAATCTTGGGTTAGAAGTGTGAGGTAAATTTGAACAATCTATTTCTAAAGAAAAAAGGATTAATTGTTTTGAAATTTTTTAAAAGCGTCAAATTTATGAGTGAGAAGAGCAAAAAAAATGGCGAAAATTGGAAATTTCGAAGTCTTCGCGAGGTTAATTTCAAAATTATAAAGCGTAAAGTTCATGGGTGAGAAGTGGACGAAAAAAAATCGATTTTTTAATGAAAATTTGACTTTTTGGGAGGCTTGAACGTCCTGTCAATATTTTTTACCGCGCGCAGCTTTCGCGACAATTTTTTTTTTTTAAGCGTATAATTAGATGGTGCGAAAAAGGGCAAAAAAATGGAGGTCAAATTTGTGCCACCCTTATATATATATATGTGTGTGTGCGTGCGTGCGTGCGTGCGTGCGTGCGTGCGTGCGTGCGTGCGTGCGTGTGTGTGTGTGTGTGTGTGTGTGTGTGTGTGTGTGTGTGTGTGTGTGTGTGTGTGTGTGTGTGTGTGTGTGTATATAAGGGTGAGATAAATAATAATTTTTATAGGGAACCGGAAGTGTTTCCGCATTTTATCGAAATATCAGTTGGGCAAAAAAAAACGAGGCTCAAAAATACGAGATAATAATATCCCTGTCGCACCCTAATCGCAGTTCGATCGATGTGGAATTTATTAATTCCTTTCTAACGAGCACCGATATTTATTACCCTGATTTTTCCGAAAGTTCATCTGATCCAACTCCTGCGGTGTACATTACGATAAGTATCGCAAGCTGACGCCTAACTGGTTGGGGACGCGTATGTAAAGGGCCGTAAGGAACAGCAATCGCGCGTGGTGAAACCCGAAAGAGGGTAAATATACCGGAAAGAAAAAAAACAAAGAAAAATACGAAAAACTATGGTTCGCGGAGTTTCTGTCGACGAAATGGTAAAAGTGGATGATATCATGGTGTGACGGGGTGTTATCGCCCCCGGAATCGCTGTATCGGGGAAAAAAAACAAAGGGGACGTCAGACGCGTCATGGAGTTTTAACTCTAATTAAAATTCGTCGTCTTTGTCGTTTCGTCAGTCGATCAGGGAAGTTATCATTATTGGAGTAGGGTTGTTTTTACGATATCATGAGTTCTTTCGTCGATGTGCAATACCATTATTATTGCAGGACAGTAATGTACTCGAAAATATAACATTCAATAATAAGATTATCGGATATTCGTTAACGGGTTTGCATCAGCTTTGGGCCCAAAAAACGTAATTATCCAGGATTTCCCTCTGATGAGAGTATTAGGTTAACGAGGTCCGGATTTTACACACAATTTATATATTCATTTGACGAGCTTTGATTTTTTTATTAAAAAATATTGATAAACAATGGATTTATCATTATTTTAATTGCGGTAATCTAAAGTTAAAAATAAAAGAATGTACATTTAGAATAATAATAAATCTTCCGTATGACTGGATAGATTTCAAATTCTTCAAATAACAAAAATGGCAAGCGTTGAGAAAAAGCTCGAATATCGACAGAATTTTTTTATTTAATCATTTGTCATTCACAAATGGATAAACTTATCGAGCACTTATGTACTTATCTAAAGCATGGTTTTGAGAAAAGTGCAAAAGAAAAAAAACATATAAAACACTTTTAAAAAATAATATTCGGTAAAAACGAAAATAAAAACAGTATAACTACAAAAAAACTCTCTTCTTTGGTCACTCATCCATAGGTGCAATAAGTACTTGTAAGGTACATAAACGTAGACATTTAAAAAATATGAAACATCAATTTATAATCTTGAGGCTTTTTTCCAGAATTTTCAAAGTAGTATCACTCAATTTTTTAAAAATATTCGGAGTACAACTTTGCAGTGACCGTTTTACTTAGAGAGCCACTGCGGCCGAAGTAGTGGCCCTAGCTCAATAAAAAAGTGGCATTTTAAACTAGAGGCTCTGCCAATGTAAACAATTTAAAAAAGCTAACGGATACGTGTATGCATTATAAAGTTATTAGCACTCAAATATGGCAACCTACGAGCCGAATTCTCAGCATTTGCGGGAACTGCTCCAAAGACAACAAAGGAAGGGATTTTTGCACCGGATTGTGACTGGAGATGAAAAGTGGGTTTACTACTATAATCCTAAACGCCGAAAATCATAGGGACTGCCTGGTCATATTCCGTCATCGACGCCCAAACCGAATATTCACGGATCCAAAGTGATGCTGTGTATCTGGTGGGACCAGCTGGGCGTTGTGTACTATGAGCTGCTCAAACCATCCGAAACCATCACAGGGGAACTCTACCGACGTCAGTTGATGCGCTTGAGTAAGGCACTCGAAGAGAAACGGCCACAATTCAACGAAAGACATGACAAGGTGATACTGCAGCATGACAATGCCCGACCCCATGTTGCAAATGTCGTGAAAAAGTACTTGGAAACGCTGAAATGGGAGGTTTTATCCCACCCGTCGTACTCTCCAGACATTGCCCCTTCCGACTATCACTTGTTCCGGTCAATGGCACACGATTTGGCTGACCAGCACTTCAGTACTTACGAAGAAGTCAAAAATTGGGTCGATTCCTGGATTGCCTCCAAGGACCAAGACTTTTATCGACGCGGGATTCGAATGCTACCTGAAAGATGGGCCGAGGTCGTAGCTAGCGACGGGCAGTACTTTGATTAAAAAATATGTAGCCACTTTTTTATAATAAAGCCTTAAACTTTTGAAAAAAACGGTCACTGCAAAGTTGTACTCCCAATATCTACGTTTATGTACGTTTTAAGTACCTCCACCTATGATGAGTGACCAAGGAAGGGACTTTTCTGTAGTTATACTGCTTTGATTTTCAATTTTACTGAACATTATTTTTCACTTTTTAGTACACTACCTTTAAAATAAAAGCTTGTTTTTAAAACATTTTTTTACGTTTGTTTTTTATTTTATACCTTTTAGTATTAGAATTTGTTTATTTATTTGCCATGCCAGACCCCCGTGCCATTCAGACATCGGCGTAATTAAAAACCTTGCCTTAGGTTATAAAGGTTTCGCGAGTAACTTTATAATTGTCTAATTATAAACAGTACTCAAGTCGACAAAGTTAATGAGCCCAAACTGGATTGTCGTAGCATTTGCCATTAGGAAATTTCAGTTCCCACCTCCCACCGCCATTATCGGACTCTCGTTGTCACGTGTAATGAAAAGTGCTCATGATAACAAAACAAATGAGCACAAACTCGACTGTTCTAGTATATGCTATCAAGGGGTTGCATTGCACCCCTCCCGCCTCCTTCATCAGACCAACCCACCGGTGCCATATTATTGCATCGTCACCGAAGTCATATAGGTATGCCAAATAGCAGCTCAATCGGATGCCAGCAAGTGCTTGAAAAATGAATTACAAATTTGGCACCGGAAAGACAGACATACGAACGGAGCGAGTTAGGGGGAGGGGAGGGGGGTATTTTTTTGTTGACGTTGGTTTTCATCTTGTCATTTGAATGCTTTATGGGCCTGGCATCAATGATTCTGTGTAAGTATATGAAAAAAAAAACACTCATTTATTGATGTTTAATTGTTTATTTTCTAGTGTAGAAATCTTTGAAACTTTTAAACGCGTTTTTATCACACTTGGCATTTTCACAGTCGGTGAACTCTCTAGCTCAAAATCTATGACATGGATACTTTTGAACTTTTACACACTCTTTCTGCACATAAACTACGAGGTGACGCTGTCGAGTTTTTTTTTCATTTTTATTTATTTTACAATAACAAAATTTCCGATCTTTTTAATAATTAATCGGTATTTTGACTTCTAAGTGTAACCAAGAATTGAAAAAATCAACAAAAAACCCGACAGCGTTACCTTAAGAAACTTACCTACTAATGAAATATTTTTGGTTTTTTTTTTCATTTCAGATGATCCAGTGATGAGTTATGCGGTTCATCGCAATGTATCTTTTTTTTAGGCGTCTGCGAAGATTTGCTGTCAATGGCTCATTTCTGCATAATTATTAATGAAAATTTTACAGAATGTTCTTCAAATATTCTTTTATTATATACTAATTACGTAAATAACTATATATTAACTGTGTCGTCAAAAAAAGTTATCGTAAATATGCTTTTTTATAGCGAATTAACCTTACGTAACCCCCTTAAATAAAAGCTTGTAAAAAGAGAAAATCGCAGAGCGGGGTTCGCCGTAGCGCGGTTGGTAATCTGATCCTTTCCGATAATCATCATAACTCGGTCAATCTTTGGAATCTTCACAAAATCTTTGTTGCAATTTAAAGCCCAACCCCTAGGTTATAAAATTGTTTAATAACGAAGATCGTATATTCTAAATTTTAAGTTTTACCCTGCAATATTCCACATTGATTACCATTTAATATATCATGGTACGACGTAATGAAAAAAATTCTCACGCGTCATAATACTGAAAGTTCATTCGATTGATAGTCATTTTCAACGTTAAAAACACAAAATTATAATCAATTTTCGACCAAATTGATTGCCATTTCTATTTTTACTATTTATTCAACCTCGTAATACAAAATTAGTTTGTTCATTTTCCCGAATACACATGTAGAGACGTTTTTCACTGTCACAACGAACAAACAGCGGGGGCAGGAAGGTCGAGAACAGCGATAAATGGTGTGACCGTAGCGCACATCAATTTCACTCTCCAACTCCGTGCATCTCGACAATTCGTTACAAAATCAAAATAACAGGACACTGTTAAAGTCATACCCCCACCAAAAAACGCGCATAATTATATGCAAATCCGTATACGAGGCACTCTGTATTTTAAAAAATCACCACTCGTCACTCTTCGATAAATCAGTCTTTTTTTCATCTCGAACTAATTACGAACAAATTAAAATATTAACGCATTATATTCTACACACAATTCGTTCCACAATTTTTCGTCCTCTTTCCAGTTATTTTCAGCGATTCCCCACAGTCCGTTCGTCACGAAAGCGACCGACGCAACGTCGACATTGTCAATGGCTTTTTTTCATACGTTTCAGCATTAGTACAGTCGTGCTGTATATTGGGATCGGAAAAAATAATAGGAAGGTTAGTTTTTTGACTGCTGATTTTGTAGGTGCCGCGGGTACCAAATCCTAGTTTGCCTAAACATCGGGGTGCAGGATTTTATTAGGGGACGAAGGGGGATGGGGATGGATTAATGCTGAAGTACAACTCCTACGAGGTCGGCGTCGAAAGACAAAATGTTCAGAAAAATCCGGGCTTTATTTTTGTCCACACTGTCGAAGTCCTGGAAGTTCATTTTGAGGGTGAAAAAGTACGATGAAATTTTGAAAAATCAGTTTCAATTCGATAACTCTTTAGGAAAAATGTATACAATTCTTTTTCAAATGGAAACGTTGTAGCTCTTGAAAAGACGCGTCGATCGAGTATTTGATCATCCCTCTCTGATAAAATCTTCACCCACAGAAAAATTGTTGAATTATCAAAAAAAAATTGTTTATTGAATAATTCAAAAACAATCGACTTTTCGGGGATGGTTTAAATGTACGAAATGTAGAGAATAATGTTCTCTATATTTTCGTTTCTATGGACCACCCTAGAATTTTGCTTGTTCCAACCCCTCTCGGAGATTGAACATTCGAAATGAAATTCTGGGAAAACTATTGACCGAAAATAAAGAGATACGAGTTTGGCACTATGGACAAAAATGTAGCGGAGGGTTCAAGCTACAAATTATTCCACGGCGGCGAATTCGTGCGGTCAATAGTTTTTTCCAGAATTTCACTTTTTTAATTTTCAACCCCCGAGAGCGGTTGGAAAAAGCAAAATTCAAGGGTGGTCCGTAGAAACGAAAATATAGAGAAAATTATTCTCTACATTTCGTACATTCAAACCATACCCGAAAAATCTATTGTTTTTCAGTTATTCAATAAACAAATTTTCTTTTGCTATTTCAACAATTGTTTTGGGGGTGAAGATACTATCGGAAAGCGATGATCAAATACTCGGTCGACGCGTATTTTTAAGGGCTACAACTTTTCCATTTGAACAAAAAGTGTACGAATTTATCCTAAAGAGTTATTGAATTGAAACTGATTTTTCAAAATTTCACCCCACATTTTCATCCCTAAAATGAACTGCCATGACTTCGGCGCTGTGGACAAAACTAAAGCCCGGGTTATTCTGAACATTTTGTCTCACGGTGCCGACCTCGTAGGGGTTGTAATTTGGCATCAATCGACACCCATCCCCCTTCATCCCCTAAAAAGCCTGTACCCCGTTTTTTAGGCAACTTGGACAGCATGACTGTACTACATACGCGTTACGGAAAAAATGTCAGTCTGGAAATCGATTGAGCAACAATTACCACATTTTAAATATCTTTTGTACTGCGAAAACAGTTACCTTTTTTATGTCGTACAAGCAAGATCTCGCACATTTTTTAACAAGAATATAGTTAAATTTATTTCTATTCAAGCATTATCAATAGTATATTGATATTTGCATTTGCAATAGTTTGCATTTTGGGAAATGGTAAATGGATTCTATTTTCTCGTACATTTTATAATAAATAGATATATACATTTAAAAATTCACGCGATTTCGTCGTGCCGAGAAAATATAATGAATTCGTTATTTCATTAAGCGTTAACTATATATAAATAGTTATATATATGTATATACATATCCAAACTATAAACCTTTGCCCCAGCAATAGTTTATCGTACATACTATTTATCGGTCCCTTCATCCATAACGTAATTGGGTCGGTCTCGCTCATTTCTCGCGTGACTCCGTCGAATGTAATCGTGATTAGCGAGCAAGGCTTACCCCCGATGTATAGTCGTATTGTCGTTACCTCACTCCGATATCCCTATATACGTCCCCGCGTACGTACATGTACATTGCCGCGCAGAAACGCCGAAGAAGTTGTTCAATTATTTCTCCGCGAAACTCCACGATAATTACAGGAAAGCCGCGGGTCTTTAGCATAATACGCGTTCAACTTGTATCAGCTCCGAGTATTACGGAAAAATGTTGTGAAAACCTCTGCACACTCACACACGGACATATATAGGGTGACGATCATAAGGTGACCATACGTTTTCCAAGGCACAGGCGCAAAGATTTCGCGACCGAGGAAACCATGATAATCAATTGTTCTTCAAGTCCTGTTCGAAAAAAACAGTGTATTTTTGTGATGAATAGTATCTGTCGGAAAAAATAGAGCATTTTGAAAAAAAAAATAAACAATCTATTTTGTTTTCAGAAGAATGAAGATAATTCAATTCCGAATACGAAACACGACGAAGTAAAAACTTTTTTCAAATGGAATTAAATTTTATTCATCAATTTTAATATAGATCTTTGAAAAAGGAATTCACGGTGGGGCGAAAAACGTTTTTCCGGAGTGTTTCGTATTCAGAATTCAATCATCTTCATTCTGCTGTACTCAAAAGGCAATGTTCATTTTTTTCCAGAATGCCCAATTTTTGCTGACGGATACTAGTCGTCACAAAAATACGCTATACCTTTTTTTTTTAAGAGGACTCGAAAAACTATTGAAAATCATATTTTTCAGTAGTTATACAAAGTGACAATCGTAAGGTGGCCATATGTTTTCTGAGGCTCAGACGCGGAGACTTTGCTACCAAGATAAATGTGATATTTAATAGTTTTTGAAGTCCTCTTAAAAAAAATACACCGTATTTTTGTGATAGTATCTGCTAGAAAAAATAGCACATTATGGAAAAAAAATAAACATTTCATTTTGTGTTCAGCAGAATGAAGATAATTCAGTACCGAATACGAAACACTCCCAAAACACTTTTTTCAAAAGAAATTAAATTCCATTTATCCACTTTAAAATGGAACTTTGACATTTTTTCACGACGACGATATACACAAAAACCGTTTTTCAGGCGTGTCTCGTATTCGGAATTTAGTTATCTTCATTTTTTTGTATTAAAAATGGAATGTTATTTTTTTTCCAGAATGCTCAATTGTTCTAGCAGTTACTACTCGTCGCAAAAATGAGCTAGATTTATTTTTGGAGAGGATTTGAAAAACCATTAAAAATTATATTTTTACCGGTTGCAAAATCTTTGCGCAAGACTCTTAAGGGCCAGTTCACTTTGGAGCCACGAAAAAAGGCTATTTTCGCGATTTTTTTGACGATTTTATAAAAGTTATATATATAAAAGTTGTCGGGATTGATAAATAAAGTCTTGAAATACATTTAAAAAAAATTTAATTCATTTTTTTTCATTTTTAAGTACAAAAACTATAGTTTAACGTAACGCCTCAAAAATAGGTGGGCTAGGTAGCTCCATCACAACTCGGCAACGGCTGGTCCCAAACAAAAAAATCAAAGTCCATTAGGTTCAGTATGTCAGTTATAGTCAGTTTTTATCGAAAAATAAAAAAATGACAGACGAAAAACGAAAAAAGTTAAAAAAACACGTTTTTCCGCAGTTTTTCGCAAAACAAAGCGTAAAAATCAAAATTTCAAAACCATCGAGGGTCATCTTGTTGCGAATCATGTTAAAATATATGGTTCAAATTTGAAGAGAATCAGTTTATTAGTTTTAGAGATACGATGGAGCTAGATTTTGAACACGTTGTTTCGAGAAAAACGCGTTTGAAGTTTGTACTATGAAAAACTCTTACCTAAACTCAATCGGTAATTCCTGCACCGCAAAAAATCCCTTCTGATTGCTCATCATCGTCGATTTCTTCAAGTCTTCCTTGCTTTCGATTTTTTGAAATTTTCAAAGTGGACTGGTCCCTCAAAAAGACACGGCCACCACTATTGTCATCCTGTGTGTGTGTGTGTGTGCGCGCGTGTGTGTGTGCGTGCGTGCGTGCGTGCGTGCGTGCGTGCGTGTGTGTGTGTGTGTGTGTGTGTGTGTGTGTGTGTGTGTGTGTGTGTGTGTGTGTGTGTGTGTGTGTGTGTGTGTGTGTGTTCATACACATAAGGGTGCACATGTGCTCGAGTACATATTCAGCGTGGATAAATGAAAGAGCGAAAAGTATATATTGTACATCCGTAGATACCCGCCGCACGCCCGGATCGATGCAATTTCTGCTGGAGAATATCTTTCTCGAGCATCGAGAACGGAGAGAGACCGCGAGCTACCATCGAACTGTAACGGTACATGGGACTTTGGGTACATAGAGAGTCTATAGCACCGGCATCGTCGTTAACGAATTTCGTTAATGATATTAGCGCAACGAACCGATTTCCAGAGTCCTCCTATCGGACGTTTATCCTATACGTATAGTCGAGCCATATATATACATATATTTACTCATTTCGGTACACGTATATTTGCACATACGGATGTCCAAATTCAATATATGCGTACAAGCGTGTGTGTGTGTGTTTCTATATCGATGTACGCACAACGGCGACCGGTTCTAATCCGCGCCGGATATCTCGTCCTCTCGAAGGGGATGCCGGACCGGCACGTGGGAGATAAAAATCAAACGAACGAGAGATCCGGGGATCGCTTCTGCTTATATCTTTCGTATCGGATATAAAACCAGGGGCGTAGATGTATGTGTGCGTGGGGGTGGGAGGGAGAGAAAGAGTGCTAGAGGGAAAGGGACAGAGAGACAAAGAAAGTTCGGGCTACCTTCTCTTCTGAATGTACATCAGTTGCTGATAGGGCGAATCCATAGGAACTCTTTTGATTGAACGCTCTACAGCCGCTTTTGTACATTCTTTTTCCTGTATTAAACTCTTTCGTTTCCTTCCGGGATCGTTTTTTCATCTTGAATGTTTACGGTATTTCCGGTCCACTTTCTTACCCCCCCCCCCCCCCCCCTCGTGCCGCGTCCTTTTCCCTTCGGTCTCTCCCTCAGCCGACCTTTGTCCTACGTCGAGAACTTTTCGCAACTTTCTTATCGCCACTGCTTTTGTTTCAGCTTTCCGACTTTAATTGCACTCAATTAGGATTTTCCTATATCACCCTGGCATCCCCTATACCGGGTAAGAGCCAGGGAACGCTGAGATTGAAGATTATTTACCAATTTGTATCCAAGTTTCGCAGAATTGAGGAAAATCCTGGTTAGGAAATGTGCGCATAGGAAAGCATTAGTTTCTCGATGACAATTATTTTCAATTGTGTGTGTTTTTATTTGGGTGCATCGGTTTTTATAATGTGCGACCCCTTTTAAACCTTTGAAGCATACATTTTTCTTTACGTGCACGTTTTTTTTTTTTTTGCACTTTCGTTATTGATGACACTCGCTACGTGAAAAATAAAAATGTAATAGGTATGTTTTAGTAGTTACTGAAGTCCTAGGAACGTTGAAACGCATTTGTAACCGTCATATTTAATTAAAATACACTTTTGAATCGTCAAAATCTGACTTCAATTAGGTGTAACACCGGTGTTACACTATGCCATAAAGGGTTAAGACATTCGAAAGAGGTTTTAATTTTAGGGAATACATAATAAAGGTGCGGCCCCTCTAAAAGAAATTCAAGAAAGGTTGGGATGTTTTTTTGGCAACATGGAAAAATAAATGGTTGCGAAAATGTCGAATAGGTGTGCGACAACGTTTACCGGTTTGAAGCTTCGTTTTCGCACGTAAACAACCTCAAGATGGACTAATTTCGTAATATAGTATAATTACGTTAGTTGCTTACGTTCATAGCGCACGATGACACTGTTCCGTGGTACTTCGTGTATTGTATGGCTGTGCATGTACAGTTGGCTTAGCGGGATTCTTAGCGTGGTGCACTCGTGCCGCGACGCACGTGCTGGCACACCTCGCATGTGCGAATAGTGAATGTATAACCGGAAACTCGTCAAGCTCACGAAAGGGATAATGGAGCTCGAGGGATTCTTCGAGGTACGGTAGATCCGCGATTCAGGGACAAGCGCCGGGTCCGATAGTTCGCGTTAGCATCCCCACCCCGCGTTGAGCCGACTCTACTCCGCCTCCACGCGTTACATGGTGGGGGAGCGCGCCGTGCGGTTGGAGAGCGTGGTGGGTGGTGGGGATGGTGTCGCGTGGAGGGGACTGTTGCTTCACGCGAACCGCTCCATTCACTTCGAAAAAGCGATTTCGTTCCTCTCGGAAACGACTCAGTCAATCTCTGTGAAACTTTGCACATACGACGCAGATTTTTGGCAAGGTTTTGGCCATTCATTTACCAACTTCAACAATGTTGGTGGTGCGGGGGGGGGGGGGGGCTGTCCCGTTTTTGCAGCTATCTATTCTCGGCCTCGCTTAAGATATTGCACGTTCTTTGAATATTGCACGTTCGATGAACCTTTTCTAAATCGAGGTTCCAGTGTATACGAGAAAGCAACATCACACGCCAGCGGTCGCTGTCGTTGTCTCGCGTCGCACGTGGTGGCGCGGTGAAATTCGTGATACAACCTCGACTTGTCTAATTATCGTGAGAACAGATTGTTCTTCCGGTATCACAGAGGGCAATTGTCTTCGCGAAACGATATATACCCACCTATAGGTGGTTTCGTTTAGTCTTCTCTTTCCCTCCTTCTACTTGGTTCCTGAATGTCTTCCGGAATATATCTTAAACGTTGCTCAATCTCTTGAGGATACGTGGGAACAGGCTCAATCCGAATATCCCACATACGATTCGACCATCACATCATGTACAGAAAAACTCTAGATTGACAATAATATCTATATGACATTGAAATACATTTTTTAAAAGTTGTTCTTGGCTCGTTTAGCCGACGGATACCTTAATGCCATTTTTTCATTCAATTTTTATCGCACTCGCATGATAACGTTGCAAATAAATTCAGCACTCGCGTTAAATTATTAGTATTACATTTAATTAAATTAAAACATCAAATGAACACTTCACACAAGCAATTCATAAATGTATTTCTTAATTCCTGAATTTATTTACTCCTGTTAAGATCATTTGAAAACATTGCTTATCGGATATTGTCTTCATGCTATTTTTCTAATATTCGAGTGCCCTTTAATTTAATTTGCATGCACCAATTGTAAGAATTTTTCATTCCCATTGCATCGACCATGCCCCATGACTTCCAGGATCCCCTTGCGTGACGAATTCTCCACATTTTCTACCCAGCAGCCCTTCAGAGCTCAAATCTGCAATAACCAGTATACCCCACGGTGAGCAAGTCGTTGGTTCCATTGGGCTGTGAGGGATTCGAGGCTCGTGGGTATTATCTCATACAAAGGTGCCCTCCCGCGGAGAGTCTTAACCCGTCAAATGGATAACAAGGCTACCTGGACGGTGTGGAGTCGAGAATCGAGATGAAACATCTCGTAATGGAGAGGCCGCAGTCAATTGCTCACGCACACTTATATTATTTGTATCCTAGTCACGGGAGTCACGTGAGGCAGGCTCCCTTCGTTTCTTTAGTGGCAACGTCTCTTTGTTAGCATCGATTTAGGATCGCTCCTTCAAAAGGGATAACAATCGAGATCACAGCTTGACGACCGACCTCGTTCAGTCGGTTCGTGTTAAAAGAAAAAAAAACACAGACAATACGTTACATATTCATACAGGGTCGGGTGATTGCAGGGACCACGCTGTCTTCGAAATCACCGTCGAAGATATAGCGGAACCGTCCTCAAAACATTCAGATGTGCTGATAGCCAACGTTGCATCGATTTAACGGGTTCAAAATATTCTTTTCAAATTTCTATGTGTTTATATATACACACACATATATTTAAATTCATCGTTTCGTACCTGTCAGCTTTACCAAATGAAGATGTCAGAATTTTAAATCGAAAGTCGTCGTATGCAGATGTGATCATGGTCCAACGCGATGATCCTGCTCGGTGTTTAATGATACTAATCCCGTGGGAAAGAACAAGCTGCATACACGCTGCCATTTGTGATAGATGTTCTCGTCATGCGTGGGTGTATCAGATCAATCGAGAGATCTCAAAAGACCTTGATGCGCCGTTCGTTTGGATTTGTCGTACGTAAGATCGGGTTTTCTTTTTAAGGGGGGACACTGGAAAATCTCACGTGCAATCTTGGTGTATCTCAGATACCTATTTACGTAGAGGCCCTAGGCGGCTTCGCAACCCAGTGGAAGATGCATCGAATTGGTCGTTAGGGCAACTGGAGACGACCAGGAATTAGGTAATGACGCCTTGGGTGGTGCGAATTAGAGGCATTGGATGGGCAACAATTGTGGAAACATTGCAATGCCCCAAGCAGGACTGTTCTTAAGGTAGAGGTCGACTTTTGTCACATTGGTCACGTCTTTGATCAGACTACAATTGTAATAATTGTGAAAAATAGAAGGAGCGGGTAGCTAAAAACTAAAGCACCCTTTGCTTGATCTTGATGTCTGCATCGGTCATTTTAGGAATAAGTTACTCATACAAAATCGTCGTGTCTGTGTGTATATTTGTTTATTTTTTTTACCTAAAATGAAGCGGGAGGCTTCATTGTTTTTGGAAATTTTAATTGTCGATCTGTTTGAGCACAGCGAGTATGAAAATGGCTAGAACTTTTTTCGTGAATCTTTGGTATGTGGAGATGAACTCTTCCCGAATTTCCCTGCACTTCGTTTCATCTGAATCCGTCGAGTAAAATGTGACAAAAGGTGACTGCCCTTTCAAAAAGACAATGATGAGCGACAATGACCTTCAACATTTATGAGGCAGTATTTCAGTAAATACTCAGTACTTCAGTAAATACATTTAAGGGGTCGGCATAATTATGAAATTTCGAAAATACCATATTTTTATCACATAGATTTATAGCCCGGGGTATTAAGTTCAATTTGAAACAAAGATGGTGTGAAAAATAAAAAAAATGACCGTATGATGACGATTTTTGTGAGGGATCGCTAACTGCGCTACAGCGAATCACCCCGCTCCAATTTACCCTTTTTTCTTTTGCGTTTATCACAAAACAATGTGTTATGAAACGGTATTCACACTCAGGCTGGGCATAGCTTATAACATTTTCTATGATATAACCGGATGATTTATTTATATATTTATTCATTTGTTAACAACAAATCGTTGAAGTTCTTATTGTTTCCCTAAAATCATACTTTTTCTCTACAGCTTGGCAATTCCGTTATTTTCAAGATATCCAAAAATCATTCGGTCATACGAAAGTTTCATTATTATACTAAAAGTACGATGTTGTCTTTTTCATTTTCAGATAACCCTAGCTACTTGAACCACCTAGACCTAGACCTAGAAATTGTCGTTGCAGCGACGACCGCACTTGGCTTAAATAACAATAGCTATATTGTTTATCAATATTGTTCAATAAAAAATAAAGTCAAGCTCAACAAGACTACGTATTAATAGTGTGTAAAATCCCGATCTCGTTATACCAATGCTCCCATAAAAAAAATTGCGAAAATTGACTTGTTTTTCGGGGTTCCGTTTATTTTCTCATCAGTGATCATGAACACGTTCTAACCCCATACAGAGAAACGACTTTTTCCATACCAATCACCAGGCTCTTTTTCACCCTAGCAAACGTGTTTGCCATAACAACCTCGGCATATGAACCTCAAAATAATATACTCCTAAGATCCATTTCCGACACACACCCGAGCCGAGCCAGAAGTTACTCAACGTTATAACTTTTCCCTCCTGAGGCTGCAACTTTCACAACAAAAATCTTTCAATCTCCAATGCCATTTTCGTGCTCTTTCGTCATTCCACTTGGAGCGGGACGGACACCCCTTGC
>OZ023312.1:19074106-19189106 GCA_964007375.1 Ophion obscuratus | reverse complement strand
ATGTTTCTCAGCGATACTTTCCATGACGGTGATATGCATGTTTTCAGTGATACATTCGATGAGCGCATATGACGGCGATAGCATATTTCTCAGTGATACATCCTATGAGCGCAAAATGACGGCAATATGTGTATTTGTCAGAGATACATCCCACGAGCGCAATATGACGGCGATATGCATGTTCCTCACTGATCCATTCCATGACGACGATATGCATGTTCACAGTGATACATTCGATGAGCGCAATATTATGACGACGATATGCATGTTTTCAGTGATACATTTGATAAGCGCAATATGACGGCGATATGCATCTTTTTCAGTGATACATCACATGAGCACAATATGACGGCGATATGCGTGTTTCTCAGTGATACATCCTATGACGGCGATATGCATATTTCTAAGTGATACATTCGATAAGCGCAATATGAGGGCTATATGTATATTTGTCAGTGATACATCCCACGAGCACAATACGATGGCGATATGCATGTTTCTCAATGATACTTTCCATGACGGCGATATGCATGTTTTCAGTGATACATTCGATGAGTGCAATATGACGGCGATATGCATATTTCTCAGTGATACATCCCATGAGCGCAATATGACGGCGATATGCATACAAAAATCCAGAATGATACAAATAGGCAAAGACACAAAGAAAGTTTGCACAAGTGTTATAATGGCTAGGGAGGTCGCGCGCTCAGCTCTCAAATTAGAAGACGTGGGTTCAAACCGTGGGTAGGTAAAAACTTTAACTAGGCAGAATACGTTTTAATCCATTTATCATATAAGCAGAAACACAAATAAAGCATATACAGGGTGGGCCATCTATTGGTACGTTTTTAAAAATGCGATCAAAAGAGTATGCATTGATATTTTTTATTCATTTTTTTGTTGTTGTAAAGCTAAAAGTATCCCCGTCAAGAATGAAAAACGATTTCGTTCATGTGGCTCCCTCTACTGGCCTTACAGTAGTCATCTCGATCTTGTAGGCGAATAATCCGAGGTCTTTGTGCAGTATTCTCCTCAGGCTGGTGCGACTAATGCTCAGTTGCTGCGATCGGCGTCGAGTTGAGGTCGTCGGATTCTGTCTCACACTTTGGGCCACAGCCTCAATATTCTCGGGTGTGCGCACTGTCCGAGCTCTGGGACCACTTCTGTCATCCACTAACATCCCTTTCTCACGAACTTTCTTCACCAATTTGCGTATAGCGCCTTCGGTGGGTGCTTTATCACGACCCATATTTCTTTTCAAAATTCGCACAGTTTCGGCGACACAGCACTGACTTTGAAAATAAGTTTTTAAAATTTCAAAACGCTCTTCAAGAGAAAACATGTTGTTTCGTGCCGCGGACGGTATGACTAATGAGCTGTAAAAATTTCGGGTCTGTAGCTCGTTTGCCGTTGTCATACGACGAAATTCAAAAACGTACCAACAGATGGCCCACCCTGTAGATATAAAAATCCTACCAGATTTTTTCAATCAACATTTTTGGATTTTTCATTTTTCAAGCTATGACACTCATATGAGCTCCGTATGAGCACAGCATAGTTCCGTCACGCCATGCCGCTAATATGAGCTCCGTATGAACACTACAAATTCTTCACGCCGTGACACCCATATGAGCCCCATATACACTCAAGTATTGTTAGATATTCGTGAGCCGATTTTGCTAGTCTGATGGATACACTGCATGCATATTCGCGTGAGAACAACTTTGCTTCATTTAAATGTATTGTTATGAAACATCATGTGATGGAAATATAACTTCAACGGGATCATTCATAAGGGATACACAGCTGTGAGATTTTCTATGTCGCAGTGATGATGGTACATATGATGCCAATATGAGGTACATCCGTCTATCTGGGTATTGTACAGAAGAGGATGTCATTCTTATTTCTTAGCCACACACACACACACACACACACACACACACACACACACACACACACACACACACACACACACACACATATGTGTTTGTATATGTATGTTCATATATATATGTATGTATATACAGTCTCCGCAGTCAAAAAAATTCCGGCAACCTGTTATACTTCGACTGATATCTCTGACCAAAAACTTTTCGTCTCAAAAGTATACGTACGTGCGTATATGCATGAAGGGTTGTTTGCTTTATATGCAGACATGTATGATTGCGTGATCCATGTATGATTGCGCACATCCCCCTATTGCGAAAGCCCTCTCGCTCTCTCTCTCTTTCTCTCTCTTTTCTTATATTACACGGCCACCCTTACCGGACCGCACGTCTGCTATCTTCGCAGTTTTTCGACAACAAAAACTAAAGCACACATTTATCTCCTTTTTTTTCATGACGATACGACGGAACACCGAACCTTGACTCCTGTAGAAATACTTACTCTGATTTTTTATGCAATTTTTTCACCCCCGTGAGAGCGAACCCTTCTCCATGTATCTGGCGGCCTCCCTCTTCTCTCTCAGTCTTTCCTCCTCTCTCTCTCTCTCTCTCTCTCTCTCTCTGTCTGTCCCGCTTTGATCCTTCCCTACCCCCTCTCGGAGCTTCCAGCCGCGTCTCGTCACGTCTGATCACCCCGACACGTGTAGATATGAATATGTAGAGCAGCAAGTGTGCGAAAGTGCATCTGTACATCCCGCCGCAACGAGACTGTGCACACTCGGAAGAGTTGACTCGTTATTATGCATGTAACGCGCGCGATCGAATCGATCGACGCGGTTGTTCATCGTTGCAGACGCGACGAAGCTTTGCAGCTTTCCCGACACAATTTTCTGGCTTCGAAGTATATACGCAACCGTACATGCATCGTGACAATTATAAGGTGGCTGTAAGTTTTTAAAGGGCCTGGAGCGGATATTTTCTGACTGAAAAATTTAATATTCGATGGTTTGTCAAGTCCTCTTCGAAAAAAAAACGTAGCATTTTTTGTGATGAGTAGGATTTGCCATGAAAAAAATAAGCGTTCTGGAAAAAAAAAAATTCCATTTTGAGTTCAGCAAAACGAGGATAATTAAATTCCAAATACGATATACTCGCGAAAACTTTTTTTATGGTATCAAATTGCATTTATACATTATAAAAGGCATCATTGATTAATTTTTCTTCGATGACAGGAGGCACGAAAAAAAAATTCTGGAGTGTTTCGTAGTCGGAATTTAATTATCTTTATTCTACGGTACTGAACATGAATTTCTTTTCAGAATGCTTATTTTTCTTGGCCCATCTTAGTCATCACAACAATATTCCATATTTTTTTATTGGAAAAGCCTCGAGAAAGATTAAAAAACATATTTGTCTCGGCCGCAAAACCTCTGCGCAAGGTTCTCAAAAAACACACAACCACCTTAAGATCGTCACCTTGTATAAGGAAAAAAAAGTCCTTATTGCCACCATGTGTGATGGCTTCAACTACATTTCAATGCAACGATGCCCAACACATGCACACTGCACAGCACTGGTACACTTCTTTTGGCAATCTTTATTTTTATTGCCGTGTTTGTCCAGTCACACAGAGCCACACGCAAAGTGGTCGTGTGCGAATTTGTACGAGATTACGTATGTAGACAGGCAGTGAAAGGAGTTTTCTGCGATGTGCACGGTCACGGAGATCCTCTTACAGTTGCTCGAAACCAATTTATCGGTATCGAGCAATAAAAATATCGTCGTAACAACCGCCGAACAGGACCGGCGGTCGGATAAAGTCTCTCATGTGTGTGTATATTCGATAAAGTTTGCTCGCGGCTTTGCTCGCCTGTATGTCGGAAATTTGTTTCGTGTCGTCGGACAATGATTTTAGGATCATATCATGTGGGGAACTATGTATTGAGATTATTTTTCAAAACAAATCTTCGATACGGTTTAAACAAATATTGTTTATGGAGCTTAATACTGACAATCGCATGAGAAGAAAACATCAATCGTTAGATCAAATAATGATCAAAGCCGAGAACGTTCTTGAGATATGTTGAACTAAGGAATCAAAATTGGTCCCAATTGATGTGTCTACACAATTGTGATTGGTCCAGCTGTCTGCACAGTTGTCAGACTGTGGAAAGAGTTTTCATTGTGCAAATGGCTTGGATCAAGTTGTATCGGCAATGCCTGATGAGAAAAACTTTATCGGTCACGAATTTTCTAGTCGCATCCTTCTCGAAATTCTTATTCGATTGAAGAAATCCGTTTTTTCTAAGAATCACAAGCGGACAAAAAACTTTGCTGTGATTGGGTTCGGACTAGGAAATTCGCGATCAGCGGAAAGTCTTGCATTATAAACGCGTTTACCAAAATTGACTGGACTACAAGATTACTATTGGTTGCAATCAACAGGACCGAAAGATTACAATTGATCGCGATCAATAGGACCCAAATATTACAATTGTTCGCAATCAACTGGACCAACAGATTACAATTGATCGCAATCAACTGGACCAAAAAGATTAGAGTTGATCGCAATCAACAGGACCAAAAGATTACAATTGATCGCAATCAACAGAATCACAAGATCACAATTGATCGCAATCAACAGGGCCACAAGGTTACAATTGATCGCAATAAACTAAACCAAAAGATTTCAATTGATCGCAATCAACAGGACCAAAAGATTACAGTTAATCGCAATTAACAGGGCCAACAGATTTCAATTGATCGCAATCAACTGGACCAAAAGATTACAGTTGATCGCAATCAACAGGACCAAAAGATTACAATTGATCGCAATCAACAGAATCAAAAGATCACAATTGATCGCAACCAACAGGACCAAAAGATTACAGTTGATCGCAATCGACTGGACTAGAATATTGAAATTGGTCACAATCAATTGCACCAAAAGATTACAATTGATCGCAATCAACTGGACCAAAGGATTATAGTTGATCGCAATCGACTGAACTAGAAAATTGAAATTGGCCATAATAAATTGGACGAAATGATTAAAATCGGTTTGCTTCAATTGGACTAAAGATCCCAGATTGATCCCAATCGGTTGGACAAAAGATCTGAAATTGGTCCAGCCATATGCACTATTTTCAGAATTGCCTGGTGGTCCACAAATTTTCCAGTCCTATTCCCAGCCCTTATGTAACCCCAAGACGCGAGTATTTCGAGGAAGCTCAGACCTGCGTACATCAGCGGTGAGAGAGCGGTGAAAGTGACGGGGACGTACGAAGAAATGAGAGAACTTGGTGAGGAATTGAAGAGACACGCTGATGCCGACGACAATGTTTTAGCAAGACTCGTGAGACGTTTTTACGACAGGACTAAGCGGTTGTAACTCTCCAACGGGTTCTACTCTTTATAGATAACTGCTGTCTTCATCCTTTCCTCTTTGCCTCTCTCTCTCTCTCTCTCTCGCTCTCTCTCTCTCTCGCTCTCTCTGGTTGTCCTCTCTTGGTCTCTCCGCCCAGCCTTCCTGCTCTATTTCTCTCCAACTCGGTTCCTTTGTTTTTAGCGCTATGGCAGCTGGACAATCAGATCGTGGGCTCTTTTTGCAGCGTCGACTCTCGGGGCACCACAGCGACGACGGTCCAATTCCAACACGTCCCCTTCGCGTGTCGACCGCCGCGATCTGCTGTCCCAAGCATGGGGCTAACACCCCGTCCCTCTTGCGGCCAATTTCTAACTCATTACTGCACCTAATTTCGACTGCCGGCGGATCAACCATGAGAAAACATCCTCGAATTTGCGGTCGCGCTCTCGAATTAATTTAAATTCTCTCGCTTCGAAATTGATCTGGTTATATGAACAATACACAGAAATATGAGTTCGAATATGGTTCCACGCAGGGGAACCATTTCCCATTTTTCAAACTTTCTCCCTTTCTTTTCTCCGTCTATGTCAACTTCACATAAAACAAACACAAAAGATCAAAACAGGGATCTGGATGGGTGACTTTTTTAAAATAACGCTTCGAGAACGAGAAGCATCTTTTTTTAAAATATATAGCTTTTTAGGAAGTGGTATCTGTATTATATAGGAGCTTAGTTTATCTGTATGTCGGAAATGGTTTTAGGCTCATCTTGTACTAAGAAGTTACATACAAAAGTTATTATGAGAAACATGATTTTTGTACATGTATGGTTTCTTTGAACATGTTTCCATACATTTGTTAAAAAAAAAAATCGTACATTTATTTAAAAAGAACACGTTCGAGCATTTATGATTCTGAAAACACGTTTGTCGTGCATTTATTTTTGAAAAACGTGTTTTTGTGCATTTATTTTTGAAAAACGTGTTTTTGTGCATTTATTTTTGAAAACCGTGTTTTTATGAATTTATTTTTGAAAAACGTGTTTTTGTGCATTTATTTTTGAAAAACGTGTTTTTCGAACATTTGCTTTAACAAAAACATGTTTTTCGTACATTTGTTTGTGACAAACATGTTTTTCATACCTTCATTTTCGAAACACACGTTATACGTGCCCGTATTTATAAAAAAATTATTTTCGTGCACTTATTTAAATAAACCATTTTTTATACGTTCAAAAAAATATTTTCTGTTTTTGAAAAAAAAAAAAAAATTATTTTGCGCAGCAAATATTAATAATCATATAACCTGTTTTTTTAAATGTGTCAGATAATTATTAAAGCAAATGAAACTATTTCACATTGAGTTTTTACTGAAGCAAGCTCCTTTATGAATGCTGAAGACAATCACGCGCCCATGTTCTTTTGAAAAGAAAATCGCATTTTCTCAGATTCCACTTGGCAGATGAAAGAAAGTGCAGGAAAGTTCTGGAAACATTTATTCCCACACTAAGGTCCCAGATAAAAAGGCTCAGCCGTGTTGTCAACAACTTCGCTCTAACAGCGAGACAGAAAAAGATCCCAATAATGATATATGTCGTCCCAGCATCCCATTCTAACTCGACCTACTTACAAAGCTTGAAAAAAAAGTACAGGTAGGCACTACTACAATAGTACAATATTAGTAAGACGTATACGTTAAAGGAAATCCCCTGAAAAACCACACGAACCAAGTAAACTGTGCGAACTTTTTTATCCCATGAACTTCAGGCGCAATCACCCCTCAACGGGTTATGCCTAGTTGTAACAGTCGAAAACAGCTAATTTTTTGGATTTTTTTCTCCAGAACATTGTGATGTTAAATTTCTACAATTAGGTGTTTTGAAGAGTTTCATCTGAAGAACACTGTAATTTTTTTGTATAACAATATTGGATTATAATCGAATTAATCGTATTAATGATTAATCAAACGACTTTCCAAAATAACAATTAAAAATAAGCGCGTGTTCAGAATGAGACTTGATTTTGACAAAAAAATTGGCATTTTTCATTCATTAAGGGGCCAGTCCACTTTGAAAATATCAAAAAATCGAAAGCAAGCAAGACTTGAAGAAATCGACGATGATGAGCAATCAGAAGGGATTTTGTACGATGCAGGAATTGCCGATTAAGTTTAGGTAAGAGTTTTTCATAGTATAAACTTCAAACGCGTTTTTCTCGAAACAACGTTTTCAAAATCCAGCTCTATCGTATCTGTAAAACTAATAAAGCGATTCTCTTGAAATTTGAACCATTCGCAACAAGATGACCCTCGATGGTTTAAAATTTTTTATTTTTACTCTTTTTTTGCGAAAAACTGCAAAAGAACACGTTTTTTTCACATTTTTCGTTTTTTATCTGCCATTATTTTATTTTTTGACAAAACTTTATATCCGAGGATCATTTTGTAGCTGGTGTCATACTGAACCTAATGGACATTTTGATTTTTTTGTTTCAGACAAGTCGTTGCCGAGTTGTGATGGAGTTTTTGTACTTAAAAAGGAATAAATTTTTTTTTTAATGTATTTCAAGACTATATTTATCAAGCCCAACAACTTTTATATTCATATATTTTATAAAATCCGAAAAAAAATCTCGAAAATAGCCTTTTTCGTGGCTCCAGGGACTGGCCCCTTAAATCAAAAGTATACATTTCTACATCCAACATACAAACATAGAATCCTTCGATCAAATACTATATTTTTGCATCTACAAAAAGCCCTAAAATTTGCACAAAGATTGATGCAGTTCTTTATCGGATATTTTGCTCCCCGACTTTGAATACGTACTTTCGTCAACATAGCAGCCCATGAATATGTCAATTTTGATTGATGATTAATCGAATGAATTTCCGAAATATCACTTTTTTTAAAACGCGTGTTCAAAGTGAATGATTTTTACCAAAAAAATGGGCATTTTTCATTCATCAAATTAAAAGTACACATCGGAAAAACATCCCTTGACCAAATACTATATTGTCATATCTAGAAAAAAAAAACCCCAAAAATTTCAGAAAGATCGACGCAGTCGTTTTTGACATATTTTGCGCCCCAACATTGAAAACGTACTTTCGAGAAAAAAGCGTTTAAAGTTTCCGACTCTGAGCTTTCCGACCTACATCAACATAGCAGCCTATAAATCTGTTAATTTTGTTCCGATCACCTTGAAATTTTCAAGGAACATTTACAACATGATATACTGTCAAAATATGTTGATATAGAGAAAAGTGACTTTTCGACTGTTACAACTGGACGTAACCCCTGAATCGTTGTTGTCAACGCATACAAAATCAGTGGTTCATCCAGCATTTTTCTTCGTTCTCTTTTTCTCGACCCAATAAATCACTAATACATAAAACTCCAAAGGATGGTGGTGTGAGTTCGAGCAGCCCATATAGAAGCTAGCCCATATAAATAAATTACTCAATCCACATACACACACACACACACACACACACACACACATATATACACATCCATTCATAAGCCTCGTTCCCCTTGGGCTCTGAGAGACGAAATGATAGCGTATTTATTTACCGTGGGATATGGCGAGAGGGTGAAAGACGATGTGTATCTCGAGCTCAGATTGCTCGTAACTCGGAACTCGCCGCGACGATACCACCGATGGCTCACACTTTCCGGTTCCTCCCTTAGCGAGCCCAGGAGAGAAAAGATTCAGAATAATATATATTTCTCTCTCTCTCTCTCTCTCTGTAAACATATATATATATATATATATATATATATATATATATATATAGGTGTGTGTGTGTGTGTGTGTGTGTGTGTGTGTGTGTGTGTGTGTGTGTGTGTGTGTGTGTGTGTGTGTGTGTGTGTGTGTGTGTGTGTGTGTGTGTGTGTGTGTGTGTGTGTGTGTGTGTGTGTGTGTGTGTGTGTGTGTGTGTGTGTGTGTGTGTGTGTGTGTGTGTGTGTGTGTGTGTGTGTGTGTGTGTGTGTGTGTGTGTGTAGAAAAAAGCTCCCAGCGACGAAATGGGACCAACAGTGTTATTGGCGCACCCTGCATAATGGTTATTTTATGTTGCACCCGATATGGCCTCAACTGGTCTGGCTCTTGCAATGACTTTTTTTCATCCCCTTCTTCTTCGTCGCCCCTCGCGTATTATTATCGTTGACAGTGCTGTATAGGGAAAGAAAAAGAAACAAAAAAAAAACCCGAGCAGAAGAAAAATACGAACAAGCGACTGGCACTGAAAAATCTTTTAGTGGCACGTATCCATCAGCGAGGAGGGTGACACGCGGTATACGAGAGGGGCCACTTAGTCGTACGCCAGGGGAGTCTTCTCGTTTCGTATCACCTTCCCGATTATCCAGGGAGGTTCGAGCTTCGGGGCTATACGTAAGGCTTTTTAAATGAATTGGGAGAGAAAGAGAGAGAGAGAGAGAGGCTCGTATTTCCGCCTCTTTTTTTGACACCTTTTCTCAGAATCTCACGCCATAGGCGCCGAGGAACAATAGCGAGGGGGATAAAAAAAAAATTGAAGAAGATTGTACGCCATAATTTTTCGTATACGGGTGCTTTCAGTTCAGCCTACAGTCGGCGTCCTAATGAGTCTGCATGACGAGAGCCGGAATTCGCAACTGTCGTTTTTAGGAAGAGGAACGAAGAGAGACGAGAAAAATACACACACACATAGTTTACCCCAAATTGCACCGCGTAGACACATTATTGCTATATAATACGATGTTATACAGCACTCCCGTATATTATCCGATCACGAACCCCTCGTTTGCACTGATCTTCGACACGTTTGCGAAAGGGGTGAAAATCGCGTGGATAAAAAAGAGGGAAAAAAGTGGAGAAAAAAGAATCGAAGGAACTATGAGGGAAAAAAATAAGGATAGCTACGATGGATCCGAGATTCTTGGAGCTCCCTAACTTTATAATAGCCATCGAAAAAATTTACCCGAGGGCCTCTTCCGCGAGGGAGATCGAGGGAGAGGGAGAGCGAGATCCTCGCCTCGGTAATTACAGGACCTCGCGCTGAGATGCAGGTTCCTAAGAGCGATGAAACGAGAGGCGCCGTTTTATAAATTGCTCGACGCTCGAAACCCTCGTTCTATTCTCTCTCTCTCTCTCTCTCTCTCTCTCTCTCTCTCTCTCTCTCTCTCTCTCCTCTCTCTCTCTCTCTCTCTCTCCCTCTTCATTCATCACGCGAGCATACACACTCATCTTTCGCCAGGCTTGTCGATATAATTCTCAAAACGGGGGCGGCTACCAGTGTGCACACCGTCGACACTCTATATGGGCGAAAAGTTAACACGATCGATCCAAATTAATTTCGTTTCATTCAATAATCGACGAGAATTATTTCCTCGAACGTTCACAAAGACGACCGACTTTGGAAGAGCCGATTAGGGAATGAAAAGGAACGTGACGAATGGCTTTGAGAGCGAACCAAGTGCGTGAGCACCCATAAGAGCCGACCGACAAAAAAAATTGAAAAGAAATAACGTTTACTGTTCATTTGTTGATTATCAATTTGATCTTCATTTTCTACGAAATATCTTGGTTTCAATATTAGGTTCTTTCGAAATTACCTTTACACCCTTTTTATCAATAATACTTTCGATATTTCCCTTTCGCAATAACAACAACCGGTAACTACCCCTTGGAAATTACTATTTATTCGCTGATTATTAATTGAAACTTTGTGTTTTTTTACGAAATATCTCCATTTCAATTTTAATTTCATTTTAAATTACCCTTACGCCCTTTTATCAATAATACTTTTGACATTTCCCTTCGCAATATGAACAACCGGTAATTAAATCTTCGAAAGTACTCTTTATTCGTTGCTTATTCATTTAATCTTCATTTTATACGTATTATCTTCATTTCAATGTTAATGCTGTTTAAAATTATCCACACATCCTTTCATCACTAATTTTTTAAAAATATTTCCCTTTAAAATGACCACAGCTTGTACTTATCCCTTCGAAAAATTATTCTTCATTCGTTGATCGTTAATTTTCTTTCTTCATTCACACGAAATACCTCCATTTCAATATTAATTTCATTCAAAATTACCCTTAGATCTCTTCATCAATAATACTTGTGACAATTTGGAATAACAAAAAATAGCAATTACCCCTTTGAAAGTACTCTTTATTCGTTGCTTATTAATTTAATCTTCATTTTCTACGTAACATCTCCATTTCAATGTTAATGTTTCACCAAATTATCTACACATCCTTCCATCAATAACAGTTTTTGTATTATCCTTTGAAATGACAATAGCCGGTAATTATACCTTCGAAAAATGGCTCTTCATTCGTTGATTATTGATTTCATGTCTATTTTCTACAAAATATCTCATTTCAACATTAATTTCATACAAAATTACCTTTACGCCCTCACATCAATGATACTTCAAATATTTCCTTTTGCTATCATAACAGTCGATAATGACCCCTTCGAAAAATTGCTCTTAATTCCCTGATCATTAATTCAATTATCATTTTCGACTAAATATCTCTGTTTAAATATTTATTCCGTACAAAATTATCTCTACATTATTTCACTAATAATACTTTTGAAATTTCCTTTTGCAATAACAACAACTGGTTTGCAATAACAACTTATTGCAAACCAAAATTATCTCAATAAATTTATTCTCTCCTGGGCTCTCCTGGGTTTGCAATAACAATTGCAACTCTCCCTTTGCAATAACAACACCCTTGAAAAATTACTATTCATTCCCTGATTATTAATTTTATATTATTGTTAGTTTTAAACAAAATATCTCCATTTCAATGATAAATTTCCTACAAAATCACCCTTACATAATTTCATCAAAAATACTTTTAATATTTCCCTTTGCGAAAACAACAGCCGGCAATCTCCCCTTCGAAAAATTACTTCTAATGAATGCACGTGTTTAAAAATTGTTTTTTTTTTCGTTCTATGAATTTTTTTCTCAATTTTCTGTGCTAGAACGTTCACGCGAGTCTTTGCATGATCCGTTTGAGGAAAAAATGGTGCGAATATGCGAGGGCGAGTGACTGTCAGGCTCCATAACGCTGGCAAGCGGCAAAGAGCACACGGAGTGCATCTAAAGGGCAGAAAAAAATGATATTGGAATATATACGGAAACGGGATATTTTGAAGCCGTTATGTCTACGTAACCTTGACTATCGGCACACCTCGTTGCTTGCAGGACGGTCCTCAAAGTCGAATGTCTCAAAAATCACCTTCCCTCATAGATATATATGTGTACTCACACGAAGAAAAAAAACTATTACGTAAAGCGTAAGCACGATTAAATTTCTTTCCCTGATGAGATGTGAACGGTATGGTGTAGGGAGTGGGTCTGAGGGTGTGTGCGTGCGTGTGTGTGTGTGTGTGTGTGTGTGTGTGTGTGTGTGTGTGTGTGTGTGTGTGTGTGTGTGTGTGTGTGTGTGTGTGTGTGTGTGTGTGTGTGTGTGTGTGTGTGTGTGTGTGTGTGTGTGTGTGTGTGTGTGTGTGTGTGTGTGTGTGTGTGTGTGTGTGTGTGTGTGTGTGTGTGTGTGTGTGTGTGTGTGTGTGTGTAGAAGGTGGAAACACATCTTGTGGGCTGGAAGCTGCAGCTCTGAAGCAAGGTTGCTAGGATGTCCAAGGGCTTTAGCCTCTACCACGAAGCGAGAGGAAGAAAATAGGTCGAGACAAAAGGGAGACCGGGGTAATGCGAGTCGTTGTGGGCACCGAGAATTTTTTTTACCTCCTTCGCAATAATTTCTTCGTTGAGGACTATTTATTTTTTTTTATTTGTACTGAGTTAATATAATAATGTAATTTTGCATATAATGCGAGGTAGACAAATATTCAGTGGAGTACACGATAAATACATATTTTTTAATACGAAAAGTTTTGTATGAAAAACTCTAGTATTTTGACAACATCCAACATTGTCCTGATGCCTCATTGAATACGTGAAATATTACAAATTATATTTTTTTAAAGATCGAAGTTATTATTTAATTTTCAAAAGATTAAGGTAAAATATAAAGTTATTATTGAAATATTACAAATTATTAGTTTAAAAGATCAAAGTTATTATTTACTATCACTAAATTATTACAATAATTAAGTGATACTAAATAATAACTTCGATCTATTAAACTATATAACTTTTTAAACTCAAAGTTTACAACTTAATAGCGTTCAACAATATTAAAATGGCTCATTTAAAAATTTTTAAATTTAAAAGGTCTGCATAAGCTCGACATTTTGGGAATAGGTTTTTTTCGCATAGTTTCAGCCTAGGCAGTCAACTTTAATTGGCAATAAAAATTTTGTAAAATTCCAAAAATTGACTGGGTACCCGTGCAGAAATTTTGGCAGGGATACAGCTGGATTCTGACTTGTATCCCGGGCTCCCAGTCGGGATCTAGTCCGATATCGGATCAGATTCGAAGACTAAATGTAAGATCCGTAAACTGGATTCCATTAGGGATCCAGAACCGGATCCTTTAATGACTCTATATAGATTCCCCATGGAATCATTGAGGAATCTGGGAAGGATCACGGGTGAATACAGGCTGAAATACAATGTCAAAAATGGAATTATGACATGTTAAATTTATTATAAAAATAAATAACATTTATAAAGTTTTGGTGCATCAAACTATCAATAAAAAAAAATTTGTCCAAAGATTCAAATGGCAGATCGCGCTCATCGCGAGATTTTGATGTGAATTAAAAAAAATTCACATCAAAATCTGTGAATGCAAATGTACTGACAAGAAATTATAAATACAAAAAAATTCACAAAATTAGTTGTGAATTTTTTCGTATTTAAGACAAAGTAAAATCAAATTCAAAATGATTAGATTAAAATTTGCGCCAAAAGTGAGTTCGTACGTATTTTGAGAGAAAACATTGCCTCGAGGCAAAGAAATTTTAGCACATAACTTTTTGTGCGAACATTTCTTTGCCTCAACACAATGTTTTCTCTCAAAATACGTTTACACTTGTGGTGTAAATTTTAATATGACTGTCGTGAATTCGATTTTTATTTTCTTCAACTTGAGGAAATTCACAACTCATTTTGTGATTTTTTTTCATATTTATAATGTAATATTTGAAACTCACAACTTTTTTTGCAAAAATTTATTTGCCTCGACGAAATGTTTTCTCTCGAAATACGTAAGAACTCACGGTTGGTGTAAATTTTAATCTAATCATTGTGAATTTGAGTTTAATGTGTCTTAAATACATGTTTATACCCACCGACATGTCGGTGGGTATAAACAGACTTATTTCCCAAAACCGGTATCCCGGTTAGAATCCAACTTGCATCAGTATCGAAATATGTACGACGACGATGGCATAATTTTGAAAATTTTGGCATCACGTGTATTTTCGGTATTACTATGTAATTCCTATCTATAGATAGGAATTTTATAGATAGGAATCTATAGACAGAAATTCCTATCTATAGATAGGAATTCCATAGTAATACAGAAAATACACGTGACGCCAAAATTTTTTAAATGATGCCATCGTCGTCGTACACATGCCGATACTGATGCAAGTTGGATTCTAACCGGGATCCGGTTTTGGGGAATCCATGACAAATCCTGATCGGGATTTGATCGGACATAGGGTATCCCGGTCAAAATTTCTGCACGGGTAATGACGATTCGATGTCAGATGTCCCAGTGGTTTTTTTCTTTTGCGTTTTTCTCTCAACTATATTTATTCAACAATCTGAGTCGTATTTCATAATAAATTCGGCGGATTCACTTCAGATTCGGATAGCGTAATAACACTATTCAAAGTATGACTCGATGGGATTTTTTCTATTTTTATTAATTTCCTTATAACAAAAAAAGAAGGAAAAATAGCTCGAAAATTGACCTTTTTCTACAGCTATTAATTTTCATAATTTTATGAAATATTCGATGCATTTAGTAGACGGGCATTGATGCCTTGTACCAACACTTGAATAATACACCAAATGCGCATATAGCAGGTCGTATCGTATAATATGGTACGAATCACTATAAACATCGTTGCAAATCCCAGACAACATTTTAAATCAACATATATATATATATATATATATATATATATATATTTCAGTTCATCATTAGGATCTTGGGGCAGTATATTGTTGATAGTATCAGGGAATATCTATTTAATGAAAACCTACTATATTATATAGCATGTTTGTAACATTAGATATGTCCATAATTCATGCAACTGCTGAAATCAGCAGTACTGTACTTTTGGCAGTAACCATGGCTACAAAATATTATTGTCCTCTCAAGGAAATATAAAATAACGTTAAAATATGGTTGAGAACACCATACATTTTTCTCACAAGGAAAGGTTGCGACGTCGACCGCTCCGATTTCAATTAAGGCCTTATATACGCGAAAAATTTAAACATTTTTCATTTTTTAATTATTTTTTATTCCATTAGTCTGAACGGTTAGGAATATTTTAAGCTTTACAGAATTGAAAAATTCCCCAAATTCCAAAAATAAGGTAAGATTGCATTTATAATAGATAGCGCGCAGCGCGCCCGATCGCCAACTTCGAAGCCGTTTTTCCACGATTTACTTTTTCTTAACCTTGTGAAAGTTCTAACTCTTGAAGGAAGGTTCAGTTCGTTTTGAAATTTTAACAACATACTCTTAGTATCATCACCTATCGTGTGAAGCACAGAAATAAAAATTTCAATGACACAAAAAAATATAAAAAATAAAATACCGACAGAAAAGTGGGTAAAAAATGTTAAGTTTCAAATTTTTATTATAATAATTTTTTTATAATATTGTTGGTTCACACTGAAGATACATATTGTCCATTGTTCACACTGAAAAAGAATGTTGTCAATATATGCGCCATTTTTTTTCAACCGCGTTTAGAAAAGTACGTTCGAAAATCGGCGAAATCGCGTACAAAAGGCCTTCAATTTGGCATGCTCGTCAAAAGGGCAAAAATAGGCGACACGTATTTTTTTATTTCTGCGGATCCCGATTTTCAAGGGATGAAACGCACCCTCAAAAATAGGGGTGTTTTTTTTCGTTTTTCGTCGATAACGTTATCGTTCTCATCTCCAACGTATAGTACGCGAAAAAAAATAAACATTGTTGGAATTTGAATTTTTTTCATATCTCGTGCCGTTAAAACGTTATCGACGAAAAACACCCCAAATTTCGAGGGTGCGTTTCAACCCTTAAAAATCAGATTCAGCGTCAGTGTATCCTCATTCAAACATGCCTTCTTCTAATTTCCATTGCATCATAAAGAACCGTAGCAACATTCAATAAACGAAACGGAACTTCAGGGTAACCGTATTTTTTTTACTTACACAGCGGGGGTCCTCACTATTCTCGCGTTTTATTTCACTACGCGCGATTTTTCGTTTCGCCAATAAAATCGACAGCGACCTCGTGGTTGTACGTACGTACAACATATCGGGCAAAATTCAGCTTTTCCAATTTACCTCGATATATCCCCGAGGGTATACAGGTAGTATACACGAGGCGGGTTATGGGGTTAGAAGGCTGGGAAGAGAGCAGGCTTAGGATGCAGTCCATAAACTGCGCGCGTTAAAGCCGCGCGTAACGTGTGTGCCTACGGGCCTTCGGATATATTCAGGCTAAATCTCGCAATCTCGGTCACCACGAGATTTACCCAGTTTTCGCCAGCATTCCCTGCAACGACGAGAAGACAAGATAGGGCCAAGGGTAGGTAGGTATAGGGGGGGGGGGCAGCGAGAAAGGGAGTCCTGGGCAGAGAAAACTTTTCGTTCACGATGTACATCGACACGTGCACAAAGCTGGTACCGTTATTCCGCAAATTTACAGTACCATTACTTTCTCCCCGATTCAGACATATATTTATCGCCTCCAGGGTCGACGGTAGTTGGCCTGTGTCAATACTGGGATGGGTGACCGCTCGGTACTTGGCTTACACGTAACTGAAGCTACGTAGAAATGTAAAAGTTTTTCCAACCGTTTTTCCATGGCTCAATAATTGTCCAATGCCAATTTGCATTGCCAATGTATTGACAATTTGTATTTCCAAACAAACCCAAACTGGAATTTCCAGCGAGAAATTGTTCACGATAGGCGCGTACAAAAATGTAGTACGACAATTTTTTTCTTTTTCGATGAATCAGGGGAACTCGGGGCAAGACGAATACGTAAGATGAATCATGAGCCTAGCCACTAAAATGTGTGTGCGAGCACAGTGCTCTCGTTGAAGTTCAGAGGGATGGCGGTGAGGTGAATGAGTGTGAAAGTATCAACTGTGGCGGAAGCACGCGTCTCGAGTGAGAAAACAATATCGATTTCAATGAACACCGTTTCAGTTCATTTGAGTTGCCGATATTAATTAGAGACAGGTGGGTAAACACAATGAAAGTACTAATTATTAAGGCCTTAGGCCACTCTAGAGGCCGGAGAAATATGCTTTTTGGGGATTTTTTTTTCAGAAAAAACACAAAATATATCGAGATTACACAAAAGGGTGATTATCGTACATATCAGTGACTGTATACAATAATTTTTTTTGAAGCGATTAATGTCAAAATGGCAGCTGTGCAGCGTTTATCTCATAACTGCATTTTTTAAGTTGACCGGAAACATAACTCAGACGATTTTCAACTCATTCACTTGAAATGTTGAATATATCTTGAAAAATACATTGTCTATGGAAGTACGTAGGATTTTTTTTATTGCACAATTCATTTGTTACTATCAATTATCTGACGATTTTTTAGGCAAATTTTTGGAAAGTGAAAAATTTCGTGAGATACTTTTTAATAACAAATGAACTATACAATATTTAAAAAAAACTACGTACTTCCATAGACAATGTATTTATGAAGATATATGCAACATTTCAAGTGAATCGGTCGAAAATTGTGTGTGTTATGTTTTCGGCAAACTTAAAAAATGCAGTTTTGAGATGAACGCGGCACAGCCGCTATTTTAAAATTGATCGCTTCAAGAAAATTATGGTATACAGCCACTGATATGTATGATAAACACCCTTTTTTGTAATCTCGATTTATTTTGTAGTTTTTGTGAAAAAAAATCACCAAAAAACCTATTTTTTGGCCTCTAGAGTGGCCTAACCCCTTAACATAATAAGAACGGTTTGTCAGAAATTTTTAAGGTCATTACGTGATTTTTTGTTAATTCGTTAACCGTCTAATGGGGCAAGATGAATAGATGAATATTTTACAACGTACTACTATTTACGTTAGTGAGGGTGGAATGGAACTAGTCAAACATTTGGTTCCTCTTCAACCGGTGTTTCTACCAGGGAAAAAAAGAAATTACAAATGCTCAAAATGATATGGAAGCAAGATTATTCGGACTAATCTTACAGAACTATACGATTGGCTTATCAAATTGATGGTATTGAGAATGAAACCACTTTTATATGCGAAATATGCCAATAATTCGTGTCCCATAATTATCCCAGGGCTGTTTCATCTTGTCCCGCATACGGTGTAAGATGGGAAAAATAAAGGTTTAATTAAAAATATATATTGTATGGTAAAAATCAGAAAAAGTGTTTTTTTGCTTCCAAAATTAAAAGATTAATAAATGTTGATTAGTTTTTATAATAATTAAAGTTGACTGACACATATATTTATTTTTTATTTCAACATGACCTTAGCGTTATCATCTTGCCCCACACCTAGAAAAAAAATCATTGATCCAATATCATTAGTGTTATCGAATGAAATTTCGTTGATTCAATTGTAAAATTGTTGGTGTAAATAATCGGATTTATTAGTCGAAACCCAACGCTATTGACTTCAATAACATGATAAAATTGAAAGTTTTTTGTTCCTTCAAAAGATATATTGTTAACCGAGAACAATATATTATTGAAACTACATAAAAAATCATCGCGAACAAAATATATAGTTTTGAATGCAATTTCTGCATCGACCGAAAAAAGCGTTTCAATTCATAACATGAATATTGTTGATTCGAGTACGCAAGAAAAATTTAATTTCGCTCGTTTGATTGAAATAAAATTTCTATTGAGTAAATATGTTATTGTATTGTTTTCACCATATCCGATATTGATTTTTAAGTACATTATTCGTTAAAATATTGATATTTTATTTTGATTGAAAAATATTAAGCAAACGTCTGAATTGGTTAAAAAATTATGAGACAGTAAAATTTGTTTCTTGCACATTTGCTTGAAAATATTCAACCAAATCATGGCCGAGCGCCACCGAAATTATAGGTGTGAGGAAACCCGTGGTTCTCGGAGTAACCGCTAGAAGCCGCACGCGCGCTCGTTTCTCGTAAGCGTAGCGCGAACCGAAAATCTACTTAAACGCCGGAGAAACTCTAAAGAGTACCGCTTCTTGGCCTGTGGCTTAAAAGTGTAGTATATGTTCTTATTAGTTGAATATCTGATATTCTCTCCATGGATATTCCATTTGATATCTAATATTCTCTCCACTATTATCGTGGATGATCATTCTAATGCTCACTTTTTATTTAAGATTTAAAACAAATTGAAAATCTTACGTCCCATGGCATATTCGTTTCGATGTAGTAAAGAAATAATTAATTCTATTGACTATATTTTTGTACGAAATAAAAAATGTTTGTAGCAACCGCTTAATTATTTCATCCAATACACATACGGATTGTATTGTATATAGAATGATTTCAATAGAATATAATTTTATCTGAAGGATAATGTGGATATTCAGAGAACAGATCAGCTTTTTCAAATAAAATAATATGTTATTTAAATCAATCACATTTTCCAATATTTTATAGTATTGTAACAATCTCATATATCGGTGGCACTCTGCAGCAGCACATTTATTTGGACCAACCAATATATATTTTTTATTCAATTAGTTTTTTTTTTCTCAGTGCAACTTCCACTACTGATGTATTGTTATTATTTTACATTATTACCTCCCCCTCGCGACATTTGTTTCGTCTTGGATTACTTTTTTCGTGGGATTTTCTGCCGTCGTTTATTTTATTTTTGACATTTTGCAGGTTGGGTATTTAGGCAGAGATTTTTTTGACATTGGGTTCATTCGACGCAACGTCTTTGCGTTCTCCCTCTGCGGCCTCGGGAGCAGACGTAATACGGTGGGCCATTAGGGAACGAATGGCTGTGAGCAGAGCTCCGCAGGGTCCTCCAATAAAATGAAAATAGCGAAGTGACAATTGTGGAGTAAAAATAACGGGGATAAAATCGTAAAAGCGCACAAGCGCATAGGAAGGACCATTAAAAATATTAATAAAAAAACGTTCCATGTATCTGTGCCCTCCACCTTGGACATCAGTCCGCGACCCTCCTGTCGGCGAGCGAAGACTCCCAATTGGCTTCACTGGAATCTCACTCGAATATCCCAATTAATTTGGTGCGAATCGCGTTCCCCATTCAATGAAACTCAGCTCAGCTGTTGCCCCGTCGTGAGGAAAATAATAAATCCCGGTAGAATTTGCGGTCTCTCTATTGACACATTTTTCGATACCGGTGCTTTTTCTCCTCCTCGAAAATAAAATCCACCAGGGATCCGAAATTGACATGCATATCCGAGCGGTGTTCTCATCGATGTACTTCACGCCCGGTCGCTTTCTCACTACTGTCAAATTCGTTTAGACTGTCTTCGAATTACCTTCATCGAAGTGTGTCGCCACTGTCCGTTGCTATCGATATTATATGTATACGTGTATCTGTGTGTGTATCTGTGTGTGTGCTCGTATGAATATACGTTCAGGAATTCGGAATCTCTCGACCGACCGGAAACTCTGGTTTTATGTTGGAAAATGTAGAAGAGCGATGAAATGTTGGTACACTCTGGAGAACACACACATATGCAGGATGATTCACTCGAGGTTAGTCACTCGAAAATACCTATAAATATTGATTTTAGACGAAAAAGTCGAAGACTAAATTTGAATGACTTGTCAATGTCTAGTGGAGGTATCAACCGGGTTTCAAGGTCACCTTCAGTTTTATAAAGGGAAACCTCCTTTTTATTGGACTTTAAGGTAGAGCACGAAAAAACAAAACCATTGACCTACGTTATCATGGTCATGGGATGACCTTGAAATAAATGGAAAATTTGCGGATTGGTGAATTGGTAGAAACGGTCCAGTTGCTTGGTCCCCTCACCCCAGTCGAGCCCAGGTCGAGGTCGAGGATTTAGACGCTATGAACATTCCGTCGACCGTAGAAGAACGACACTATGGGCCTGGTATCGATGATTCTATGTAAGTTGACAAATTTCATGATTTATTCATTCCCAAATTTTCAAACACGTTATTCTCAAAACCACGTTTCTCAAATCGGTACCCAAAATTTCTCGAAAACCAATGAATCGATTGCCTTGAGGTTTTTTGTGGTTACAAAAAAAGTTTTGTCTTACTTAGTTTATGTTTTATAGGCAAAATAATAACTAATTTTTGGCCAAAAAATCACTATTTATATTCAAACGTCCACCATTTTGTCATAAATCGATATTTTCCCAATCGGCTATGGTAATTACTAGATTATAGTATCTAATTTAATAATCTTTTTGGTTTTTTTTTTCAGATGATTTTTGAAGAAACGCCAATTGGTACCGTATACGAAGATTTTTTTACGACGCTCCAAGGATCATAAAATATCCTTGTATATTTTTGATATTTTTAAATAAAGAAAATTAAACATATTTTTGAATGTATATACTTTTAGATAATTAAAACCCCAATCCGAAATTTCGAATAGTTTTTCTTGAAAAAATTCACAAATATGACCTTTTTTCCGGTTCCTAGATGTATATCTCCCCTTAATTGTCGTATTGCAAATTTTTTAGTATTTCAAGGTCATTCTAAGGTCATGATATTGTCGTCATTAGTCTTTTTTGCGCTCTACATTTGCGACCGTTGAAAAAGGGGGCCCCCTTCCCAAAAAGTGGAGGTGACCTTGAAAAAAAAAATCCAAAGCTACCAAAATCTGAACATTGACAAACCATTCAAATTTTGCCTTCGACTTTTTCGGCTAAAATTAATATTTATAGGTGTTTTCGTGTGACTAGCTTCTAGTGAAGCACCCTGTAAATACAGGGTGTCCTGTTATGAATGGGTAATCCTTTAACTGTCGATAGGTCTGTCAACTATGTGCTGGCATTTCAGTTAAGTAAAAGTCCCACGGTTTTCGAGATATTGGCGTTTATGTTTAAAAAAAATCATCTGCTTTTGGTTTTTCGCATGCCATTTCTACAAATGATATGATTCGACAATAGCTAAGCAACTTTTCCAAGTAATTGACATGATATGCGTGGTACATTTTTTTACACCGCCTGCTATCAAAGTCAGATGTTTGAATTGGTTTGCATGAAAATTCTGCATAAGATCTTTTTTCACAAAGTTTCCTTAACATTTAAGGTTAAGGAGAAGACTTTTCTAGATAAAACAAATAACCAATAGTATTTTTTTTAACCGGGTAAAAAATGTTACCATTTGTAGAAATGGCATGCGAAAAACCAAATACAGATGATTGTTATCTCGAAAACCGTGGTACTTTTAGTAAATTGAAAATCCAGCATATAGTAGGACATGATCTGGCCTATCGACAGGTGCGAGATTATATTATATATATATATATATATGTATGTATGTATGTATGTATATATAAGGTTTCCGTATGCGTGTGTGTGTGTGTGTGTCAATGAAACATGATAGACTATGTAATGTAATATTCCCCCTTCCCCTAATTGTCGACTGACTGTCGGCTACTGGAGTGAGTGGTGGGCCAGAGAAGGGGCAGAGTGTACCCAATGAGTGGGAAGGGGCAGAGTGTACCCAATGTATTGGAACGAGAATATTTGATGAAAAAAAAATGTTTATTTATTTATTTAAATTCCAGTCGCCGGTCACAGTTGAATTTTGTGCCGCAATATATGACTCTATAGCGGCGTTATCCAGAATGCACCACGTGGGGGTAGCGTCAAGATGCATTCCATTGTGTGTGTGTGTGTGTGTGTGTGTGTGTGTGTGTGTGCGCGCGTGCGTGTGTGTGTGTGTGTGTGTGTGTGTGTGTGTGCGCGCGCGTGCGTGCGCGCGCGTGTGTGTGCGTGTGTGTGCGTGTGTGCGTGCGTGCGTGCGTGCGTGTGTGTGTGTGTGTGTGTGTGTGTGCGTGTGTGTGTGTGTGTGTGTGGACGCCCTGAACCCCTCCCCCGTCTTTAGGTCCTCTATTCTCGACCGCATTTTTGCAAACTTTAAAACTCCATGACTTTTTACCTGGACCGAATAGCGATTTTTATCAAACTTGAAAAAAGTCTTATTTAGATCTAAATAATAAAGTTACATTGTCAAAAATAGGGGCCCCGGGTATCGTAATACTGCCTATAAATCTATATACAAAAATAGCAAATCTCTGTAGGCCTACACATTACACCGGAAATTTCCAGAATATATACACATTTGTGCATATTTATATTTATATTCATCCAAGATAAAGGACGATATGACGTCCGTGAATTGAAGGAACGTCCGAGGGCACCGACCGAAAGGGTCTTGTTGTAAGATTTTGATATAGCCGACATGGGTATACCGCGATATATCGATTCGTACCGAGACGAGGTCGAGAATGGAGCACGCGAGAAGGCGTGAGGAAGAGAGAGAGAGAGAGAGAGAGAGAGAGATGCTCTAGACTTGGGGTAACCCCGGTAACCGTGCTCTACTTTGAGAAAACGTACGGCTACGTATTGAGATAGAAAAAAAACAGAAAGAGACGGAGAGAGAGAGAGTGCGAGAGAGAGGGGGGCAAAGGAGTGGTGCTGGATATTTTTTGCGAACTTCAATATCTCTCATTCCCTCGAGTTTTCTCTCCTCGTATAGGATATGTATCACGGCAGCTCGGCAAGAAATGTAGAAAATGGCTGGGGAAAAGAACAGCCGGGTGAGAGAAGTGAATAGTGAAAGACGAGCAGCTCAGATGCACCCGGAAGACAAATGCTCCAATGTGTATAGATACCTTTGGCAGACCATTTTTTCCTCATTAATGTATGTATATATATATATATATATATATATATATATATATATATATATATATATATATATATATATTAGGTCATTAAATATAAAATGTCCGATTTGCAGCTTCTTAACTTTACTCTTTTGTTTCAAATGGTTTGATATTGTTGGAATGCTAGCGTTAAACGTTACTACTTATTCACGTGTAGTTTGAGATGTATCTGCTTCTATTGCAGCTTTCATCTTATCATTATCCACCTTGCTCCCTGGTCGCCCACGTGGTTCATACTGAAGATCAAAGTCGCCAGATCCGAATTTCTGAAAACATCGACGCGCTGTACGTTTGTTAGCCAACATTTTTGCAATCTGCAAAAGACAATTCGCCAGGTAATCCCAAAGCACAACGTACGTCTGAAAGGCTGATGACGTACCCTCACAATAATAAAAATCAAGAACTGCCAAAGTGGAATATCAGAGATATCGACTATCAAACTTGGCACTTGAGGTAATCGGACATTTAATACTTGGTGACCTAATATATACCCACGGAGTGAGTTACCAAAAATTAGACATTCAGGGTTCCTATTTAGAAAATTGGAGTTGAAACTTGGAATCAAGTTGATGCCGCGGACGAATAAAAAGACTCAGGTGGAACTGATTGTGAGCAGATGTTGACCAACCCTTCCACCGGTTTTTCCGATTTTTTTTCAAAATCAACGAATCAATGGCAATTCTCGCCCCGTATTGTCCACTCATTTTATAACATTGTAATGTTCATCAGTTTCCTATTGATTTTGTAAAGATTTGGTCCCTTTGGTACTGAATACATTTTTTTAGCAGATTAAACGATTCTTTTCTTCAAAGAAAAGCTAAATTCACAGATCCGAATAAATAGCGTTTTTTTTTTCAAATGTCATCAAAGGTCCTTCTTTTGAAAGTAGCATTTTTCAAGATTTCATCCCCGGTAATTATTATAAAATAAATTGAAAATAGAAAAAATTATGATTTTTTTAATAGAATACTTATTTTTCCAATATGCAAAATTTTCAATAATTTTTTACATCCATTTAATTTTATATTTTTCGAATTTCAGTTACGCAGACATTTTTAGAAGTGTTAAATGAGTATTTTTAATTTTTTAAATAAAAACTAATCGAAGCGTTGTTAATGGCATATGGATGTTTTTTTCAAAATCAACGAATCAGTGGCAATTCTCGCCTGATAGTGTCCACTCATATTATAAAATTATACTGTCTATTTGTTTCCTATTGATTTTGTAAAGCTTTTGTGGCTTTGGTACTAAATAAATATTTTTTTAGCAGATTAAAAGATTTTTTTCTCGATAGAAAAGCCAAGTTCACAGATCCGAATAAATACCTTTTTTTTTAAATCTCATCAAAGGTCTGTCTTTTTTGAAGTAGCATTTTTCACAATTACGTCCCCGGTCATTATTCGCAAATAAATTGAAAATTGAAAAAATTATGATTTTTTTAATAGAATACTCACTTTTCCAAAATGCGATATGTTCAATAATTTCTTACAGCAATTTAATTTTGTATTTTCCGAATTTCAGTTATGCAGACACTTTAAGAAGTTTTCAACGAGTATTTTTAATTAAAAAAGTTTAAAATGATCAAATGATTGTTAATGGCAGATGGATAAAGTACCATGAAGATGAAGTATCGTGTCGAATTGACCCGGCGGGTCACAATCGTGGCCACTGATGATAAGTGTGTCAACGAAAGGTTAAATAAAGCTGATAAGATTAGCAATACGAAGCTAACCGGTATTAATAATTTTCGAAATTTTGCCAGCCTATCTGTGTGTTGAAGCAAAATTGATAGGAAAACGGCTGAAAAAAAGAATTCGAAAAAAAAAAAAAATTAGTGATAACGGCTTTTTCCTGAACTTCTAGTATGAGAAAATATCTCCACTTTGCGTTGTAAGGATCCGTCAAGCAAAACCTGAGAAAATACGATCGTTCTTTGAAAACTACAGTGACGCACGATACCCTCTAGCATTCATAACAAAATTATTCAGTAAATACCCAACCCAAAACAGTTTCGGTAGCTTTAATCATTAGTTCGTCGATTTTTTCCCCGCGGATGTCATCAAGGGTGGATGACGGGTCGAGAAAGACTCGTTTTTGTCCGATTTTTTAATCCACTAGATTATTTATTTGGGATTTGGAGAAAGGGTATATTATTCAGCATACATTGTGTGCACATTTTGTGTAAATTGTTATTAAAAAAAAATTAAAACCAACGATCGATTACTTCATCTGAAAAATTGTTGGTTGGTCTGAAAAATAAAAATAAAAAATTTTTATAAAAATCTTTTATACAATTTTATAAAAAAAAAAACAAAAACAAATTTTACGAAATGGCGTGTATTAATGAAAAGTGTGATCTTACCGAACTTTCTACTTATATTCGGGGGGTCAAAAAATACTAAATTAAAAAAAAGAAAAATGGCTACGTAGGCCAATAGCTATCGCAATTAGGGGAAGTTTTTTTTTTTAATTCATAATTGGACAATAATAAGTAGCTAGAGTTATGAATCGGGCCAGGTCGAGGAAAGTCGTTTCGAAAAAAAAACGCGATTGAAAGCTTTTTTTCAACTTAGTCAATTTTCAATATTCCAACTTGATATTTTTTTCACATATTCTTGAATATGTATACTTTGAAAAAATGCAAAATTAATCGATTCGTTTACCCGACACCGTGGTATCCCGCCTTAAGGGTATGTATCAACCTTACAACTACAGCAAATTTGACAGATACCGCCAATTTTACTAGTTAAAACACAGTTTTTCAACCGCATAAAAAATGTATTTTTTCACTATATTGAATGTATATAGACAATACCTGTACATCCAATACACATTTATACATTATTGGGTATAAATGTGCGCAAGCTTGTGTGAATTAATATTAAGAGCTTGCCCCACATGACCCACTTTCCTTGCCCCTTAGACTTTTTCCCTTACCGTTCCGTCACGACTAATTTCTTTCTTTTATTTTTTAACGTATTGCACTTCGGCACACGTCCATATATAGAATAAAGAAAGTCAATGATCCGTCTGTTCGCAAATGGGGCTGCGACGCGCAAACAGCGTTCAGTGCAACAATCATATATGCGCCCCTAGATGACATTTAACATGTGACGTTGGTCGATGAAATAACTCCTTTTGCAATTTCTAAAAGAACCTGAAAGCTCAAATAAGCAGAGTTGGATGGTTCTCTCTCTTTTTATTATTCAGATTGAATTTTTGAATAATAAAGGGCCCGAGGCTCGACAATCTCTCGCAGACTTAAAGGATAGTAAGAATGGTATGGCTTTAGTACTCGTGGTGGATCTTTAAAATAGTTGGTACACCTGTGCGAGTGACGTGTGAACTGTGCGCCACGTAGTCTTTTTTATCACTATTTCAATGCTCATATAAATATATATGTGTGTGTGTGTGTGTGTGTGTTCGCGGTTTCCCGTTCGTGGCGCTAGTGTGAAGCTTGTAATTTTGCACTACGAGCTACCGCATGCCACCGCCAGGTGACAGCATGTGCTATGGCGCGCACGTCGCTTAAATAATAAAATTTAATTTCAGACAGCGATACCACTTGAACGGTTGTTCTAAGCTAATTGTTCGTAGGAACGTTTTTTGTAAGGAATTCAATTCTCTACCAGAATATCTTAATTATATTTTTGTGAGTTTTTTTTTTGAAGAGTTTTACTACGACGTTCAGAAGTGCCAATATTTTCCTGTGTTATTCTTATGGAAAGTATTTTAATAAATACTTTCCATAAGAAAGTATGGTAAGTATTATAAGCAATGCGCCGTTCGAAACAATTTTTTTGAGCTCTCCTTCGAGGATTCTTCTTTTTTTTACCTTAATTCGCCTTTTCTGGTGGATGCAACCGAAAAAAGAATATCGATTTTTTTCTGCGCACCCTAATATATGTATATATATATATATATGAGGTACGATGATATTTAAGACATTCAACTTAAAGACCTTAAAGCGGCCAATTGTGCTGATAGCCAAGAATACACGACATTTTCGAAATATCTGTGATATCGAAATATCTTGCCCCATGGATTGATTATGTACATTAGGGTGGCCCAAATTTGAGCTCTATTTTTTTCCTTCTTCTCATCATCCAATTATTCTTCTTGGGGAAAAAAAAAAAATTTAATCGCGGTAGCTGCGAGCGGTCAAAAAATATTTAGAGGTCGCTCAAGCCTCCCAATAATTCAAATTGTCATTAAAAAATCGATTTTTTTCTCTACTTCTCCCTCATTAATTTTGCGCGTTATAATTTTTAAATCAGACTCGCAAAAGCTCTAGCTGGTCAATGAATATATAGTAGTCGCTTAAGGTTTTCGAAATTCAGAATTTTCGCCAAAAAATAAATCTCGCATGCACTATAATTCCTTGTAGCATAAAAACAACATAAGAGAAGTGTTATATTCTCTGAATAATTTATTATAATCAATTGTCACAAACACCAATTAGACGATATACATTATTATGTATATCGTCTATTAGTAGTCGATATACATAATAGACGATATACATTATTATGTATATCGTCATAGTTTCTATTTGAACTCTTCGATAAATTTTTTACGACGATAGTTTTATTCGGGTTTGGAAGTCTTTGCCGATGATCCTCAACTACTTGGAGTAAGAATTGTTTCTGTTCCTCGTCAATGGTTAATAACTAATTGGTTGGTTGATCAACGGTCTAATTGGAGCTCAACGAAGCAGTTGGACGCACCATTAATGCGATTAGTCCGCAATTATACCGAAATGTTATTGAAAATTTCGGCAAAAGAGTGAACGTCTGCAAACAGGAACGAGGCGGCTATTTATCAGATATTGTGTTTCACACATAACCTCCATGTTTGTACCTTATATTAAAATAAAAGTATTGGTACTTTTCAAATAAATAATACGCTTTATTCATAAGTAAAAGTGTCAGGTCATTTTGAGATACCCCACATAATATATATATGACCTGACATTTTTATTTATGAATAAAACGTATCATTTATTTGAAAAGTACGAATACTTTTATTTTAGTATAAGGTACATATATATATATATATATATACAGGGTGCGCCAGAGAAACTTACTTATTTGAAAAAATTCCCGCGCGGCGAGTTGGGCGGGTAGAGGGGCGAGAGGGGGCGCAACTGGAGGGGGAAGTTCCCAAGTTTGTTTCTCCCTCCAGTCAGTTGCCATCATGCTCTGGTCTAGAGAGCAGCGGGCCTTCGCAGTCGAGAGCTTCTTTTCTAACGGTCGCTCACTTGTTGCTACGCAACGTGCCTTCCGCGCTCGCTTTGAAATTCCTCCTCACAGACTCGTTCCTGGCCGTAATTCGATTCTGTCGTGGGTTAACTCATTTCGGGAGTGTGGAAGTGTCGCTAAACCCAGAAATGGACTTCAACGGACCATCAGAACTCCGGAAAATGTCGAAAGAGTGAGGCAGTCATTTGTGCGTTCTCCCCGGCGTTCGGCTCGCAAACACGCAGCTGCTATGGGAATTTCTGACACCACTGTTCGATGAATTCTCCATGAAGACCTTCAATTTCATCCCTATAAATTGGCTGTTGTGCAAGAATTAACTGAACGCGATTTTGTTGCCCGTCAAAATGCATGTGAAATGCTGGTTGACAACCTGCCTGAAGACGCGGTCGTTTTTTTCAGTGACGAGGCTCACTTCCACATTTCCGGCTGCGTCAACAAGCAGAACATGCGTTATTGGTGTGGTGTAAATCCACGTGAGCTTCACCAGAAGCCACTTAATTGTGAGCGAGTTACTGTCTGCTGTGCGATGTCGGTAATGGGAATAATTGGTCCTTATTTTTTTGAAGAAAACGAACGCGCAGTTACCGTGAATGGAGCTCGTTACAGGAACATGATCGAGGAATTTTTTCTTCCAAGACTCGAAGAAATGAACGTTAGGAACGTGTGGTTTCAGCAAGATGGAGCCACAGCACACACAGCACGAGACTCAATGAATTTGTTGCGACAACATTTCCCCGACCGCCTCATCTCTCTCAGAGGCGATCTCCAATGGCCGGCACGCTCTCCAGATTTGACTCCATGCGATTTCTTTTTATGGGGTTATTTAAAATCTCTGGTTTATGTCGATCGACCACGGACCATAGCACACCTCAAGAACAACATTCGCGACGCCATTGCCAACATACCGATTGATATGCTGCGAAGAGTGGATACGAATTTCAAAAATCGACTTCATCAGTGTATGCGCAATGGGGGTCGCCATTTATCCGATGTCATTTTCAAGACTGCATGAAAAAAAAATTGGGATATTGTATTCTCAAATAAAAAAAAATTAAAACAATAATTGAAGTACTTTTGTTTTTATTGACCTTTCAAATAAGTAAGTTTCTCTGGCGCACCCTGTATATATATATATATATTCATATATAAGTATACCGTATTAGATAAAGCTTGTAAACCACTTAGAGCGCGTGGGCTCTCGAATTCTCGCCTTCGTCGCATCCATGATGATTGTACCCGCCGATAATTAACGACAAGAATAAAACGGGCTCGCACCGCGACTGCGAGATAATTCTCGTTATTACATCGGGCGCTGGAATACCAGAAAAATTAAAGTGCTCTTCTTATTCTTCTTATTCCATTCACTCTATATATAATTCGTGTAAGCTGATATATCTCTCCTCGCCAATTTTCCTGTAATGAAAATTCTCTCTCTCTCGCTCTCCCTCTCAGCCACTCTCACTCGCCGTCTCTTCGTTGAATATTCGCAAATGCATTTGCCTGAAAATTCGAGACATTCGAAACAATCCGAAAGCTCTGAATCATCGACAGCCAATTCGTCAACTATACAGTCCACGTAGTCCTACGTCCAGCGCCGTATGAAAGTGAAATTAAAAAAAAAAAGAAATCCGCTCCAAAACAAACACGAGAATTTGTTATTCGCAAATGCAGGTCGTTGATTTGGTTTATTTTCTCCTATTTTGTTTGTTTTTTTTATTTTTTTTTATTTACTTTCGTTTGCCTCGCTCTAAATCCGTCCCGTTGGGTATTGGCACGATTCATTTTAATTCACCTGTACACTGCTCGCCGAGGGCGAGTATACGAGAACCTGCGCCCCGTACGAACGACCGATCGTAAAATCCGCGACCGCCTGTGTGCTTTTGCCGGTTCCGCGTTGCGCGCCGTGGCGAGTCACGAGAGCCTTGCCACTTGTGTTTCTCGCCATCGATCGTCTGCCCAATGCCAACATCGGCGCAACGCCTGCATCGTTGAAAAATAAATAACACGAAAAAATTCATTAACGTGCAAATTGAAAGGCGAAGCCTCGGCGTGTCTCTATTAACAACGTCGCGATTGAATCTTCGCGAAACTCTCTTATCTCGCTCTGCTCTTCTCCCGTCTCTCTGACTCTTTGTCGGGACAAAAGATCGCTGAAAATCCATCGCGAATCAAGGCGGACGACCGCGTGTTTGGGCTATGTAATTTGAGAGAAAAAAAAACGTCGCCAATTTCCAATGTTTCATTTATGAATATTAACGCGCCAACCGTGTTAATATTCACGAACAAACAATTATAATTCCGTCACCACGCGACACCGTCACCACCATCCCATCGTCACGGGAGAATCCCCAAAGTGAAAAAAACAAAAAATCACGAGAACGAAAAAATATATCACGGAAATGATGGAAGCATCACGAGAATGAAAAAAAAAGAAAAAAATCACGAAAATAAAACGATCACGAGAATGAAAAAAAAACATCATGAGAACGGAAGGCATTTAAAAATAAATTTTTTTTTTTAAAGATCACAAGAACGAAGAAGATTTTTTTTAATCATTGAAACGAAAAAAAGGGCGCGAGAAATGAAAAAGAAACCACGAGAACGAAGAATAACGATTGCAAAAACGAAAAAGTAAAAAAAAATCATTAAAAAGAAAAAGCGGAAGGGAAAAAATTCCCCAAAAGGAAAAGAAAAATTCTTAAAACGAAAAAGATCGTTTGTACCAAAGTGCCCCGAATAAATCGAACCTCCTTCACCACGCACATCCGAGCAAGATGATATAAAATTGATCAACATCCACAAATCATTTTCGTGCAGGCCCTCTCCATCGAACCGTACAGTTTATTATTTTGACACGTTGGCGAAATTTTCCTCATTACGTTCGAGCGAAGCGTCATTGGCGGCGAACAATGGGTGTTCGAGCCTGGTGTACTTCGATCGACTATACATCAGTGAAATTGTCCGAAACATAATCACCCACAATAATTAAACTGCATCGCGCAATTGAATTCTATAATGCAATTGAAAAAAAAATATACTAAATACATTTTGAAATACAACCAACCTTTAAAAAAATATCCTACATTTTCAAAAATATCCTATGCGTTTTTCGAAAATATCCTAACTTTTTAAAAATATCCGACCTTATCAAAACAAACCTGCCTTTCCAAAAATAACCTACCTTTTATAAAATATCCGACCTTCTCAAAACAAACCTACATTTTCAAAAACAACCTACCCGTTCAAAAATATCATACCTCTTTATCCCCGAATTTTCATGCTTGATCTTGCCTTACGTACAACCGCATAGAGGTACACGACATTCAATTTTAAAAAAATGTTAGGAAACCGCGAGCTCTCTTTAACATACAGATAATTACTCTGAATTACTCTCGGTGCGTTATTTATTTTTGCCCTTTATCCTCGGTGTGGGTCCTGAATCCATCATCGTGCGATGTGGTCATCGTAGAAAAATGTGAATATGCATCGTCGTCGTGAATTGTTCACGATTCTTGGAACGATGACAATTATATATGTGTGTGTGTGATCGCAGATTCCTGACTCATCTTGGGCAATATATATATATATATATATATATATATATATATATATATATATATATATGTATATATACACGCACTGCATACAAAACCGCACGCACATGTATATATATATATATATATATGAATGTATGGGAAAGGATCCTTTGAACTCGTTATGTCTATCATCATATCTGGTTGTTTTGAGGCCAGTACCGGTTTTTTTAAATCGTTTATTTTAAGTACAGGGCGGCATTCGAAATAAACGTTATATGAAAATGCTCTCATTCATCCAAAGGTCATTTTGGAGCGATTGAGCTTCGTATAATGTTGAGTATGGAGGCAATTAGCTGCTATGAAGACTGTCCTCGAAGACGAGTGTCTTCAGAAGCACCTGCCCCGATATATATATATATATATATATATATATAATATATATATATATATATACCTATATAGAGGTGATCTGTTGACGGCTGTTATATGGCGGCTTCTCTCGTCTCTACACCAAAAGCCTCGACGCTTGCCCTCGCTCGTTATGGGAGCGATTTAACCCCCGTTGACCCTCGCGACTCCAGCATCGCGATCCTACGCTTCACTCATCTCACTCTTACTCTTTTATTACTCCTCATGCTCCCTGCCTCTTTCCATCCCTCTCTCTCTCTCTCTCTCCCTCCCTCTCTCTCTCTCTCTCTCTCTCTCTCTCTCTCTCTCTCTCTCTCTCTCCTCTCTCTCTCTCCCTCTCCCGCTCTCTCTCTCTCCCTCTCTCCCTCTCTCTCTCTCTCTCTCTCTCTCTCTCTCTCTCTCTCTCTCTCTCTCTCTCTCTCTCTCTCTCTCTCTCTCTCTCTCTCTCTCTCTCTCTCTCTCTCTCTCTCTCTCTCTCTCTCTCTCTCTCTCTCTCTCTCTCTCGCTCTCGCTCTCGCTCTCGCTCTCGCTCTCGCTCTCGCTCTCGCTCTCGCTCTCGCTCTCGCTCTCGCTCTCGCTCTCGCTCTCGCTCTCGCTCTCGCTCTCGCTCTCGCTCTCGCTCTCGCTCTCGCTCTCGCTCTCTCTCTCTCTCTCTCTCTCTCTCTCTCTCTCTCTCTCATCTCATCTCTCTCATCTCTCTCTCTCTCTCATACACTCCCGTGGCTGGTGGGCTCCGATGACCGTAGACGTTAATATCCACGTGTAGTACGTGGCGGCTCGACCAACATGCTCTCCATACGGACTTGGCGGTGTGGTGGAAGATCGACAAGGAGGACGAATAAAGCAACGTGTACATGTGAGCAAGTGCGGCGCGGTGAGCAGGGCTTGCGCATAGAGTCGAGCGACCGTATGGCTATTAATACTTGCCTCGACCAAACGGTAATTAGATGGACGTTATACTCCCCTCGCTGGAATTGGAGTAATTAGATTTAATTGGCACGAGTTTGGGAGGAGCGAGCGCGGTCGCAGGCCCTCTCATCGCCATTATTGTCTCATTCGGCCTCGCCGCGAGCCTCTTTCAATTTTCTAACGAGCCTCGCGAGATCCGCCGCGTCAACTTCGACGCTTGGTGCCTTTTTTTTCGCCACTTTTTGGCCTCTTCTGCGAAGGCGAAGAACGAGCAACGACGTATATGGCGAATGAGGAAGATTCGCATGCGGAAGAATTTGTCAATTTTACGAGGGGTGAGCCCGTCTCACGGGGAAAAACAGCTTGACGTTGGTGTTTCAGAGAACGCGGAGAAAATTTTGCGAAAAATCAGCAGTTGCCGCGTTCGAAAATACATTATGGGTGAAGTCGCGACGCGTGCAGAAATTTGTTGGGGCGTTCTTTGTTGGGGCGTTCTCTGATCCTTCTACATCCCTATAGGGATTTTGTAGGGACGCCTCATGTAGGGAGTCCTCATTGGGTCCTCATTGGGATCCAAGAGGAAAAAATAGCTGATTTTTTTCGATGGTTGAAATACGCTAGTCAGTCTGATTTTTTATCATAGGAGCGAAGCACTCATAAAGAAAGGAAAATAATTTTTTTAAAGCTTGTTCATATTTTTTGAACTTTTCTTTTAACGTTTGAAAAGTATTCGAAAAAAAGGAGTCCTCACGGCGTACTACTAATATTAAGGGACTATACCAGTGTGACACTTAAAAAAAATCGATTTTTTTGTTGCCTTTTTCGACAGTTTATACTTTCAAGAATATCATTATCATTTACATCATTTATATCAATGTAGCATCAATATATCAATCAATTTATATTATTTATATCAATGTCATTTTATTCTGCAAAAATCGATAGTTAAATCTTTAAACGCGTTTTTCTCGAAATGAGATTTTTCAAATTTGCTGACATTTTAACTCAAAGAGCAGTTATCCGATTGATTTGAAACTTGAACTGAATATATTTACTCTTGAATATGAAAACTTGAATATGAAAACTCTTGAATATATTTACCCCACAATGACGTAGGATATTTTTGATTGGATGAAAATTGACGATTTGGCATTGAAAAAACACGACCATTTTATAGGCAAGAAAACCGACTTTTTTCATAACTAGGTCATTTTATTAGATTTTGATATTTTTCGAAAATCCTGCGTCATTGGACAAGAAATACCTTCCAGTTTAACGACTTTTTTCTTTTTTCGGTTTCAGCTACTCAATCGGCCGGAGTCATGTCAGCAGTGGAGGAACTTTTTTTTGACGCCTCCGAAGGCAGCACATAAATCGCTTGGATCTCAATATTTTTCTATAAAAAAATAATGTAATATAGGTCAAATATAGCGAAATATGTTTTTCATTTTCCGAAGCATTTAATTGAGAACTTTTCTGCCAAAAAAAATTACGAAAATCAACCAAATTTTCAGCGTTCACACTGGCTCAGAACGATTTTTTTTTTTTTTTTTTTTTTTTTCAAGTATGCGTTCAGAAAATCCATCCATAACTTTTTAAGTAGCCTATTCAGAGATCTGTAATTTAAATATGAAAAACAAAGTTTTATAAAACAATGAAACTGAGAAAATAGAAATATAAAGAAGAAATTTCGTTGTATTGCAACGATGCAAACTTCAAGACCATAAATAGTATCTGAAACAAATTTGTAAAAAGTTTAATAATCAGTATGAAAGCCGCTATCTTGCTATGGAGATTTTTTAAAATAAAAATTGGCAAAATGGCGGCGGTTAAAAAGAAGTATCGAATTTAGCCAATTTTTTTGACAGTGTTTGATTAAAAAAGTATGTACATTTCATGAAAAGCTACCATAGCAAGGTAAAGAATGGCGTGAAGAATCTTGTGTCAAAATTTGAGGCGGATAGCTTGAAAACTCTTCCTTTGAGAGTGTACACCGTTTTGAAAAACGACATTTCGAGAAAAACGCGTTTTGAAGTTTCGAGTCCGGAATTTTCTTATAAATTGTCTGCTTACGATTAGTCGGCGATGCCAGGTCCATATTCATAACCGTCTTACTATCGGATAATGGAAAAGGAAAGAAGATTTTTTGAAAATTTTACACCGTGTAGATCCCTAAGGCGGGATATGCATTTAGACAGGAAAAAATTAGCAGTATTGAGGAATTTTTTTAACTAAAAAATAATTATTCTACAATTATCAAACTTAGTATACAATTCTACAATAAAACTTAATATACTTTAATAGTATATTTGAGTATACGAAAGAATTTTTTTTAAATAATTCATGATCTAAATGGCGAAGCTGTGGCAGAGTGTTACATCAAGGCTGCCGCGGGAGTTGCGAATCGGCGTGAAGTCTAGCTTCCCGTAGACTTTGATTTGCAAAAAAGTTTAAACATTTTTTCAGCTAGAACATGTATAGTTTCTATGTGACGGTAATTAAAATGAAGCAAATGCAAATTTAAGAAAATGGCACGCATTTACAAAAAAAATCAACATTTCACGCAACATTTCTGTAAAATGTCGATTAAAAAAGTAGTTTTTTTTTTCAATTTTTCAAAAACAATTCCCGTCAAGTAGACGGTACCAATATTATCAATATTTCTACCGAATTTCAACTCAATCGGCTTAATAGTTTTTGAGTAATCCTGCATGCCAATTTCGATAATGCAGTTTTGAGAAAAACGCGTTTGAAGTTTACGCCCACTCCGAATTTCGCTTCGAAAGTTTGGGAAAATGTTTTACATATATAATTCTATCGTTGAAAAAAAGAAATCGATTTTTTTATCGTTGCAAATGTATATCCCGCCTTAACGTCGTTTGTGAATTTTCATTTGAAATTCTTGAGCGTAATTTGTTGGATCTCCGGAAAAAATATCGTTCGGTGATACTGTGCACAAATTGGTTGGGAAGTCCCAAGATGCACCCACATCTCTATGGGGATTTGTTAGGAACACCGGACATAAGGAGTTCTCATTGGGATCCAATTGGATTCCGCTCTGTTTCCCGATTACCGCCGTTTGGCAATTCTTACCACGTTCGAATCGGAAATATGTGAAAAGTCACGAGAAAAAAACTCGGCGTGTTGAAACGTAACCTATACGCTTCGTGAGCGTGTACGTGTGTAGTGATATTATGTCACAGTGCAGTCAAATAAATAACAAATCATAATTACGGATTTTCGGCCATGTAATTCCAATCAATTTTTAAGACAAACTTTTTTAAGGGGGGAGTACTTTTAAGTGAGCATTTTTTTTTAATGATTTTGATGATTTTTTTTTAAGTAAATATTTCGTCAACATTCTTCAGATTTAGGGTATGTGTTGTTACTACTTTTAGCTGTTACATGTTATTTTTTTAAATTAATCTTTAAAAATGGAGAAAGTATGGCACAGTCTTCTAAAAGGCATTTTCAAAACTGGCTTCACGTATAGTTAAAAAAACTAATCAACCGATTCTCATTAAATTTGGTATAAATCTTTCTAACCTTATCGGCTGAAACGTGACCCTAAATGTTTTCGAAAATAAAAAAAAACGTATTTTTTCATTGCGATGTAGCCGTTTTTTTTTCGGAAAATTCAATCGTTTCGTTTGGAAACGAAGCATTTCATTGAACATTTCTCAATTTCTCTTGGTTCATATTCTGCGGATTAGTGCTAAGGGGTTAGACCACTCTAGAGGCCGGGAAAATAGGCTTTTGGCGGATTTTTTTTCAGAAAAACTACAAAATAAATCGAGTTCACAAAAAGGATATTTGTCATACATATCAGTGACTGTATACAAGAATTTTTTTTAAGCGATTCATTTCAAAATGGTGGCTGTGCAGCTTTTATCTCAAAACTGAATTTTTTTAAGTTGGCCGGCAACATAACTCAGACAATTTTTGTCGGTTTTTTGCAGATTAATGCCGCCGCCGTTATGTGTCACGCCGTCTGATAACATCCGCCGCAACCCGTTTTGAAAATTACGAAAATTGCCAACTGGAGAAGAAGGTTGGATTTTCGGATAACATTTTTTTTAAATCATTTCTTATTAACTAATGAATAAACAAATTTTTTTAATCGTTCGCTCATACGATGGAGGATATTGTGAGCCACGCTCTCTCCGAAATTGGAGTAAGTCGGGAAGACTCTGAGATACTAGTTACACCTTTTCATAAAATATAGTTTCGTGAAAAATGAAAAACAAAAAACCGTAAATCACAGCTATGCGGTTCGCTATAACGCAGTGGTTCGATCTGACCCGTTAAACCCGCTCTAACTTTGGAAATTTCAAAAAATCGAAAGCAAGCAAGACTTGAAAAAGAATTCGACGATGACGAGCAATCAGAAGGGATTTTGTACGGTGCAGGAATTGCCGATTGAGTTTTTCATAGTATAAACTTTTATAAACTTATCATTTCATAGTATATAATAGTATATTTCAATTCATAGGATATATGTATAAACTTATCATTTCATAGTATATAAATGATAAGAGTTTTTCATAGTATAAACTTCAAACGCGTTGTTTTCTCGAAACAACGTTTTCAAAATCTAGCTCCATCGTATCTCTAAAACTAATAAACCGATTCTCTTGAAATTCGAACCACATTTTGTAAACATGATTCGCAACAAGATGACCCTCGATAGTTTTAACATTTTTATTTTTGCTCTTTTTTTTTTGTTGCGAAAAACTGCGAAAAAACGCTTTTTTTAATTACCTTTTTCGTTTTTCATCTGCCATTTTTTTATTTTTTGATAAAACTTTATATCCAAGGGTCATTTTGTAGCTGGTGTCATCCTAAATCTAATGGACTTTGATTTTTTTTGTTTCAGACAAGCCGTTGCCGAGTTGTGATGGAGCTACCCAGCCAACCTATTTTTGAGGCGTTACGTTAAACTATAATTTTTGTACTTAAAAATGAATTCAAATGTATTAACATTTTTTAATGTATTTCAAGACTTTATTTATCAAGCCCAACAACTATTATATTCATATCTTTAAAAAAAATCGCGAAAATAGTATTTTTTCGTGGCTCCAAAGTGGACTAGCCCCTTAACGTTAAAACCCAAGGCGATGAAACTATCATTGAAATTTCAAGCTTGTATAAACGCCTCAAAATGCTGGGTTTAGCATCATTAGCGCAATAAGAATATTTCCTCGTGAGTTCGAGTAACCTCCCAATGGGCCATTGAATGAGGAGCTCAAGAGTCAATGCTCAGAAAATGAATAATAACCTGGAAATTGACGAAATATTCCTGGAATAATGTTTGTTCCAATAAACGTGCAGGTATATAGCGCGTACGTATGTAAAACTATCCATATGCACTCACACATGCCCATGATATTGTCATACCGGGTATCCCAGTTTAATCTTACACCTGATTTATCTCGAAAAATACTGCATCGTTCCAGTATTGAGTATAATAAAACTTTTAGGGTTCGGAAGGGGACGGGCAGAAAAAAAAGGTTTGGTCCGAAATTCAAAAAGGTGACGTTAAAATGACCGACATGTTTTTTTCTTCAAATGGACACATGTCACGTTGTACCAAAAAAATTGTCAGGCCAAAACTAACAACTTTTGTAGGAATTTTTTTTATTTATAAAGTTCATAATTTTTAGGTTAGAACACAATTTTCAAAGTATCTAACATCGTCAGTGTAAGTGTGCGTATGTGTGGGTGGGTGTGAGTTTATTTGGGTTTGTTCGATAACCCAAACAACGTTTAGTTCTCTATGGCTCGTCACTTCCGTTATCAAACCAACGCAAAGAAGCTCAAATAAACTCACACCCACACACACATGCACACTTACACTAGGGACGTTGAAAACTCTACCTCCTCGTGGTACATCCTGGATAGCGCTAAAATAGTGAAAAATGACGTTCAAACCTACAAATTATGAACTTAACAAAAAGAAATGTCCCACAAAAGTTGTTAGTGTTCGACTGACAAATATTTCGGCGAAAAAAAAAATCCCGTTTCCATTCTAAAAAAGAAATGACGGCCATCTTCACGTCGCCATTTTCAATTTTGGACTGAAAAAGTTTTCTTTCACGCCCCCCTTTGAGCCCTCAAAGTGTCACTATACTCGACACTTGATCGGAGCAGTATTTTCCGACATAAGTCAGGTGTAAGATCAAAATGGGACACCCGGTATATATATGAAGACAGGATAGTTGGACCCTCTATGCCTACGTAATGTCGGCTATAAGGACACATGATTGTTCTCCAAGTCAAATATCTTCAGAATTGCTTTATACACACACACACACACACACACACACACACACACACACACACACACACACACACACACACACACACACACACACACACACACACAGACACACACACACACACACACACACACATACATACATACATACATACATACATACATACATACACACACACACACACACACATATATATATATATATATATATATATATATATATATATATATATATATATATATATATATATGTATATATATATATATATATATATGTACATATATTTATATATATACGATGGATTTTCTTCCAAAGCTTCTGCCCAGGTGGCTCTTTCTCGTATCCGTGAGCTCATCAGAGCCTAGCGCGCTTTACCTGATACTGACATAAAGTACGGAAGCCCACGTCATGCCCCGTTGAAAGCGATGCCCGTTTGCCTTCAGAAGAAAGACGAATAAGGAAGTGGGAGATATAATGAGCGTGGATTCGGAAATCAAGATGATGGTACACGGAATTTCCATCTCTCCGGACCCTTAAGGATCTATCCTTTGGCATGGCGATGACGGTACGCGGAATGAGCTTTTGATATGTATTACACACGATTGCATGCCATTACATACGATTGCATGCCAACTCGAAGGAAACTTTGGAACTCGGTTACGAGCGCAATTTGTAGAATACCCCCCCCCCCCCCCCCCCACACACAGACACACACACACACACACGCACGCACGCACGCACGCACATGCACACACACACGCGCGCGCGCGCGGGCATACACACGCACGCACGCATATATATATATACACATATATTGTTTAATTACAGTACGAAAAAGTCATTAAGACATTTTATTCATAACTTTTATATTTAAAATTATAAAATGTATTGTTTTAGCCAAAATTATAAACAAAACGAAAAAAATATCGGTGTATTTTACAATTTTCATCAACAGTGAACATTAAGAAGTTTCTTTATCAAAATTGGCTTCTATTTATTTATATTTTTGGTTAATCTAACAATTAATATCACGGAAACAGCAATTTGTATCCAAAAAATTAATTTGTAAAACCGTCAACTATTAAAATATTAAATTTTTTAATTATTTTATGACATAATTTTATAGATCATTAAATTGTCTCCAAAAAGTTCCCATGGGATTTTGTGATAAGCCTGACAGTTTCTTCGGAAAAGTGAACAAATTTTGAAGTTCACTATCAATTTAACTTTGACCCTGAATAACTTTTGAAAGTTTTGATTTATCATAAAACGATAAGAGACCTTTTTTATAAAGCGTTCAATTCACTACGAAAATATTCATTAAGCATTATTGTACGTTTACCCGTTGGCTAGTTATAAAATTCAAAAGAGGCAAGCAAAATTTTTTCCATGTTATTAGCATGCGAAATAAAAATCCGCGATGAGGAACCTCTAAATATTGATATTGAGAGCTCATATTTCACCTTTATGCAACTCTGAATAGGGAAATTTGAAAACAGAAAAATAGTCGACTCTTTAAATCGCCCATTTATATATATATATATATATATATATATATATATATATATATATATATATATATATATATATATAATGTATGTATGTATGTGTGTGTCGCATCAAAGCTATATACTGACTCAAGAGTTATCCGCGACCCTCGCCAATTTATCATTTTATCGACATTGAATTTTCCTTCGGCCCTTGCGAAAGATAATGGCACTCGAGAACCAAGCGACCCACTCGATTGATCGAGACCGATGGCGGCCAATCTGGTATTGCCATTGGTTGATTGGATCGCTCGGGACGAGTGTACACCATGATATACGAAAAAAAAGCTTTGCAATATTTGTGACGCGTGTGTCAAATTTCACTGTATCTGTAAGAGTATTACAAATAAAAAAAATCCCAAGCGAGCTTTTACGATCTTGACCCTTCCGGTTCGAGCCCACCATTGTCGTTTCACTGTTTTTAGTTCCTTAAGGGGCATAAGCTTTAAGTTTCAAAGTCAAGATTTCGCTTTATCGCAGTTTTGTTGCCTAGGGTCGGCACTTTAATTTGCACCAATTTTTTTTCTCAAAATGTCTATAAATTGGTTCAGTTGTGCTCATTTTTGTAAAGCGTCGGAACTGCTCTATGGCGAACTGCCCCGCTCCGAACTACCCTTTTTTTCTTCCTGCATTTTTCTCGAAACTATGTTTCATAAAACTCTGCAAGTTGTGGATCAAAATCTATTCGTCCAAAAAAACAAAATCGATTTTCTTATATGTTCATCCATCTGTTAATCACAAGTTACTAAAATGGTTTCTTTTAAATCATTCGAATTCGACGTTTGTTTCAATCCATTTTCCCATTTTCATGATCATTAAAATTCCAAAAATTATCCTGCCGTACGAAATTTTCATTATCATCCTAAAAGTCCGTTTCTTTATTTTTCGGTGGCACTTTATTTGAATAATAATAACTTTATTGTGTCATCAATATTTCTCAATGAAGAAAACTAAAAGTCAGCAAGACTACACTGAAAAAAACAAAATTCGTTCATCCATCCAAAATTCAAGTGGTTTAACAAAATTGTATCTTAAAATACGTTCAACTTGATTTTCGATTGGCATAGCAAAACAGTAGAGTTGGACAGTAACCAAAGATACATTTAAACTATCTGCTTATTTAGCATGTCAGAGCACCTGTCAAAAAAAACAAAATTTCGTGACACCAAAATACATTTTGCACATTCAACGATTCTTTTTTTCTCAGTGTATGTATGAATTGTGTTTGAAATCCCGACGTCCTCATCCCAATACTCTCATCGGCAACAATCTATCGCGGCAATGTATAACTGACGCACGTTACGTTCCATAATGAGAAAGGTAAACGTACATGTGTGTACCGTTGTCATTACATGAGGTGTTACCTGGCACGAGCGTGGACGTCGAAGCTTAAGTTTATACAGTGTCGCGTGAGCTTTCAGCTTATAAAAGCCGCGAAATAATAATATCGTGATGTCGTCGCAAGCATCAGGGTGCCGCGTCGCAGGTATAACTTTGGCAAACGCCATTCGTCCAACGTGTACATCATCATCGCACGAACGTTATACTTTTAATGCGGCTGACACGCCAAAGGCGCTCCCTACTCGTCAAGAGCGTTTCACTTCTTTCGGGGATGGTTTCTTCTATTGAAAAGTCGATATATGTTTTTATATATTCGTGGCGGGAAACGCGAGGTGATATTTTGGGAGCATTGCCTCCACGTAATGTTGAATATCGATGCATGTGGTGGTTTTTAAGACGGTCAGTTTTTTCTAAAGATTCGTTGATTTTGAGGCCAGAATGGTCCTCTTAGTCAAATGTCTTCAAAATTAAATTTTGCCATATATATACGTTATATCTATAGTAGAAAAAACGAAGTGGGAACGAAGACAGTGACATATATATATATATATATATATATAAACAGGGTGTTAGGAAGAACGATGCAAAGCCTTAAGGGGTGATAGGTCACCTCTTTAGGAACATATCCAACCTAGGTTACCTTAATCCAAAGTCTACGAATTTCGAATCATCATTTTAAGTATGATTTTTGGAAAATTTCCCAAAATTAGGTACTAACTCAGGTACTTATTAGGGCCTCCTGATTGTATATAGACAGGAGGCCCAAAAATATCGATTTTTCAAAAGTTTTTCTTGAGAAGACCTTTAAATCTATTAAAGTAAAAATTTGTACACATATCATGGTAACTTTTAAGTGTATTTTAACATTTTTAATTTATAAATATAATTATTTTAAAAGCTGCTATAGCTAATCTCCGGGAGCACCTCTACATAAAGGCGTCTTGCGGTGAGCACGATATCTCTGGACTGGATCATCTAAAATGAAAAAATAAAAAATATTTCGTTATTATAATGGATTATCTTGTAATTGATCGAATGGATAAGCCAAATAATAATGTTTGACAAAATGCCGGCTTCTTAAAAAAATCGATTTTTGACACAAAATTTGGCCTTCAAGTGTTTATAAAATGGAAAACATTTATCGGTGAGAAAAAACCTTCGATTAATAACTGAAAAATATACTTGAAAAGATTGTGTTAAAATTTGAGACTGATTGGTTCAGTCGTTTCCGAGAAATCTTGCTCGGCGACTTTAAAAACACAGTTTTGACAAAAACGCGTTTAAAGTTTCAAAAGTACTTTCGAACACTCTGATACGTTATTACAAATGTGCGTGTAACTTCGAGAATATTCGCCGGATTGACAATTTTCTGTCTGTGTACTTAAATATATGTACATTAAATTTTTGTTTTCTTATCGATTCTTCGGAAATTTGAACTGTTTATAACTCCTTAATGTTTGAGGTCAAAAAGAAGACTTATCTAGATAAAAAAAACAACCAAGAGTACTTTTTTTAACCGGGCCAAAAAAGTTGCCATTTGTAGAAACGGCATGCAAAAATCCAAAAGCAGATGATATTTATTTCGAAAACGGTGGGACTTTTACGTAACTGAAATCCCAGCATATAGATGGACATGATCTGACCTATCGACAGTTGCAGGATTATCCATTAATAACAGGACACCCTGTATATATATATATATATATATATATATATATATATATATATATATATATATATATATATATATATATATATATATATACACAGGATGCAGAGGAAGACAAGGAGCTAAGATTTCATTAGATACGACGAAAGATCAAAGCACGTAACGTGCGAGAGATTTGCTAGAGAAGGCGAGAGAGAAAGAGATAGAGAGCGAGACAGAGCGAAGGGTTGTGAGCTTGATACAAATCTGCGGAAAGCTCTCGATTTCTTGTCTAATGAATGTTAAGAACGGAGTGGAAGAGAAACTCGAACGAAGACATGAACATAAGAGAGAAAGGGAGAGGGCAAGAGAGAGAGAGAGAGAGAGAGAGAGAGAGAGAGATGCAGTAAGTGGAAAAGTATTTGCAGAGTTCGCTTTCTTGAAATTACTCTTCGAAAAAGGAAAAACTATCTTAGGCCATATTATACCTTATCACAAATACCAATACTGTATGTTAAGGGGAGATATACACCTAGAAGCCGGAAAAAGGTAATTTTTGTGAATTTTTTCAAGGAAAACTATTTGAAATTTTGGATTGGGGTTTTAATTATCTAAAAGTATATACATTCAAAAATGTGTATAATTTTCTTTATTTCAAAATATCAAAAATATACAAAGATATTGTATGATCCTTGGAGCGTCGTAAAAAATCTGCGTGTACGGCACCCAGTGGCGTTTCTTCAGAAATCATCTGAAAAGAAAACCAAAAAGATTATTAAATTAGATACTATAATCTAGCATTTGTCATAGCCGATTTTGAAAATATCGATTTATGACAAAATGGCCGACGTTTGAACATAAATAGTGATTTTTGGGCAAAAAATTATTTATTATTTTGCCTATAAAACAATAACTAAGTAACGGGAAAAAAATCCTATGACAAGTACTAGATAATGGTGTATAGAGTAACCACAAAAAACCTCAAGGCAATCGGTTCATTGGTTTTCGCGAAGTTTTGAGTACCGATTTGAAGAACGTGGTTTTGAGAAAAACGCGTTTGAAAATTTGGGAATGAATAAATCATGAAATTTGTCAACTTACATGGAATCATCGATACCAGGCCCATAGTGTAGGTATTCTACGGTCGACGAAATGTTCATACCTTCTAAATCCTCGACCTCGACCATCTAGTTGCATATCTCCCGTTAATGCTGACATAAATAATTTGAGTCAGTGCACGTTCCCACAAAATGCACAGAAAAATCATGAGTTGTACTTGCAACTGCAAATACTTTCAATACCCATTTTTTTACAAAACCATGAAGCGATATACGAGACAATCGTATACATAAAGAATGAGAAAAATGCCGAAAACGAAATGAGAGAATTAGGGAAGCGCGTCGGAAGAGAATGGAATGTAAAAAATATAGTGGCTCCCATTAAGCAAACCATAGTGCAAGAATATCGAAAAGCCATTTAATGCGAAATTAAAATAATAGTAGGAATGAGATGTTGAATTAAAATTTAATTGGCGTAGATGTCGATATGGAAAAAAGAGAAGCAGACGGAAAAGGTGAATGATAAGGTGTACAGAGAGAAAGAGGAAGCGCGAGGGAGTGGGGGAGGGGGGGTGTTTAATTCGTGCTGTGGCACTGAAGACCCAGAGAGAGGAGAGCACCAGAGAGGGAGAGAGAGAGAGAGAGAGAGAGAGAGAGAGAGAGAGAGAGAGAGAGAGAATTAGTGTACAGAGCTTTGAGATGCAGAGATTAGCATCCGTGTATAAGATTCTCCGTATTTCGTCTTAAGGGCAAGTACATCCTGAAATGCAACCTAGAAATTAATTCGCACTATTTCCACCCTTCAAAATATTAGTTGAGTAGGGTAGAGCGGCGTCTTACGAGCCGAAGGGTCTCCTGCGCTACCCACATTATATAGCACCCAGACGGTACCGTAAAACGGGGCTACTTTGACATTCAGGGTAACTTTGACACTTTTTGGGGCTACTTTGACAGAGCGGCAAAATACATTTTAAATGTGTGCGCAGCGAGCTCGCTTGACCTTCCGTGGCAGGTGGCGGGTGCGGGGAATAAACTCGAACAACAATTTGTTGTTCAAGTTGATTATAATGTTGCTAAAGTTGATTGTAATGCTGCTCAAATTGATTTTGAACTCAATGACAATTATAAGACTCATTCAGTGCCTATAATAGCACCCCAGGTACTTGATATTTTTATGTCAAATGTTTCCTTAACCCCTTCACTGTGAGTGACACGCATAGGGGCAAAAAAAGTCGTGCCATTTTTGTGTCATGACACGTTTAGGCATGATATCGTGTCGTGACACGTATAGGGGCATGATTCTACTGCATCGAATCGATGCAGTAGAAATAGGTTGTTTTTCAAATGCCCCTGTACGTGTCATGACACAAAAATGGCACGACTTTTTTTTGCCCCATGCGTGTCACTCACAGTCAAGGAGTCAAGGTAGGGCACCAATGTAACTGCGCATTTTCGACCGTTTTCATTGGATTTTTTTTTATGAAAGGAATGAAATACGTCGTCAATAGAGTTTTTAGGTTTCATGAGGTATATATTGAAGTATGTAAAAAAACCAATTATTTGTCAAAAGTATACAAAATGGCGGCACACGAGTCACTATAGCACTACTGTTTTTCAGCCAACCCTCTCCGCGGCACGCCGTAGATCTTCGTGAATTCAGTCCCGGAACTAAGAGTGAAATATTTCCGTTAATTATATTATTTTTAGCAATCAAGTAAGGTGGAATTAAAAAAATTATTAAAAGAAAATTAGAACCGAGTTTGAAAAAAGCTCGTTTTTTCGAGCTCAATTTTCATCTCAAAAGTGATATATAATTTACAATTTTCGATTAATCGAAAAAAGAGCTCGTACTCGACTGTTAATGCAATCTAAGAAGCTACAGTTAAAATTTCAAGTCGATTCGACGAAAAATGTTCGAGTTCTGCTGCCTTAATAACGATGCCACGTTTGTTGTAAGAAATCATTGTTTTTCGTTTATTTCCATGTGTCATGTATAAAATATTGCATTTTTCATCAAAATAATTGCGAAGTAACCCTTAATCTTTGACATGAGTTGCATTTCAATGCCCTGTCCCCTATCGAAATTTATATACGCAACAATATACTGCAAATTTATTTTATTAATAATTGTGATATATGTGAAATGTATGCCATATATTGAAAATATATGTTGCACATATGTGCCAAATTCTAATTTACGTAACGTTTTTACATATGAGATGTATATGCGTGGTATTACTGTATATCAATGTATTATATATGAATGATATATGTAGCATTTACCCTGCATATATACCACATATATTTAGCATATATGTTGCATATCCACTGCATGCATACCACATATATACTGCATAAACGGTACATATATGCCACATATATACAGATATGCGTAGCATATCTATATATAGTGTTTATATGTAACAGTGTACTTTAACTGTAAGTTGAGTTTTTTTAAGTTTAAGTTTTTAGTTGTATTAAGTTTAACTGTAATAGTGCTTATACACAGCATATATTTCTTGTCAGGAATATGTATCAAAAATATATGCGTCATATATGACGCATAAATGATACATATATGAGTCATATATGACGCATACATTTTTGATATATTTTTCTGACAAAAAATAGATTGAAAATATATCGAAAATATATGCGTCGTATATGCATCATATATAGTGTTTATACGTAGCATATATTTTTTTGGTGAGAAAACTATATCGAAAATATATGGGTCATATATGCGTCATATATTTGGTGCATATATACCAAATATATACGTATTATTATATTTTTCGTCACTATATATGCGACCGATATATATATATGTAGCATATATTTTCGGCATATATTTTACATACATAAATTTCCATGGGGGGTCAAAGAAGCCCCACACTCGGGGCTACTTTGACACTTAAATAAATGTATATATCAAATTGTGAGGGGGTGGTGAAGCTTGACTTTCTGATACATTTGAAAGCCAGAGGACACATTGGAGCAAGGAAAGTTGGTATCTAGGATGTTAAGGGGGGGGGTAGGGGTTTGCACTTTGGAAAAAACTATTTTTCTTGTCTTTTCTTATAGTTAAACATTTCAAGAATATAATCCCAAAATTTCAAGTCAATCAGAGAAAAACTCTCGAAGTTATTGACTATTTAGTCCCGCTCCTTTAACACTGTAGCTCCGACTTCTCTAAACTTCAAACACGTTTTTCTCAAAACCACTTTTTCAAAGTCCGTGTTTACTGCCATTTGAAAACTACATGACCGATTTATTTCAAACTTGGTACACACTTTCTACATATAAAATATCTCCGTCCAACGGTTAGTTTGAGATTTTTTTTACATTGAGGGAGTTTTCCACTCCCAAAACGGCGGAATTTTTCGTGAAAAATTGCACTTTTCACTTTACATGACCACCAAAAATTTAGAAATGCAAAAAAAATCATCAAAGACCATTGGGTGGACGATTGGACGATACTTTGACTAAACTTTAATGGTACTTGATTTCAGATAATTTCTAGCTGAGATACAGTGAACACCGCAAATCGTGTTTTTCCAAAGGCATTCTTGGAAAAGCTTTGTCACCGGCTTGCTTGTGGATATTATCGTGTACAAATTTCACGGAATGTTCTTGAAATGACACTTAGCAATGTACAAAAGGTTTCAATAAATTTACTCTATCCGTATAGATGAAAAAAAATCGCAATGAAGTGTTTTTTTCACGCTGAAACTCCTACATTCCCCTAAAAAAAAGTTACCTGCAAAAAACTACCAAAACCTGTTCAAAGTAGCCCCGTTTTACGGTACATGCTAGATGCACGTGTGGGATATCAGAAGAAGCAGGAGGAGTACGCAGTGTTCGGACGCAGGCAGGACGAAGGAAGCAGGAGGAGGACCGGTGTTCGATTTGAGTGTCACGTACGTTTGTTACTATTTTCGCGACAAAAGTAAAAAAAGCAGCTCGTCGTATATTTTGGTCTCCAGCCCATGCCTGTGGTGCTACGACAACCAAGTAATTGTATTTTGATTTCACAATAGTGTATTTTTACGATGACAGAATAAAAAAGAATCTAATATTAATAGTCTTAGAGTGGCTCGGTCCGATTAGTGAAAAATGGGGAAGGGATCATTTGAGCCAAAACGAGCGGAGTCTCTTGAGCATGGCTCATTAGATTTGCATTGTAAATCAGGCGTTTAAAACCCACCCCAAGTACCTATGAATCTTTCTACAAAAACTATTTCTTGTTTTCAAGATGGGAAAGTAAAAGAGAATAACTGAACGACCTATAGTCTCCAAAGATCTGATGAAACGTCTCGCAGGAGAAGTCATCAATGGCCAAAGTATCCGAAAAATGGCAAAAGATAACAAATTAGATAGAACTACGCTTTCTTCTTCTTTTTTATGTTTCTCTGGTGAAAAATAAAACCATTATTATCCCACTGGCTCAACTGAGCCATCTGACTTTTGTTATAATCATGTTAGTTTAGTCTAGTTAGCAACATTTTTACTACAGTTTTTTATGATGTGACGTAGGTAAATAAACAACCCATCTGTTTAAAAAGATGTCATTACTTATCACTTATTGTTGATTAATTCTGAACTATACTGCTCAGAATTAAATCAGCTTCAAATGACCCCGCTCTGCCCTACAATCAGTGTGATTGACATTTCACACTAAAAGCAGCGAACTTTTATACCTCACCGCCTTCCACAATCGGAACAACATTGATCATGAGACGCAGCATCTTACTCCAAACATGTTGTTACACAACCGACAGTATTGGGCATCCGATCGTTATGAAGCTTCCGCAACATCCCCTACAACGCCGGCTTGGTCTGAGGCAATACTTGGATGGGCGATCACTGTCTTGCGCGCCAACTGACCTGGCGGCAGTTCCACCAACTTTCCGATGATAACCCAACTGGCGATCCAGTGAAAATGTAGCCTGCATCGAGACAGGTTTTTCGCAGTTTCCCTGTGCCGTCGTCTAAACGCAATACCGTAGGGCAAACTACGAGAACTAGGAAACGAATAGCGTGTGGGGTAACATGAACGGGATGGAGCTCGTAAGGGAATCCAAAGAAAAATTGGGAAAACATTAAGGGGCTATACCAGTGTAACACTCAAAAAATCGATTTTTTTGCCTTTTTCGACAGTTTATACTTTCAAGAATATTCTGTAAACATTTCAAGGTCGTATGTCTAATTGTTGTATCATGCAAAAATCGATAGTTAAATATTTAAACGCGTTTTTCTTGAAATGAGATTTTTCAAATTTGCTGACATTGGAACTCAACGAGCAATTATCCGATTGACTTGAAATTTTAACTGAGTACTCTTCAATATATTTACTCTAAAATGACGTAGGATATTTTTGATTGGATGAAAATTGACGATTTGGCATTGAAAAAATACGACCATTTTATAGGCAAGAAAGCAGACTTTTTTTTCATAACCACGCGATTTTGTTAGATTTTGATATTTTTCGAAAATCCTACGTCATTGTACAGGAAATAACTTCCAGTTTAACGACATTTTTTTCTTTTTCGGTTTCAGCTACTCAATCGGCCGGAATCATGTCAGCAGTGGAGGAACTTTTTTTTGGCGCCTCCGAAGGCAGCGCATAAGTCGCTTGGATCTTAATATTTTTCTATTAAAAAATTATGTAATATAGGTCAAATATAACCAAATATGTTCTTAATTTTCCGAAACATTCAATTGGGTACTTTTCTTCCAAAAAAATCCCGAAATTTACCCAAATTTTCAGTGTTGACCCTTAATGGTATACCTGCATGGGACATGATGAGGAGGATAGAAATGGGCGGTAGATTGACAAGCGGAGCAAGTCGCGGAGTATACTGCGAATATAAATGTGTTGTTTTTACACACTGTGGGTGTGTAAATGACTGTATATACTTTTTACACGTTTTAACATGTGTGAAAAATAACGTCATAAAAATAACCCGAATAGATGCGTTCAAACAACACACTTACGTGTCCTACTTTCCCACACACGTTAGAATGCCCAAGTGAAAAATTGTTATGATGTTTTTATAAAAATTATATAAAACAAATTCTATAAAAATTTTGTACGCAAATGGACATATAAAATTCTCTTAGATTCTATATAAAACATTTTTTATATAATTATAAATTATATAATTATATAATTATGCAATATAATTATCTGTTATAGCATTATAAATTATAAAACATTTTATATTTAAAACACCATTGTTAACTGCCTTCGTTAATGTGTTCGCGTTGTCATTAACAAACTTTTTATATTGTACCTGTATCTATAATGACTGTAATGTACTTGAAATAAACAGTATAAAAATTAAGTAATAATCATTGATCCTACTTCGAAAATGGTTGTACTATACATAGACCGAGATCGGCTGTGATGTTGGTTCTGTCCTATTGCAATATCTATAAATTTCACATACAGCATTTTTCTATAATGATTTCTTTCTCATATATAGTCCAATGAGTCACAAGAAGTATATAGAATATATGAGGATTTTATATGTGCATATTTGCATATAATATCTTTATAGCTTTTATTCTATACTTTTTCTTTATAAAAACTAAAATTGTGTTTTATATATGGAAGAATATATGTAGAGATCTAAAAAGTGTAAAATTTCATGTTCATATCATTTTATTGCAAACATAAGAAATTTCATATACAGCATTTTTCTGCAGTTCCTATACGCACTCACATGAGATTCTTGAGCAGTATATAGAATCTGAGAGAATTTTATATGTCCATTTTCGTATAATATTTTTATAGAATTTGTTTTATATCATTTTTATATAAACATCATAAAAAATTTTCACTGGGGTGTGTAAACAGTGTCTACAGCCACTTACACACTCAACGTGTGTAAAAACAATATTTATGCAGTACTGTATATACATGGGATTCGTCGGAATAATAAATCGAATAACGAAGACTTTTTATCGTCAAAATATATGTACTCATTGAACTGAACTCAACATCACTTATATATTACTCTGTAGTATGTGTAAGACGTGTCACTGTTTTTCTTGTCTTCGCATAGGCTAGGTTCTCATACAATTTCACAATGACAACCGCTTTTTGCTTGTCGGTGATGACCTCGAATAAAAAATACGTCGCTAAAGATTCAATGCAGCTATCGAGGTTTTGGAAAACAGATTCCAATTTCAGGTTCTTCCACGCGACAAACTTAAAAATGATCTATAAATGAAACAAAAAGTTAAGACTAAATGTGGCTTTCAATTAACCGGTTAATCAATCGATGTAAAATCGACTAAGCTCACGTGATGTCGTAACCAAGGTGATTTAAAAAACACATGATCAGTAATTCGCGAATTATTTTATTATTGTCATTGTGTTATTTTTGCTCGTGTGTTGCTATCAACGTGTATTGTTTAGTCCAATGTGCATATAAATATGTGTCTCGTATGTTGATTCTACACGCTTTACGTGTGTTCGAATGAGCGCGTCATTCATGGGGACAGCTACGAAGGTATATAATAATTACATGCGTAAAAATTGCACCCTCGCGTGTGTCATTTTAACCCATTACGTGTGTAATTGTAACGCATTACGTGTTACCAAATGCATAAGTGTGTAGAATCACCAAGGCAACGACGTGTCTAGCCTTTATGTTGAGTTATATACTTCCACGTACTTTGAACACACGTCAAACACGCCTAGTTTTTGCAGTGTGGAGATAAAGATATGCTTCGAAAGCTCTTGGGAAGGATCAAGCTGCTGGAAATTGGTACCATTATCATCCGGAGTGACGGTGCAGCAGGGGGGGGGGGCAGAGAGTAGCAATGGCAAAAGCGCACGGGCTGGTGTCGAGGACAGGGCAAGAACTATTTAAATTGAAACTGAAGCTTTCCCGGACGTATAGACCTTTCTCACGAGAACTCTCTTATATCTCCGATCCCTTTTCACTCCCTCTCAGGCTTTTTCTCTCCACAGCTCTCCGTCTCGATGTCATTTCTCTCTCTGTTCAGCTTGCATTGCGCTGGCCCGTTCTTTCTCCCTACAGTGCTGCTTGAGACGCGACAAAAACGGGAGGGAGGGATACGGGAGGGGGAGAGAGAGGGAGAGAGAGAGAGAGAGAGAGAGAGAGAGAGAGAGAGAGAGAGAGAGAGAGAGAGAGAGTTCACCGATTCGAGTATCGCCATCTAAGTAAAAGCAGAGCAAGGGCAGAGCTTCTCGCACTTTCGAAATTGGCTCCTAAATCGCGAAAGGTGATTCCCGATCGAGCTAGTTCGTAAATTATCGAACGGGAGAGAGAGCGAGAGGGCGAAGCGGGAGATGAATTCTGCCGCTGAATCGCCGCCTGTTCGCCTCTCCTCCATCGGCCTTTTCTTCCGTCGCTATGTATACTCTACACGAGTATGAACACACATGCTTGCCTCGATCATTAAAGATCTTCCATCGTGCTTCGCACTTGCTGCTATCTCGTTTTACCTCGTATCTGCGCGAGGGCGAATAAGAGAGTGAGAGAAAGAGAGAGAGAGAGTATATAAGTCCATCAAGCAGGTTCCGAAATCTCGTACATTCTGAATTTCCGACTACACTTTCGTTTCATTAACAACCACATGCCAAAATCTAATGAATATATTTACAAAGTGTCCCATTTATCTTGAGACATCATAATAACTTAAGGTATTTCTTCAAGGCACCATACCACGATAAAAAAATGTTTTTGTCGTTTTTTTTTTTTTTTCTAAAAGTTACATTTGTTGAGAATGCTCTCATCAATTTTTTTACAGAAATTTGTAAAATGCTGTATCTCGGCCAATTTTACAAAGGCCGTAGCCGGGTAAGTAGGGAAAAATCGCCCCCGCATTTTCTCCAGCGAAATTTGGAGTATATTCTGAGGTATAAAAAAAAAACAAATTTTCTGAAAATTTCTTCAAGGCACCATACCACGATAAAAAAATGTTTTTGTCGTTTTTTTTTTTTTTTTTTTTTTTTTTTTTTTTTTTTCTAAAAGATACATTTGTTGAGAATGCTCTCATCAATTTTTTTTACAGAAATTTGTAAAATGCTGTATCTCGGCCAATTTTACAAAGGCCATAGCCGGGTAAGTAGGGAAAAATCGCCCCCGCATTTTCTCCAGCGAAATTTGGAGTATATTCTGAGGCATAAAAAAAAACAAATTTTCTGAAAATTTCATCCCCGTCAACGATTTTAGAAAATGGTCAATGGTTTTAGAAAAATGAATGTTTTTAAAATGTGGAAAAAAAAAGAAAAATTCCGGAAACGCTTCAGTAGATCGGTCCGATTTTTTTTTTGGTACTTGTTACGATCAAACCTGTTACGAAATAAAATTATAGAACATCTTGCGAAAGATGAAGGTTTAAAAAAAATAATGTTCCTTGTTTTATTTTTTTTTACTATAATCCACTTGGGGTACAATAACGAATTTTTTTTTATATAATCTTTGGGCACCTTATTAGATTATATAATTTTGTTCAAAATGATCGGTTTGGTACGCCACAGTGAAAAAAAAAGAAACAGACTTTATTGACATATTTTATTTATATATCTATATAACTAAAATATATCAATAAAGGGTGTTTCTTTTTTTTTTCACTGTGGAGTACCAAGCCGATCATTTAGTCACATATCAGACTTTATTGATATATTTTAGTTATATATCTATATAACTAAAATATATCAATAAAGTGCGTTTCTTTTTTTTTCACTGTGGCACACCAAACCGATCATTTTGAAAAAATTATATAATCTAATAAGGTGCCCAAGTGGATTATAGTAAAAAATAATAAAACAAGGAACATTATTTTTTTTCAAACCTCAATCTTTCGCAAGATGTTCTATAATTTTATTTCATAACACGTTTGATCAGAACAAGTACCAAAAAAAAATCAAATCGATCCACTGTACCGTTGCCGGAATTTTTCTTTTTTTTTCAATATTTAAAAAAAATCATTTCATTACGTTGACGGGGATGAAATTTTCAGAAAAAAAAATTTGTTTACACCTCAGAATATACGCCAAATTTCGCTGGAAAAAATGCGGGGGCAATTTTTTCTTACTTACCCGGCTACGGCCTTTCTGTAAAAAAAATTGGTGAGAGCATGCACGACCGCGCCGAGCAGCAGATATGCGGCTGTGAACGCGTTTTTCTCGAAACTACGTTTTTCGTTTTTTTCTTCTTCATTTTCTGAAAGATACATTTGTTAAGAATGCTCTCACCAAATTTTTCAAAGAAATTTCTAAAATTGGCGGGGATACAGCATTTTATGTGAAACCGTTCGAAGCGCACGACCGCGCCGAGCGGCAGATGTGCGGCTTTGAACGCGTTTTTCTCGAAACTACATTTTTCAACCTGGTTGACAAAATATTTAAAAAATAAATCATCCGATTTGCATGCGCCAAGTCTTAAACTGTTCGAAAATCCAGTCTCTATGGCACCACGTAGGGATTTTTCAATAAAGGGCCCCCTTCTATTTTTTTTTATGAACGATGAAAATTTTTCATGAAAGTCGGAAATAAAATTCGCTGGTCCGCCATTTTTTTTAGATATCGAAATTCCCCTACGTGATGCTATAAACCTATATGTCTAGTTTCTTAACATATTTTTATTTTATTTTTCAAATGAACCGTATGTCTTAATCGCTGTCAACCGCCGAGCAGCAATTTCTTCGGAGTGTTCTCTTGGAAGCGGCATGCACTGTAAACTATACTTTAGATTCGAGTACAAAAAATTGTATACAGTCTTCTATATGTATATATTAATTATGAGTATTAATATTTACGAAATTACGAAAAATACACCCTCGTATCGCGCACGTGCCTTAATGGTATCGAATATTTAACAATTAACTTATTTTCGTCTATGATCAAGTAAAAATACGTGCCTAGTACACAGGTAAAATTTCAAGCCATGTTACCGAAATTTTAACGAAAAACTACGACGAAAAATCGTCTCATTTATACTGCACTTCATGGCGATGACTCGCTGGCCACATTTAGACTTGATAATTTAAACACTAAATAACTCTGGATGTCTGATATAAACTACTCGACGCGTGTAAAAAATGCTAAACATTTCGCAACGACAATAAAAACAGGTGTTCACCGAATGTTTAAAGAAAATGTTAATGATAAAACTTAGAAAAATGTGACTAGGAGACGAATTTTCGTGACCGCGAGTGTGCGGCGAAAATGTCAAAATGTGTAAATCTACAAGATTGTAATTTATCAATTATTCCGAAGGGCCCTGATAATGCCCCCACAAAATACGGCCCTCCGCGAAACGAATACCTTAAGTGCAGCTTATTGTTAGTAAATCACGTATTGTATAGATTGAAACGAGAAGTACATTGGCAAGATACCTACATACTTTGTAGTGGCATCTCATTCTACGGGTCGGTTTACTTTAGTCCGAAACATTTTGTCCCTTAGCCATTACTTTTGGACATTTCTTAAACTTTCTTTTTAACAAGCGGGAAGCAATTTTGTGCGTGACTATGTTGGCAACTTTTGTCACAATTTCATAAGAAACATGACAAGGGCACTGTTATTCGATATGCTTGTCGCAGTATCAACGGAGAGACTCTCTCTTTAAATTGTCAGATCTTTCTTCGCCGTGTTAATTTCCGTTTAAAATTGGAAGGCCATTATTTCGAACCTCTTTTATCGTAAAAAAAATGGTTTCGATAGAATTAACCTGTTTCTTCAACGAAGAATAAAATGCAGCTATGAAAAATAAAGGTCACCACTGACGAAAAATATATATTCTAAAGCGCCTTGAAATCGTCCACCGAATAAAAAAGTTACCGTGACATTTTACTCCTCGTTTGCATCTACTCAATAAGTGTCTCGGGTTCTTCAACTGACTTCGCAGTTCTCGAGTCAGTTCGATATCTCAAGATAAATGGGACACCCTTATTTATATTTATGGGAAAATTGAAATTTTGAAAAAATTGTTCGTAATTTGAGGCAACTCAAGTTAAAGAGCAAGGTCTAACGTATGGTGCAGGAATCGCAGATTGAACATAAGCTCATGATTACAATAATCAAAATTCTATCAAAACTTGAAATGCATTTTTTCGAAACTATAAAATTTGGTCCACCATCTCAGTGTAATAGTAGTTTAATCTAGACTGACATTTTTCTTCTTAAATAAATAATGTCATTTTGCCTCGAAAAAAAATCAATTTTTTTTTCACGATTAAAACATTTACTGACATTATTCTTGTTAAATAAATGTCATTTTCCCTCGAAAAAAAAATCTATTTTTTCACGATTAAAACACGATAACGAAAAAAAGCTCGGTCAAATATAAGCCAATATTATCTACTTTCAGAAAAAAAACTTGTTAACGAGACCTTAAAATGTCCTTAAGGAGATTGTTTATAACTTCTCAAATTATTAATATTTGTGTATGAAATTCGATTCAAAAAAATTGATAATAAATAAACAAAAATAACAAATCGCTAATTTTAATAGTGGGACTCTCTTTAAAACGACCTTGATACGGTTATGCTCACATTTATCGAAAGGTGACTTTGAAGACATCAAGGTTTTCATAATGTTGTGTATGGAGACAATTGCTTAGCATGAGTCCTCGAAGTCGAATCTCTTTAAAGTCCCCCTGCCGCACACACACACACACACACGCGCGCGCGCGCGCGTATACATAAAAAGAATGACCAAGCAAACAATATGCAAATGAATCTTGGCGGTATCCGTTACTCCGTTAGCGTATTATAACGAGTTTTTGGGTCCCTCCCCGAAAAGATGAGTTACCGCGGTCACCAGTAGGGGCAAGATTCAATGCATACAAAATATATCACAAATACCTATTATACGGGAAACTAACTATACCGTACCGCGGAAACCGGCAGAAATCATCTACTACAATAATACAGCTGCGCGGCTAGTCTCTCTCGATGAAAATATACATTATGGCTTGATACATCAACTTGTAGCGGTTGCCCACTCTCGGGGTGAACAAAATATCGCCTGGCCTCGACGGGCCCTCTTTTATCATCAAATATGACATTGCAGGTTTGGGCTATATATATTTATATATATGTCAAGAGACACGGCGACGGCACGTCGCCAAGGAACGTATTTCTAATAAGCGTCAAAGTCCGCGGCCCGCCCACTTATATACAGTAAAGTCGGGTTTGCTTGGGTTTATAAATATACTAGCTTTTGTCCGCGGGTGTCCTTAAGTGTATGTCGAGGATACATTTTTACTGTTGTAGGGTATTGAGTGTTGTATAGGATTCATTATAAGAGTACACGTTTTGTATACGTCAAAAGAATCCGTTTTTTGTGTAGCTTAAGGCGTTACACCTGTGTAGAAACGAAATGTTGATCATTTTTTTTCGCTTGAGTAATGTATAAATATTACAAGAATGATATACAAATGGAATTGTACGCGAAACAATTGGAAAATAATTAATTTTACGAAACGCCTCTGAGCGCATCGAAACACACGAGACAGCGTAGACGGTGAAGGTAGCAATTTGGAGTCGTGTAATTCATTCGTTGTACATACGACTGAAGTCGTAATGCACAGGGTATCCCAAATGTCAACCAACAATATTCAAAAGCCGAAAAAGTTAAATGTTACGTGGGGTTTAGGACACCCTGTACAACGACCTAACGACTCAAGATCTACTATCAAAATGCTTCGGTGGGTACACGCAAAATTTAAATGAGAGCTTAAATTCCGTCGTGTGGACGATAGCTCTTAAGGGGTTACCCCCACTTGCGATTTTGAAAAAATCGATTTTTTTTATTGCATTTTTTTGAAGTATAAGTATCTGAGAATATGTCCTGAAAATTTCAAGTCGATCCGAACAAAATTGACTGAGATATGAGCGTTGAAAGAGAAGAATCTGTTCTTCGAGTAAACTGGAATTTAAACTTTGAACGCGTTTTTCTCAAAATGGCATTTCTGAAGTCGGTGACCAAGATTACTCGCACACTAATGAACCGATCTTCTTGAAATTTTGCAGGCTTATTTAATACATAAAAATGTAGTCTTTAATCGTTCGATTTTTTTTTAATGGCCTTTTTATAGCCAAAAAACGGCCGTTTTTTTTTCGTTAAAATCGAACCATTAACCTTGACTGTCCGCCATTTTGTGAAAAATGAATATTTTTTAAAATCCTTCGATTAAAGACTAGTTTATACTTATATTTGACTAAATCCATCCGCATTTTTTTTTTCAGATGATCCACTTCGCCGCAATGTTGGTCACCGCAAACCGTGTATATAAAAACATTATTTCATTGACGGCCATTTGCCACTAAACAATGTAATATTTTTCAATAAAAAAATTACTGAAAGTTCTTCAAGATGTGTTCTTTAAGATGGTATATTGATCGATTAAAAAAGTTTTGTAGTTTTCTTTAAAAAAATTCATGAAAAAGGCTTTTTTTGCGCTACAAGTGGGGGTAAGGCCTTAAAGCATTTTGAACGCGTTTTTTCCGAAACCACGTTTTTCGAATCGGGAGAACGCATAATTCGGGCAGTCTTCATCCGATTGGGTTCAAACTGTAACTGTAGCTTCTTAGATAAATTCTCTGAAGAAGTACACACCATCTTCACGATTCTTCAACAATGCTCGCTTTTATAAAGAGAGGCCGATTTTTTAGTGAAAAAAGAATTATTGAATATTTTACCATTTTGCGAAAAACCATGTTTCTTTAATAAACGTCCGTACTTCTTTAACAAAACTAATGAAAATGACAAATTTTTTTGTTCGGGGTGCTAATCTGAAAAGCGCTCTTAGAGTGGCTACGGCTAAATCGCCATTTAGGATTTTTGTTCGTTAGTATTTTTTGGGTATACTTCAATACATATAGAATTTATAAATTGATTTAATCAATTTATAGAATTAATTAATAAATAGAATTAATGAGACATATAGAATTCATTCAAACCCTCCAAATCTCATTTTGATTTCGTTTTTAGGATTCTCAAAAAAATCCGAAAATAGTCTCATTTTTCAGTAAGGCACATAGATGCAACGTTCTGCACACTCATAATCAAACCAGCTGAAAAAAAGTAGATTAAGTGTACTGTCCTTTTAAGGATTTTGCATAAGTTTGAAATTTTTAAACACGATGATTCATAGTATAGGTTTAGAATCCAGGGTCTTAACTTTAATTCGCAGCAAAGACATTGTAAAAATTCCATAAATTGACCAGGTTAGGAGAACTTTTGCGTTTTGCTCGAAACTATGTTTTATGAAACGGTGTGAGTCGTATTTCAGAATCTACCCTTTCGATTCACTCTAAAATTGGCAGAGCATAGTTTAAAACATATTCTATAGTATGACTGGGCGATTAAAAAAAGTTCATCCTATTGTTAATAACAAATGGTTAAAATTGTTTTTTCCGTTAGAAAACCGATTTTTTTCAACTCCTTGCCATTTTTCCAACATTCAAAGTTTCAAAAAAGTATTCAGTCTTACGAAAGTTTTATTACTCTACTGATAGTACATTTTTTGTATCTTTCACTCTGGATCGTCTTAGTTGTCAGAACCACCCAGGCCGATTAGCCATTCAGCAAACACTGCTATTTTTATCAAATTGAAACAAAAGGTCAATCTTGGTAAGAGTATCTATGAATTGTGTGCAAAATCTCGACCTCGTCATCCGAAAACCCTAATCAGAAAAAGTCTAGAAAATCGACGAGTTTTTCCAGCAAGCCTATGCAGACCCGTTGAAGGAAAAATTGCTTTTTCTAAGGTTCTACACTGAGAAAAAAAATCATTGATCCAATATCATTGGTGTTATTGAATGAAATTTCATTGATTCAATTGTAAAATTGTTGGTGTAAAATAGGATTTATTAGTCCACACAAAGCGCTATCGACTTTAATAACATGTTAAAATTAATTTTTTTTTTTCATTCAAAAGATATGTTGTCAGCAGAGAACAATATATTATTGAAAATATCTAAAAAATTATCGCGAACAAATTATATAGTTTTCTATGTCTTTTCTGTAACGAACAAAAAAGCGTTTCAATTTATACATGAATATTGTCGATTCGCCTACACATGAAAAATTGAATTTCGCTAGTTTGATTCAGATAAAATTTCTATTCAGTAAATATGTTATTTTATTTTTTTCACCATATCCGATATCGATTTTCAAGTACATTGTTCGTTAAAATATTAATATTTTATTTTGATTGAAAAATATTAAGCAAATATCTGAATTGGTTGAAAAATTATGCGAAAATAAAATCTGTTTCTTGCGCATTCGTTTCAAAAAATTCAACCAAATCATGGCCGAGCGCCACCGAAATTATAGGTGTGAGGAAACCCGTAGTTTTCGGAGTGACCGCTAGAAGCCGCACGCGCGCTCGTTTCTCGTAAGCGTAGCGCGAAAAGAAAATCTACTTCAACGCCGGAGAAACTCTAAAGACTATCGTTTCTTGGCCTGTGGCTAAGATCAAAGTGTAGTATCTGTTCTTATCAGTTGAATACCTGATATTCTTTCCATGGATATTCCATTGGATATCTGATATTCTCATCCACTATTATCGTGGATGATCATTCTAATGCTCACTTTTTATTCAAGATTTAAAACAAATTGGAAAACTTACGTCGCATGGCATATTCCTTTCGATGTAGTAAAGTAATAATTCATTCTATTGATTATATTTGTGTACGAAATAAAAAATGTTGTAGCAACCGCTTAATTATTTCATCCATACATCTACGGATTGTATATGGAATGATTCCAATAGAATATAATTTCATTTGAAGGATAATGTAGATATTCAGAGAACAGAAGAGATTTGCAAATAAAATAATATGTTATTTGAATCAATCACATGCTCCAATATTTTATAGTATTGTAACAATCTCGTATATCAGTGGCACTCCGCGATCAGACATTTATTTGTATCAACCAATATATTGTTTTGATTCAATTGGTTTTTTTCTCCGTGTACTTGACCCAGCCTAGCACAGCTCTCTATAAGCAAAAGTGTGTACATCGCTATGTGCCTAGCGGTCGCGAAAATAGGGACGTGTGGTCCGGATCGTGTCTCCGCCGTCTTAAACAGATTTTCCTTCACGTGCCTGATTTAGAGGAGATCCCAAACGAAACCTCACTAAATTTTCCGTAGGGGACACGCTCTCTCGCGTGTATGTTAGGAGCGTCCGAGAGGGAGATCCAATCACTATTTATTATTTCGGGACCGGGACGTGCCAAGGACCGCGTGACTTTGACTTTGGTCAAGACTTTTCTTTTTACGACTCAGGAAATACGAAGAGAGTTGGGCAGATAGGGAGGAGCATAGACGGGAGATTGTCGTGTGGGTAGCGCCTTCCGGAAAGAATCAGCGAGTTCGTCCTCGGTAAGTGATATTTTTGACTATTTTCCGAAGGACCCGAAGGATCCAATAAGACGGAAGATTGAAGCTTCTGTCGGATCTATATCTGGACGAATATACGCGTGTAATGGTTCTATACACATACACACGTGGGAGACGTATGCGGACTAGGCAGGGCAACAACGAGAAGGACGTAGTGGCACGATGAGCGAGTGGACACGGATCCCATTCGGTCCATATGGGAATATCCGCGCCCTCGTGTACACCCATGACCCCCAAAGGACATACATACGTTCTTACGCCCGTATATGTATTTGCCTGTAGCTCCTGACATCCCCTCTCTGAACATTTTGATATCCAACCGCTGGGGGGTGATAGCGAGGACGGGGTGAGCTCTGCAAGGGCGAAAAAGTTTCGTATCGGGTCCAATAGAGAATAACCTCTGCTCGGTTTCTCGACCCTGCTGGTCTCGCAACCACCACCCGCAGGATCAGCACTCGAAACATTCAGTGACAGGGTAAAAGAGAGAGAGAGAGAGAGAGAGAGAGAGGGGGGATAAAGCGAGAAAGGGAGAGAAAAAGGGCTGAGACGCCGCGACTTTCAAGGCTGACATATTAAGTAGCACAGAGGTTATATACCTCCCTGGACGCGGCGTAACGACTGGGACACATCCCCGAATTATACCGATTCGATTTAATTTATAAGAAAAACCCGCGCTAGGACGCGCACCAGCTAGGGATAAGAGGCATACCCTGACCCTCGGGATCCCTTATACCTCCGGCCATCAAGACTCAAGCTCTCGATGGTACACAGAGCCAAATCGCGGCCACACGTGTATATGGGGCATCCCGGGTCAACTCACGTGGTTATCGGCCTTACCCCCTCGGATTCAGTTGACGTTTTTTTCGGGCATATTTTGGTCCTAAAAAGAGGTTATTTTTTAATGATTTTTATCACTTGTTTTACCCCATAAGATAAGCTTTTCCCATGAATTTTGAGTAAAAATGAATTTCGACCAGGTTTAAAATTCTGAATATTTTTTCATAAAATCGATAACTAAAAACAAGTATTTTATCATAGTTTGAGAGCGGGCGTCAAATTCTTGCCAAAGGTACTGCCATTTGAAAGGAAAAATGTTGAAAAATGGTAATCAACGAGAAAAAACGTCAGAATTTTTGAAAAAATTTCGACACTCGGTTAACATTTTTCAATTAAGTAACTCGATTTTTCAAAATTATTTGCGGATTTTTTTTACTGGCTGAAGTTACGTGGAATGCCTCATATACATCAAGATAGAAAAAAAATTAGGCTCGTAGGAAAAAAAAATTTGGATCGTAGGAATTCATTAAGAACACAATACAATAACAAACTTAACGTTTGTCGAAAAGTAAAAGAGATCGTAGACCATACATGGGGGTGATTCAGATAGTTGATACGAGGCATCTAGATTTTTCTTTCGGACGTCTCTTTTCAGACAACCACAGGCTCATATATTTATATATAAAGGAAGAAATGCGAAGGGTTGAAACGAAGTGATCCCCGATCGGAGCATGTCGCTATAACCCCGTACCGTTTATCGCTCTCCGTGGAAAATTCTGAGAAACCTCGATGGACTTTGCCGTATATTAATACATACATACACAGTACTGCTACATCAAAACTTCTCAAAGTTGTTGGACGGAAAATCCTCAGTGAATCTCCTATGTACATCCACCGCTTTTGACTCGAGCTTCGAGCCCGTCGGATCCTCATACTTTTTCCACCTTGCCACACGCCTCTCATCCCTTCTCAGCTTATTCCTTCAATTTCGATCGCTCTCGCTACGTCGTACCCTGCGCATGTATTACACGTACGTTACACGTGTGCGCGCGTGTGTTGCTAAAACCGCAGGTGTATTCGCAAGTGCACAATATCGACAGGCTTTCGTTCTTCCTTTCCGCCGTCTTTATTCCGGACACACGCGCGTCGTTTACGCCTCTCTTCACCGCCGGGAAAAATGCTTTTCTACATTCTCACCCGACGGAATACACATCGCGCGTTTGTATCCATATATTTTGGAAAGAATAATGCAGCGGCCCATCGTCTCGCGCGCGCCCTGTATGCACACTTCGGGACGTACGAAAAAACCTCGCGTGTAAAAAGTCTAGTGCAATATTTCACTTTAGCGTAAAAATAAAACAAGAAATGGCGCGCTTGTTTCGAAGTTCGGGACGATTTTTTTTCTACGCTCTTTTTTGGAAATTCAATCATTTTTCAATTTTATTTTCCACTCGGGTACACACGCGCGTGAAATTCGAGAGCGGAGGTAAGAAGGAGGGTCGGATTTTTGCAGTTTTGAGTTTGTTTGGGTTTGGGCTTTTGTGACATGTGAGGTGAAAAAACAATTCTGTGGAGGATCGTAATCTCTCGTTTTATCGTCCCGGAAAAGCAACTAGAGTGCTAGTCGCTTGCAGTCCGCCAAAAGTAACTGGTGAGCCACTTTTTCGCAGTCCTCAAAAAGTAACTTTAGGACAAAATTTCACTGCCAGTTCTCAAAAAGTCACTGTGACATTACTTTCCCCGGTGTCAAAAAGTAACTGGGATATTACTAACCCCCTCCCACCCCATTTTCGAAAAGTAACTAGGACATTACTTTTTCCTGCTTTCGAAAAGCAACTAGGACATTACCTTCACCTGTTTCAAAAAATTAATTAGGATGTTACTATTGTCCGGTTTCAAAAAGTAACTAGGACTTTACTCTTCCTCGTTTTCAAACTAGTACAGTCGTGCTGTTGCTGAAAACACCCGGAATCGGAGAAAATTAGAAGGCTAGTTTTTTGACAGGTGATTTTGTAAGTGCCGCGGGTGCTAAATCCAAGTTTGCCTAAAAATCGGGGTGTAGTGTTCTTTTTTAGGGGATGAAAGGAGATGAGGGTGGATTAATGCCAAACTACAACCCCTACGAGGTCAGCGCCGTGAGACAAAATGTTCAGAAAAATCCGGGCTTTAGTTTTGTCCACAGTGCCGAAGTCGTGGAAGTTCATTTTGAGGGTGAAAAAGAGGGGTGAAATTTTGAAAAATCAGTTTTAATTCAATAACTCTTTAGAAAAAAATCGTACGTTTTTTGTGCAAATGGAAATGTTGTAGCCCTTGAAAAGACGCGTCGATCGAGTATCGATCATCATTCTCCGATAATATCTTCACCCCCAAAAAATGGTTAAGAAACAAAAAAAAATAGTTTATTGAATAACTCAAAAACAATCGGTTTTTTGAGTATGGTTCAAATGTACGAAATGTAGAGAATAATTTTCTCCATACTTTCGTTGCTATGGACCACCCTTGAATTTTGATTTTCCAACCCCTCTCGGGGGTTGAAGATTCAAAATGAAATTGCCGGCCCGAATTCGCCGCCGTGGAAGAATCTGTAGCTTGAACCCTCAGCTACATTTTTGTCCAAGCGCCAAACTCGTATCTCTTTAGTTTCGGTCAATAGTTCTCCCAGAATCTCATTTTGAATTTTCAACCCCTGAGAGGGGTTCGAAAAAGCAAAATTCAAAAGTTGTGCATAGAAACGAAAATATAGAGAAAATTGTTCTCTACATTTCGTACATTTGATTCATCCCCGAAAAATCGATTGTTTTTGAGTTATTCAATAAATAATTTTTTTAATAATTCTTCAACAATTCTTTCGGGGGTGAAGATATTATTGGAGAGGGTTGATCGAATACTCGATCGACGCGTCTTTTCAAGGGCTACAACGTTTCTATTTGAACAAAAATTGTATGAATTTGTCCTAAAGAGTTATCGAATGAAAACTGACTTTTCAAAATTTCACCCCACTTTTTCACGCCTAAAATGAACTTCCACGACTTCGGCGCTATAGACAAAAATAAAAACCGGATTTTTTTGAACATTTTGTCTCCCGACGCCGACCTCGTGGGGGTTGTAGTTTGGCATTGATCCACTCCCATCCCCTAAAAAAAACCCCCTACCCCCCGATTTTCAGGCAAACTTGGTTTTAGCACTCGTGGCACCTACAAAATCACCTGTCAAAAAACTAGCCTCCTTCTAATTTTTTCCGATTCCAATATACAGCAGGACTGTACTAAACAGTAACTAAGGCATTACGTTCCCCCGTTCTCGAAAAGTAAATATAACATACCTTTTCTCCCTTTTCAGAAAATAACTATAACATTACTTTTTCTCGTAGTAAAAAATAACTACGACATTACTTTTCCCCGTTCTCCAAAAGTAACTAATACATTACTTTTCCGCGTTTTCGAAAAGTAACTATGACATAACTTTTCCCCGTTTTCAAACAGTAACTAAGGCATTACTTTTCCCCGTTCTCAAAAAGTAGATATAACATTACTTTTCTCCCTTTTCAGAAAATAACTAGGACATTAATTTCCCCGGTTTCAAAAAGTAGATACGACATTACTTTTCTCCCTTTTCAGAAAATAACTAGGACATTACTTTCCCCCGTTTCAAAAAATTAATTAGGCCATTACTGTTCTCCGGTTTCAAAAAGTAACCAGGACATTACTTTTCCCCGTTTTCGAAAACTAACTATGACATTACTTTTTCCCGTTTTCGAAAAATAACTGGGACATTAATTTTTTCCGTTTTCGAAAAAGTTACTAGGACATTGCTTTTCCCGGTTTAAAAAAAGTTACTGGGCATTAATTTCCCCCATTTCAAAAAAGTAACTAGGACTTTACGGTTCTACGGTTTCGAAAAGTAAATAGTATATTACTTTTCTCCGGGCTCAAAAAGTACGTAAGGAGCTACTTCCAATCCACCGTGAAAAATAACTAAGGAGTTTACTTCCCCCAGTCCCATAATATTAACTAGGAAGTTGCTTTGTTCGAGACGCGCAAAAAGTAACTATAAAGTTACTGTCCTCTCAGTCTGCAAATACTCACTAGGGTATTACTTTTCCCTAGCCCTCGAGAAGTAACCAAAAGTACCCCACTAACCAAACCTTCTTTTACCACAGTCCTCAAGAACTAACTGCGCAGTGACTGTCCTCCAGACGTCAAAGAGTTACCACGTAGTTCCTTTTTCCCCATACCTCAAAGGGAAAACTAGGTCGTTACTTTCCTCCCGATACTTAAATGTAACTAAGAATCCCCCCCCCCCCCCATGTCCTCAGAAAGTAACCAGTCAGCTACTTTTTCGCCAGTGCTAGAAACGTCACTATAAAGTTACTTTCCTCCAGTATTAAATTCTACAAAAGAAGCAACCATCGGGATCAAGCGCAAAGATCGTGGCAGACTTCATGGTCCACACATTTCCATTCCCGGTTGAAGTTTTCGCGCGGTGTGATCTCGCGCGGAATGGTTTTATTCGAGCGTTCGGAAACAGGAAACGAGCGCGTGACATATCGGAGGGATGAAGAAAATCGCTGCATGTATACGTACCAACATATGGACGCAGATACGGCAAGTACACTTCGAAAATTGTACGTTGCATTCTAGCTCGTCGCGGGATTTACGCGGCCTTAGTACTTTCTCGTACAACAATGGAATATCTCCTGGCTCAGCCAAGAAGAAAAACATACACCTCCAGTCCACGCCGAAACGACTGGAGAAAACGTTTCTATTTCGCGTATGCCAAGTGGGTACCGTCGCTCTTGGTGCTCGACATACACATACACCTTCTCCCCCCCCCCTCTCCCCCATCTCTCCTGTTCTCTCTCTCTCTCTCTCTCTCTCTCTCTCTCTCTCTCTCTCTCTCTCTCTCTCTCTCTCTCTCTCTCCCTCTCTCTCTCCGTCCTTCTCTCTCGCTCTCTTCTATTTAATCTCTTATGCTGACATTTTATTTTCTTTTTCTTTTTCCGGACTCTTATTATTATTATCATACTATTATTACAATTTTGTATTTGGTGGTTACTACTATATTGGTTGTTGAGCGACCATTCCAGTGAAGGCTTGAAAATAGCTGATTTTCATGATTTTATTTATTTGCAATAAAATTCGATAATCAGTTCGATTTTCTTCGCTTATACAAATGAATAATATTGTACATAAAAATATTTTTTGAATATTTTAGTTTCATTTTTTATATAATTTTTTTATGATGGAAATAAAGGGGTCAGGCCGCAGTAACGGGCATAAAATCATGTGCGAATTTAACAATTTTTTTTCGTAAGAAAAAGTGATTCACTCATAAAATTAATTACACATCTATTTAGTATGAATATCAAGCTGTTAGAATTTTTTTTCGATGTACAAAATGGTCGACCACTAATATTTTCTTTTGTTATCTTTTTTTGGGCGCTCCGCGGTGTGACATTTAGCATCGACAATTTTTTACCTCGAACAAAAAACAAAAATTCTCGTCCATATACATTAGAATACCTGGAGAAGTACGTACGGCATTTAAAAATATTGTTTTGTTCAAAAGTTGTAGGTATTTGAACTTAAGAAATAAATTTTCGGTGAAAAATTTCGTTATAACTGCTCATAAACTGCTCATAAAATGGAAAGTTTTCGATTAATAAGAAATTCCATACTTTCTTCTCTGCGAAATGACATTAGGAACATAACTTTTAAATTTGAAGTAAATCGAGTGAAAATTGTTGAAGTTATTTGTCACGCCAATTGGAAAAAAGCTGTTTCGAGAAGTTTCGAGTAGTCAGCGATTTTGTACATGAAAAAAAAAATCTATATATTATGTTCTAACAGCTTGATATTCATCTAAATAGATGTGGAATGAATTTTATGAGTGAATCACTTTTCCATACGGAAAAAAATTGTTAAATTCGCACATGATTTTATAGCCGTTACTGTGGCCTAACCTCTAAACAAAGTGGTGGTCATTAAAAAAAAAAGTATCAAAATGGGCATTTTTTCGACACTTTTTTGGTGAAAAAAAAATGTGAAATTTTCAAATAAAGAAAAACGTTTACAAATTTACGTTAGTAAATGGCGTGAAGAATGACGTGGCAAAATTGAGGATGAATAGCTTGAAAACTCTTCGTCTGAAATCTTCCATCGTTTCGAAAAACGACGTTTCGAGAAAAGGCGCGCGCCGTCCGCGCCAGGTCTCACGCAGCTGGTCGAATCCCTTTTTTTAAGAAAGCCTGTACCGGAATAATTCGAATTTCGCGACCAAAATCTAACAGCATGTTTATGAAAGTCCATATTTTTGGATAATGCAAAAAAAAACTATATCCAAAAAATCTTACACTGGAATGGTCCCTTATGTTTTATTTTAGTTTACTTTAAATTTCATAAGTTCTCTTATTCTAATCGTTTTTTTCTGTATTCCTATTATTAGGAGTACAACTTTGCAGTGACCGTTTTACTTAGAGAGCCACTGCAGCCGAAGTAGTGGCCCTAGCTCAATAAAAAAAGTGGCATTTTAAACTAGAGGCTCTGCCAATGTAAACAATTTAAAAAAGCTAACGGGTACATGTATGCATTATAAAGTTATTGGCACTCAAACATGGCAACCTACGAGCCGAATTCTCAGCATTTGCGGGAACTGCTCCAAAGACAACAAAGGACGGGATTTTTGCACCGGATTGTGACTGGAGATGAAAAGTGGGTTTACTACGATAATCCTAAAGGCCGAAAATCATGGGGACTGCCTGGTCATATTTCGTCATCGACACCCAAACCGAATATTCACGGATCCAAAGTGATGCTGTGTATCTGGTGGGACCAGCTGGGCGTTGTGTACTATGAGCTGCTCAAACCATCCGAAACCATCACAGGGGAACTCTACCGACGTCAGTTGATGCGCTTGAGTAAGGCACTCAAAGAGAAACGGCCACAATCCCATGCAGAAATTTTTTGGGGACTCCCCAGATCCTACCAGATCCTTATGGGGATTTGATATGGACACCCCAGGTAGGGAGACCACATTGGAATCCAAATGGATCCTGGGCTGTTTCCAGATTAACGTGGTTTGAGAATTTTTTACTCGAAATTATATAAAATGGGATTTCGCGACGCTCTGTAAAAAATTATTCTTTTGATGGTCCCGTGCACAGATTTGCTTGGGAGTTTCAAGATGCACCCACGTGTTTCTAGGAATTTGTTAGGATATCGAATACTACAATATATAATTATATTCTTTAGTAACTTCTTTACTTTAGTGCTTACCCATATTGTATATTTATAGTTTGTTATGGGCTAGTATTTTTTATACGAATAAAAAAACTTATTATAAATTTTAATATGCACACTTTTTGAATTTTTAATACTTGTGCGCATAAAAATTTGTTTTGGACGTGACGGCAATCGGGTTACGATTGCGTCTGCGGTTTATCGCTGTGGGCGTGGACTTTTGTTAGAGCGGCTTAAATGAGGTTTTAAAAGAAAATTAAATGTAAGTATGAAATCATATTTTTATAAACATGATATCTATTACACATTCGCTTAAGTTTGTAGCCCGTAACAGCAATTTCCACCCGACCCGGTGGATTTTTCATCGGGATCCAATAGGGATTCCTCATCGGGATCTAACAGGGATTCCTTGTCGGGAGCCAATAGGAATTCCCTATCCGGGATCCAATAAGGATTCAGAAAATCGCTTCCGACAAAAGAAAGACGTCGGGCGATAGAACATAAGCGGCGCAGGGTACATATATATTCGTGTCGTCGTTGAAAAGCGCGCGACGATCGAGTTACTGCACAATCGCGATCGTAAAATTTATTTACTCCAAACACGCATTAATGTTTGTTGCATTCCAATGATGCAAGCATCAACCTTATTAAAGTGTTTAAATTTTATATAGTATGAAAAGTATTCAAAGAATATCCCGCCCATAACTGCACAAGTATTTTTGCTTAATAATAGTATAAAAAGTGTATAAAAACTACGTTACAGCATAAAAAGTATTTAAAGTATTTTTAAAAAGTTCATAAAGTATAAAAAGTACTCGAAGTTATAGATATAAGATATAAGTATTCGAAGAATACTATACAAAGCACTATAAATATTCAGTATGGGTAAACAATTTAAAAAAAAAAAAATAAGTATATTGTGGTATTCGATATGTACTCCTTTGTAAACAATAAATTGATCTCTTTAGTTTATCGATGCTTTTATTTTTTTTAGCATTTTGGGCTTACAGAATGCGATATGATCGATCAAGCATCGTATCGGATTCCGTTCAATACTGTGGGGAAGCTTTAAGATTCTTACATTGGATTCCGATGGGAAATCCCTATTGGATCCTAATAGGGAATCCCTATGGAATCCCTATGGAATCCCGATAGGAATCCCTACTGGATCCCGATGGGAATCCCTTTTGGATCCCGATGGGAATCCCTTTTGGATCCCGATGGGGAGTCCCTGTTGGAATCCAATGTACGAGCGTGACGTTTCCTGATAGGGATCCAATGGGGTGTCCCGTTGGATCCCTATCAGGGAGTAGGGAGAAGTAGGGGAATCCTATAGGATTCCAAACACAATTTCTACTTGGGATTCAACGAAAGACATGACAAGGTGATACTGCAGCATGACAATGCCCGACCCCATGTTGCAAATGTCGTGAAAAAGTACTTGGAAACGCTGAAATGGGAGGTTTTATCCCACCCGCCGTACTCTCCAGACATTGCCCCTTCCGACTATCACTTGTTCCGGTCAATGGCACACGATTTGGCTAACCAGCACTTCGGTACTTACGAAGAAGTCAAAAATTGGGTCGATTCCTGGATTGCCTCCAAGGACCAAGACTTTTATCGATGCGGGATTCGAATGCTACCTGAAAGATGGGCCGAGGTCGTAGCTAGCGACGGGCAGTACTTTGATTAAAAAATATGTAGCCACTTTTTTATAATAAAGCCTTAAACTTTTGAAAAAAACGGTCACTGCAAAGTTGTACTCCCAATATTAGTAGCATTATTATTATTTTTCTTTCTTTTCATTATTATTTTGTATCTAATGTATTCCGTCGGAGTGTTGTGTTTGAAATTGTATCTTTATTAGCCCGAAAAGTTTACCGGGGCACAATAAACTGTATCAATGTATATGTGTGCAAGGTGCCTGCGGGTAATAAGACCTAGCTAAGGGATATTTGAAATAAAATGAAAAATATCCTATTTAATCGATCTATTTTAATTATAATCATTATTGAAGTTCAGTTTCTATAAAATATAAACGAAAAATGGTAACTTATGTTATAAACAAAAACAAAATTAAACATTTTTAAAAACTTTTATAGTAGACCTTATTTTACGATGGTAGGATAATAACGTCTACGGCTTTAACATGCTTAAATAATCAAACTATACGTAATATATTTGGTATTTGAGATCAATAATCCTCTGCAGCTTTGTATGAACTCAAAGTTTCTCTTTGCACGGCTCGGACAGCTGACACCAGTGCGTTGTCTGACCACAACACTCGTTTCCGAGGCATCGGGATCGAGGCACTTAAAATAACGATCAATTAATTAGTAATAAATATGCGGACTACTTATTTACATTCGTAACAACTTAAAAATAATGTAAAATACATTATAAAATAAACAAACTTTGCTACAAGAAATTGAAGAATAATAAGGCCTATGGTTGAGTTTATTAGCCCTTAATAACCGTCGACCACGTATGTAATAAAAACAAAATAAAAGATATTTGGATCACGATACGTTATTCAAATATTTATGATCATCGAAGCTTGAATTAATAAAGATAAAGACTGCGATTTTAGATAGATAAGTGTAATATTACAAAAAATACTTACGATTTATTCCAACCTATTTTTATTATCGGTGCTGCGCGGCCGCGTCTTATGATGGACGATGCAACACTAGTGGCGGGGAGCAGGGTATTGCGCCTCTGCAAACTTGTAGCGAAATATTCGTGCAGTAGGCACCTGTGAGTACTGGCTTGAGCGTGAGCGGTTATTTTAAGGGGCCAGTCCACTTTGGAGCCACGAAAAAGGCTATTTTCGCGATTTTTTTGAGGATTTTATAAAATATATGAATATAAAAGTTGTTGGGCTTGATAACTAAAGTCTTGAAATACATTTAAAAAAAATTATTCATTTTTATTCATTTTTAAGTACAAAAACTATAGTTTAACGTAACGCCTCAATAATAGGTGGGCTAGGTAGCTCCATCACAATTCGGCAACGGCTTGTCTGAAACAAAAAAATCAAAGTCCATTAGATTCAGTATGACACCAGTTACAAAATAACCCTCGAATATAAAGTTTTATCAAAAAAATTAAAAATGGCAGATGAAAAACGAAAAAAGTAAAAAAAACGCGTTTTTTCGCAAAAAAAAAGAGTAAAAATCAAAATTTTAAAGCCATCGAGGGTCATCTTGTTGCGAATCATGTTCACATTATGTGGTTCAAATTTCAAGAGAATCGGTTTATTAGTTTTAGAGATACGATGGAGCTAGATTTTGAAAACGTTGTTTCGAGAAAAACGCGTTTGAAGTTTACGAGGGTAGGGTGAAAAGTTTCCGGCCTGACCAAGAAAAACGATGTTTTAAAACTTTTTTTTGCTTCATTTTTCAACATAATCTCCATCAACACTGATACATTTCTCATAACGGTGTTCTAATTTAGTTATACCAGTTTTAAACGTATATTCGTCAAGCTCCTCAAAATACTGATTTACAGCTTCGATAACTTCTTCGTTGCTCTTAAATCTTTTGCAGGAGTGTAGTGGTGAACCCATGTCTCATCAACAGTTATGAATCGACGCAAAAATTCGTTTGAATTACGCCTATACAGCGCCAAATTGTCGGTAGAAATGGTTTTTCGAAGCAGTTTTTGGTCGAGCGTTAGCAAACGCGGCACCCACCTTGCACACAGCTTTTCCATGTTCAAATGGTGTGCAAAATATTTCGCACACGTTCAGCTGACATCCTACAGGTCTCAGCTATCTCATGCACTTTCAACCTGCGGTCTTCCAACACTATTTTATGGATTTTTTCAATCATCTCTGAAGTTGTGACTTCAACGGGCCGTCCTGAGCGAGGCTCGTCAGAGGTGCTCACACGACCCATTTTAAATTCAGAAACCCACTGCTTAATAGTTGAATATGATGGGGAGGAGTCTCCTAGTGTTGAATCCATCTCTTCTTTTATTTGTTTTGGTGTAAAACCTTTCAAATGGAAGTATTTGATGACAGCACGTTTTTCCAATTTTTCCATTTTTACGAAAACAACGGAAGCGTCTCGCGCAATGTGCTCTCAAACGCAAAGTAACGTAGCGATTGGGCTGAAACTGTACATACAAGCTCGGTAGGGATGGTACTGTAGGACGCCGCTCCAAAACTAGACCTAGTGGCTCCATCTCTTGGTCAGGCCGGAAACTTTTCACCCCACCCTCGTATACTATGAAAAACTCTTACCTAAACTCAATCAGCAATTCCTGCACCGTAAAAAATCCCTTCTGATTGCTCATCATCGTCGATTTCTTCAAGTATTGCTTGCTTTCGATTTTTTGAAATTTTCAAAGTGGACTGGCCCCTTAAATACGATTTTCGTTACTTAGGCCTTATTACCCGCAGGTACCTTCATCAATCAATCGATCGATCTCTTAGCTTCCATGCTCGTTTCTTCCAAGACTCTGTTGCTTTCTGCATTCCTCGTTTTTTTTTGCCTCCACCCTTTGCGGCTACCTACCTAAGCAGAGTGAACAAATTCAATCGGTTGCTCAATTTGTGATGGCGAACGGTTTAACCTGTTGGATCGATTGGACCACTGTGGTACTTTGTTCAGCATTTGGACCGAGCCAATTGCCAAGAAGCTCTCCATGTGCGGGAACCCAGCTGCCATTGACCTGCAATTGTGATCAGATCACATCAGACACCGCGTAGTATCAAAGAATGATCACGGGCTCGAGCGTTCTCGTCGATTTGACAAGAAAGGCCCCGTACATGCACTCGCTCCGTCTCAGCCTGATGACAACCGGTAAATTTGCCAATTTATATGTTTGACAAACATCGTGGCACGCGTCAACAAATTAAGTCGGCTATGCCGGCCACCGCCTCAAGGAGCACTTGTATACATGTGCGCGTGGGTTGTGTCTATATATGTTTGGTTGAGCAGGTGCAGACTGTGCAGAAGCATGTACCGGAGTGCACGGGCACGACGAGAGCCTTGCCGCAGCCTGAAAATGGCCCCTACCACCCTTTATTGCTCTCCCTCACCCTATTTCGCTCTTCCTAGACGACCAAACGACGAAAGCTTCAAAGTCAATAAAGTCGAGGGTTGATGCCAGTGGTAAGGTAGCTATGAAAGCTTCAGGCCCAAGCTGGAGAGGAAAATATTTTCTCACTGCACATTCTTACTGTTCTTCGTACGATTCTGTGAAAAAAGTGAGCTACATATATAGGGTGTCTCAAAATGACCTATTTTTATTTTAATATAAGGTACAAACATGGAGGTTATGCGTGGAACACAATATCCCGTGCGGAAATTGGACTAGGGCTTTGGTCGGGCCCATATAGAATTTCCCTAACTTTAATCGGGCCCTAATCGGGTAGCCTCACATGGGCCCTTAGTGGCCGGTCACACTTTGATACTGAGGGCCATTAAAGGCAAAACAATGAGGGCCTTCAAGAATGCCTGATCGACGCCTCGTGTAAACCATGGTGTGCCCATAAGTTATCCCTGTCAATGGCTCACGTGTGTGTAAATGTATGTGTTTCTGCGTATATGTGTTATAAGGTCACGATACACTGCCAATTTTTTTTTAAATTCAAATAGGATCTATTTAAATGAGATAGGTTTTTTCCTTGTCTCACGGCATACTACGATCTTATTTGTTTCAAAGATGTTTTTTTATTCGTTTCCGCTAGTCTTTTTATATATCAAATATATTCGAATCGAATAAATAAAGATTCGATTCAAATAAATCTTTATTTGCTTACAACGTACAGTGTAAATCTAAGTGTACTATGTGCATAAAATATTGCATAAATCCAAAATGAAATTAAGCACTTTATTGCGAGTTTACCACAACGATTTTGTATCGTAATTCGTCATGCCCTGGCCTCTCGGAATGATTTTTTTTCGAAGAAAATATTTCACCTATATGGGTATTGAACCTAGTACGTACCTACTCATAGCTACGCACGCTGCCCCTATAGTAGAAATTAGAAAAATATTCGGATCCAATCAATGTCTAGAATGTTTTTTGGTGGAAGGGAATATCTGGAAAACGAAAACCGATCTATTGACTTATCCTACACAATCGGGTAACGTTCATGAGTGGAAAATATGATCAAAATCTTTGGGAGAAACAATTTTTCAGATGGAAAGTATTCGGCGAAAAATAGTCACTATAAAAATATTCTTAAAAAACCGAATGGGATTGTTCAAACATACGCGCTGGCATCACACTCAATGAGTGAATAAGGCAATAAGAATAATATGTATTGGGAGTACAACTTTGCAGTGACCGTTTTTTTCAAAAGTTTAAGGCTTTATTATGAAAAAGTGGCTACATATTTTTTAATCAAAGTACTGCCCGTCGCTAGCTACGACCTCGGCCCATCTTTCAGGTAGCATTCGAATCCCGTGTCGATAAAAGTCTTGGTCCTTGGAGTCAATCCAGGAATCGACCCAATTTTTTACTTCTTCGTAAGTACCGAAGTGCTGGTCAGCCAAATCGTGTGCCATTGACCGGAACAAGTGACAGTCGGAAGGGTCAATGTCTGGAGAGTACGGCGGGTGGGATAAAACCTCCCATTTCAGCGTTTCCAAGTACTTTTTCGCGACATTTGCAACATGGGGTCGGGCATTGTCATGCTGCAGTATCACCTTGTCATGTCTTTCGTTGAATTGTGGCCGTTTCTCTTTGAGTGCCTTACTCAAGCGCATCAACTGACGTCGGTAGATTTCCCCTGTGATGGTTTCGGATGGTTTGAGCAGCTCATAGTACACAACGCCCAGCTGGTCCCACCAGATACACAGCATCACTTTGGATCCGTGAATATTCGGTTTGGGCGTCGATGACGGAATATGATCAGGCAGTCCCCATGATTTTCGGCGTTTACGATTATCGTAGTAAACCCACTTTTCATCTCCAGTCACAATCCGGTGCAAAAATCCCTTCCTTTGTTGTCTTTGGAGCAGTTCCCGCAAATGCTGAGAATTCGGCTCGTAGGTTGCCATGTTTGAGTGCCAATAACTTTATAATGCATACACGTATCCGTTAGCTTCTTTAAATTGTTTACATTGGCAGAGCCTCTAGTTTAAAATGCCACTTTTTTTTATTAAGCTAGGGCCACTACTTCGGTCGCAGTGGCTCTCTAAGTAAAACGGTCACTGCAAAGTTGTACTCCTAATAATTTTTTCGAAGGTTTTGTAAATGTAATATATAATCATTTTTAATGACCTCACGTTTTTATCCTATTTTTACCTATTATCAAATAATTGAGTGTAGTAATTAAAATACCACAAGCGATTTAGTCCAAGCTATGAATACTGGTCCGTTTCCTATAATGCCCAAACCTGGCCCTATTGTGGCAATCCCTGTCGGAATTATTGTTAGTGAATCACGTATTGTATAGATTAAAATGAAGGCAATCCCTGTCGGGATTATTGTTAGTAAATCACGTATTGTATAGATTAAAACGAGAAGTACATTGGCAAGATAACTTTTTTATTTAGTAGACATTTTAAAGACGATTTCGAGGTTGACTTACACAAAAATTGCCATAATAGGACCCGCAATGGCCCTTATTATGCCAACCTCTGTCGGGATTGCCGTATAAGGGGCCTTCAAGGGCTTTCTTGAGGCTTCCCTGATAAGGAAAGCCTCAAGTAAGCCCTTGAAGGCCCTTATTTTTATGAGGGATGCCCTATTAATTTTGCCGCACGGGATCCCATAAATGGCCACTTCGCCCCTGTTTGCAAACGTTCACTTTTATGACGAAATTTTCTATAACAGTATGGCATAATTGCGGACTAATTTCTTGAATGGTGGGTCCAATTGCTTCCTTGAGCTCCGCAATGGCCTGTGGATCATCGGCATAGGGTCAAAGTGGGAACAGTTGGTACACTAAATCTTTTCTGTTTCTCAGAAGTGGACATGTATGTATGTGCGTCTTTTTCACATTAGAACCGCCCTCGGATGCCAATAGGTTTGAACCTGTCTGTGAGTCGCTCCCGCGCAATTCGGTTGTGAGAGGTGATTTTATATTATTTTTGGTGTCAAAAGTTGAAAAACCAGCTGAGTTTTTATGTTTTTTGCTTCTTTAAGTAGTTCTTTAACTTAACAAAAATAGAAATTTGTCAGTAGCCGCTTTAGAAAAAAAGAGAGGGTCGGTACACAGTGGCTGAATTTTTCGAGGTACACAGAGGTAAGTCATAATATGAATATTTTCGCGTTGTGATTTAGATAGGTACTGGTACTATCTCATTAGGTAGGTACACATTGTTGATTAATATTCAATAAATGATTGGGATTGATCTCATAATATGCGGTTTTTTTAAATTAATTTTTCAATAGTTTACTGTACAATACTTCCCATTGTATAGAGAAAAGCACTCCATTACCTACAAGTGTACAGTGGATCAGAGTTATTTTTTTCAAATTTTGCTTCATTTTAATATTTTGTTTGACTGTGAAATTAGGCATGTTTCACTGCGTACACCACCAAGTACACAGTGGATCAAATCATATTTCTTTAAATGGCTATTATCTCAATATCTATTGGGTTAGGCCGTTCAGTGTCTTTTAACAAAATGAAGCCATTGAACACGGCTCATCTTTAGTCCAGGTTCCATTGAGATTGTGTGAACGGTTAGGCAGCTGTAGACCTCTGAAAAAATGAGCCACTGATCCCACTCTGACCCCACACTTTTCCTTTGAGAAAACCCCAAAGAAAGAAATCCAATGGCGTCAAATCGCACGAACTTGGTGGCCAATTCACATCGCCGCGGCGCGAGCTAACACGACCATGAAACTTCTCCTGCAATAACTATGCAGTAACAATGCAGAAAATAACAATTTCTATGCGTTGCTCGATCGTGTAATTATCTATGATGAAACCTCAATACTTCCTGATGCCAGTTGTCAAAGATTAGTACTTTTCGTACTAGTTCGCCACAAAAAAAAATGGCGCGCAATTTTAAATGTCACGTCATTTTGAGACACTATTTACGTTACAATATCGAAGTCCGAAAAAAATGTACACCTGCTTAATTATCATAGTACGTGGTTACCAACAAAGAATGTTACGCGCAAAATTTGCATGGATGTCATTACTGCGCATTGATTTTTCTTTTCCCTCGATTGTCATGTTGACCTTTTTCCGGAGTTTAGCTACCTTTTTTCGGTAACTGTAGGCAGCTTGTTACCCCCAACAGAAAACGGGGTTTTCCAACTGTATATTTCTTGACTTCCAATGTATACCCTTGCGGGTTTTTACGTATGACGTTCCCAATTGAATCCTTTTCTATTACTCCCTATCTGCACTTCACTTATTTTACCTAATTTCCTTTGCGTCCTCAGCCATTTTGAGCTACACATTTGAGCTACGCCGCATTTGCCGACGGGATGGGCCAACTATGGAAAACCCGTACCAGTATAGACGGCCCCATATTCTTCCGATTTTCTGATGCACAGGTCTTTTACTCAAGTATCTACACCAAGGTCTCAGAAGTATTGGCCTTCTGTTGGGTTTTCCTAACCATACCATGGTATCCTGTTATAAATGGATAATCCTGCAACTGTCACTAGGTCAGATCATGTCCTACTATATGCTGGAATTTCAGTTCAGCAAAAATCCCACGGTTTTCGAGATAAAAATCATCACCTTTTGGTTTTTCGCATGCTATTTCTACAAATGATATCTTTTTTTTACCCTTTTTTCTTCAAAATACTCTTGGTTATTTGTTTTGCCTAGAAAAGTCTTCTTTTTAACCTTAAATATTAAGGAAACGTTATGAAAAAAGATCTCATGCAGAATTTTCATACAAACCAATTCGAACATCCGAACTTGATAGCCTGCGGTATCAAAAAAATGTACTCCGCATATCGTGCCAATTACTTTAGAAAGTTGCTTAGTTACTGTCGATTCATATCATTTCTAGAAATGGCATGCAAAAAACCAAAAACAGATGATTAAAAAAAATAACATAAAGCCCAAAACCTCGAAAACCGTGGGCCTTTTACTAAACTAAAATTCCAGCATATAATAAGATGCGATCTGACCTATCGACAGTTGCAGGATTATCCACTCACACCAAGACACCCTGTTTATATCTATAAATATATACAGGGTGTCCCTCTTATCTCTGCCACCCGAAATAACTCGGTAATTATCGACGTCAGAAAAAAATGTTCCAGACAAAAGTTGTACGGTGTGAAGGGGGCCATCAAATGCGACCAATTTTTTTTATTTCGGTGGAGGGGCTGACGCCCAGTGAAGGTCACCTCCACTTTTTAAAATGAAATGTCACATTCTCGTTCAACCATCTTGTGGAGCACCTCAAGCTGCATAGAATACATTAGCGGGTCAAAGTCGTTCAAGGTCATTCAAGGTCACCTATTTAGATTTGTATCATCGATACTGACCTTGAATGACCTTGAACGACTTTGACCCCCAATGTTTTTTTATGCGGCTTGAGATGCTCCGCAAGATGGTTGAAAAAAAAATGTATCATTCCATTTAAATAGTGGAGGTGACCTTCACTGTGCGTCAGCGCCTTCGACGAAATTTGAAAAAATGGTCGCTTTTGATGGCCCCCTTAACTTCGTGCAACTTTTGTCTGGAAATTTTTTTTGTGACGTCAATAATTACCGAGTCATTTCGGGTGGCAGAGATAAGAGAGACACCCTGTATATAAGGTTTCGTATAAACATCTACGACTTGCGAGAGCCGCGCAATAAGCGAACGATCCGCAAAGCTTTGACGTTGTACGCCCGTTCGAATTATCTCGCCTTTACCATCGTCTGTCGTCGTACAAAGCGAGCGGGAGCGATTCTATTCTCCCTTAACCTAGAAATTGGCGGGGGCTCTCGACGAGATACGGCGTGTGTACACATAATTCGACGAGGAAGCGCATCTGGTGGTGCCCGGCTCTCAATCAAGTATACCGGCCTGTATATAGTGAATTGCAATTACAGGTACCCCGGATTCGTCCCCAGTATCTGCGACGAGAATTAAGGGCTCGGCGTTGGACCGAGATACACGCGCCGATTACATTTGCACCTGAATTATTTCCTCCTCCCTCTAGGGAAAATCTAATCGTTTCTTCGATTCCCGATAAATCCGAGTCGCATGGATAATCCGATGTACCATCGCGTCCCCCTTATTATTGTACGACGAGGAGAAAAACAAACAATTATCCACTGATCAATTTATCTGTATTTTTTCCCTTTCTCTTTCAGATAAAGCATTCCGCATTCTTGACGAGGCTGCAAAAATTTGGGCCCTAAAGGCAGGTCGAATTTCGGCATTTCATTTTGACGAGGGTATTAGGAAGACGACGTCGGAATTTTACACACAATTAATACATAATCTTGCCAGGTTCAAGTTTTTTTTTAATTGGAAAACATTTATAAACAATGATATTATTATTTACACAAAGTACCGCCGTTGCTGCATGGCCCATGTGTGCGTGTAGTAACGGTGTGGAGTAGTGCGGAGTAATTAATCAAAGGTTTTTTCTCACCGATAAATATTTTACATTTTATAAACAAGGCCTACATTTTTGTGAACAATCGATTTTTTTTAGAAGTCGTCTTAAAAATTATTATTTTGCTTACTCCTTCGATCAATTACAAGATAATCCATTATATTAGGGAAATATTGTTGAGTTTTTTATTTCAGATGATCCAGTCCAGAGATATCGTGCTCATCGCAAAACGCCTTTTTTAGAGGTGCTCCCGGAGATCAGCTATAGCAACTTTTAAAATAAATATTTTTACAAATAAAAATGTTAATATGCAGTTAAAAGTTACCATAATATGTGTACAAATTTTTCCATCAATCGATTTAAAGGTCTTATAAAAAAAAAATCATGAAAAATCGATCTTTTTGGGCCTTCTGACCCCTTAAAACTTACCTTGTACTTCCAATAGATTCAGTTATTTATTAATTGTTATGATTTTCATTACTATTATATATTAATAATTATACATTAATATATATTATATTAGGTGTACAACTTAGTTCGGTCCGTTTTCAAAAAATGGCTCTAGGTGCTATAAATGGTTGACGGCAACAGCTGATTTTTGCTGTATTGTGAAGTATCAACATCTCTTAACCAAATATCGTTTACAGAACTTTGAGTTTTGCGCATCAAGTCTAATTTTTACTGCGGTGAAAATGTCGAATTTCGTCCCAAATAAGCAGCATTTGCGGGAAGTGTTGATTTTCTGTTTCAATTGGAAGAAAAGTGCAGCTGACGCCCACCGAATGCTTGTGGGACCATCACGGGAGACTTCTACAGGCAACAATTGATACGTTTAAAGCGAGCTATAGCCGAAAAACGTCCAGAATATGCGACCAGACATGAGTCCATGATCTTTCAACAGGACAACGCTCGGCCTCACGTTGCTATTGTGGTTAAAAACTATTTGGAAAATAGCGGGTGGGAAATTCTGGCTCACCCGCCTTATAGCCCAGACCTTGCCCCTTCCGACTACCATTTGTTTCGATCGATGCTGTACGCTTTGGCTGGAATACGCTTCGCGTCACAACAGGGTATCAAAAATTGGCTCGATTCATTCTTGGCTTCAAAAGATGAACGCTTCTTCCGCGACGAAATTCATAAATTACCAGAAAGATGGGAAAAAGTAGTGGCTAGCGATGGACAATACTTTGATTAATGTATTAATTCATTTTATCATTAAAATAAGTACGTATTTTAAGCAAAAAAAACGGACCGAATTAAGTTGTACACCCAATAAAATACAGTTGAAAGTTACCATAATATGTGTACAAATTTTTACGTTTAATAGACTCAAGAAAAATTCTTGAAAAATCGATCTTTTTGGGCCTCCTGATTGTGTATAACCCCTTAAAACTTACCTTGTACCTCCCATACATTCACTTATTTATGAATTGTTATGATTTTCATTATTATGATTATTATTACATACAATTATATATTAATAACTAGTCGATCTCCAATGTCAAGCAGGGTTGGTCTGCTCCTTGGATAGAAGACCGCTCAACCGTGCCCTCCGGCTTGCGCGACAAGAGTAGGACCATTTTCGTCAGAAAATGAGTTACACTGCACAACAAATACATACAATTTTTTTAGCAATAATTGCCCGGCGACAGTCACCGGAGGTAGTGGAGCAATTAGTGGAGCAATCTGGACCAATTCCTAAAAACTGCTGCAATTGTTTCGGCAATATTGCTTCTGATTGCTCCATATATTCTCTACTGCTAAATGTTGCCGCTATGTATTGTCGAACATCCAGGGGATATGGACAATTCAAGGCAATTGTGTATCTATCTCGTTTGTACGTATACTTTGACGACAGTTGCTCAACTTAATTGATGCTGTATGCATCTATTGCCTAGTTCACTTACATTGCTCCATATCGCTCAATATGTTGTGGAAACATATCCAGCAACAATTGCTCCATATAGGAATCGCAGTAAATTGCTGGATATAGTCGTGACGTTACACTTGGCCAATATTGCCCAGAATTGAGCAATTTTAATTGCCCATGTAAGCATACCTTAATATATAGCACAGTATCGACAATAAATTCACTGATTCGTAATTAAAGGCTGTGTCGAAATGGAGTGACGTTTTAAATTACGCTTTGTGACGAGTGACGTTTTAAATTATTCTTGGTGGCGAACATTGTTACGAGTGACGTTTTAAATGATTCTTTGTGGCGAACATAGAGTGCTAATTTTTGACAACTGGCATCAAGAAATGTTGAGGTTTAGTTATGGAGGGGTATACGAACGAGCAACGCATAGAAATTGTTATTTGCTGCACTGTTACTGGACAGTTATAGCAGACGAAGTTTCATGGTTATTGGGTTTCTTTCTTTTGGGGTTTTCTGAAAGAACAAGTGTATGCCAATGATCCACAGACCATTCCGGAGCTCAAGGAAGCAATTGGACGCACCATTAATGCAATTAGTCAAATTTCGTCAAAAGAATGAACATTAACAGACAGGGACGAGGCGGCCATTTATCGGATGTTGTGTTCCATACATAATCTCCATGTTTGTATCTTACATTAAAATAAAAATATTTTTACTTTTCAAATAAACAATACGTTTTATTAATAAGTTAAAATGTCAGGTCATTTTGAGACACCCTATAGAATACTCATCGCCACTTCACGAATATTTCAGAACAGGCATCTTCTCCGTTCTAGACCCGTTAAGGGGCCAGTCCAATTTGGAGCCACGAAAAAAAAGACTGTTTTCGCGATTTTTTGAGGATTTTATAAAAGATATGGATATAAAAATTGTTTGGCTTGATAAATAAAGTCTTGAAATACATACAAAAAAATGTAATTCATTTTTAAGTACAAAAACTATAGTTTAACGTAACGCCTCAAAAATAGGTGGGCTAGGTAGCTCCATCACAACTCAGCAACGGCTTGTCCAAAACACAAAAGTCCATTAGATTCAGTATGAAACCAGCTACAAAATGACTCTCGGATATAAAGTTTTGTGAAAAAAAAATTAAAACATGACAGATGAAAAACGAAAAAAGTAAAAAAAACGCGTTTTTTTCATATTTTCGCAAAAAAAGAGTGAAAATCAAAATTTTAAAACCAAAATTTTAAAACCTTTTTAGGTTTAAAAATTTTAAAACCAAACTTTAAAACCAAATTTTTTTATTTTTACTTTATACTCACATTATTTTTACTTTTTATTTTTAAATTTATTTATTTTCAAATTTTAAATTTTAAAACCAAATTTTAAAACCAAAACTTTTAAATCAAAATTTTTAAACTGAAAATTTTTAAACTATTATACATGTGCTCTCTTTGAATTGTGCTCTCTTTGAATTTGAACACCAATTTTTTTTTATTTTTACTTTATACTCACATTATTTTTACTTTTTATTTTTAAATTTATTTATTTTCAAATTTTAAATTTTAAAACCAAATTTTAAAACCAAAACTTTTAAATCAAAATTTTTAAACTGAAAATTTTTAAACCATTATACATGTGCTCTCCAGCTCTGTGGTCATCTTGTTGCGAATCATGTTTACAATATGTGGTTCGAATTTCAAGTTTACAATATGTGGTTCGAATTTCAAGTTTACAATATGTGGTTCAAATTTCAAGTTTATTAGTTTTAGAAATACGATCGGAGCTCGATTTTGAAAACGTTGTTTCGAGAAAAACGCGTTTGAAGTTTATACGATGGGTCGGGCGAGCGCGCTATAGGCTCAGGTAGACGAAATGAGGTCGTGACGTTCAGGTAACAAAAAAATACTTAGAAAGCTCGGATTTTCATAAAATTTTGACACAATATTTCTGAATGTATGTACTTTCGAAAACAGTAAAAAATCGATTTTTTGAAATTTTCAAAGTGGACTGGCCCTTTAAGGCCTTATATATACGTGTAATGGTTGGAAAATTGGAAAAAAAAATTGATTGCATATTCTGTAAGTACAATATCTCAAGAATATTCTCACCAAATTTCATAAAGATCGGAGCATCAGATTCGCAGTTATAGGTACTTCAACCGCACGACCGCGCAAGTCACGTGTTACGCTTGCCGAGCAGCAAGCGCAAGCAGCCACAAGAGAAGGAAAAATGGCTCGTAGGCAGTATCAAATTAATGTTTTAGAGGCTGCAGAGGATGCAGGAGGATTACTGTATGGCCCTGGAATGGACGACTCCATGTTAATATGAACAAATTAACTTTAAATGTAAAAGAAACACACTTGAATCTTAAACGCGATTATTTCAGAAGCGTCTTTTTGAGAAACACCTTTGCGGTGGATACGATTACTAAAAAACTATTACTCCGATCCATACCAAATTTACACCACTTATTTATTATGATAATAAGTACCTAGGGTCTCGACGAAGGTTTTCGAATTTTGTGGAAAAAAAATTTTGTAACAAAAAACCGAAAATTTAGCACTTCAAAAAGTGATTTTTTTGTTAAAATTATCGTCATTTTTTTAATCAATTTTTTTACAAATCCTGCTTCCAGGCCCAAACCAATGTAATATACTAATGAAATCTTTTTCAAATTCTGATTTCAGATGAACCGATCTCCAGTTATATCAACCGCAACTGGTGCTCAAAAGAAGGCGCTCCGGGAAGACAGCTGGAGTTCCGCAATTTTGAAATATGTCGAAATAAAAAAAAATTGTACAAGTACATGAAAATATGTAGTAATCGATGTTCCTCACAGTTTTTCAATAAATATTCATTGTCCCGTGGAAACAAAATCAAGAAAATCACGTCCCTTCGCCCGCTACAAGTGTAGATAAGGCCTTGAGGGATCATCACAGTGTAACATTTTAAAAAAATCGATTTTTTTGCCTTATCTGATAGTATAGGCAGTTATAAATATGGACCTGACATCGCCGATGGATCGTCAGTAGACAATTTATATTAAAACTCCGCACTTGAAACTTTAAGGGGCCAGTCCACTTTTAAAATTTCAAAAAATCGATTTTTTTACTGTTTTCGAAAGTACATACATTCAGAAATAATGTGTCAAAATTTTATGAAAATCCGAGCTCTCTAAATTTTTTTTTCGTTTTTTACCTGAACTCCAGGACCTCATTTCGTCTACCTGAGCGTATAGCGCGCTCTGCCGACCCATCGTATAAGCTTCAAACGCGTTTTTCTCGAAACAACATTTTCAAAATCTAGCTCCATCGTATCTCTAAAACTAATAAACCGATTCTCTTGAAATTCGAACCACATATTGTAAACATGATTCGCAACAAGATGACCCTCGATGGTTTTAAAATTTTGATTTTTACTCTTTTTTTGCGAATAACTGCGAAAAAACGCGTTTTTAAAATACTTTTTTCGTTTTTCATCTGCCATTTTTTTATTTTTTGATAAAATTTTATATTCCAGGGTCATTTTGTAGCTGGTGTCATGCTGAATCTAATGCACTTTGATTTTTTTGTTTCGGACAAGCCGTTGCCGAGTTGTGATGGAGCTACCTAGCCCACCTATTTTTGAGGCGTTACGTTAAACTATAGTTTTTGTATTTAGAAATAAATAAAAATGAATTAACATTTTTTTTGTATGTATTTCAACACCTTTCTTTATCAAGCCCAACAACTTTTATATTCATATCTTTTATAGAAATCCTCGAAAAAAATTGCGAAAATAGCCTTTTTTCGTGGCTCCAAAGTGGACTGGCCCCTTAAACGCGTTTTTCTCGAAATATCGTTTTTCAAAACGGTGCACACTCTCAAAGAGGAGTTTTCAAGCTAACCGTCCCAAATGTTGACACCACATTCTTCACGCCATTCTTTATCGTGCCATAGAAGCTTTTTTTCGAAATCTTCATATTTTTTTACCGAAAAACTGTCGAAAAATACCCAAATTCGATACTTTTTTTTTCAAACCACCATTATTTTGTAAATTTCTATTTTTAAAAACCTCCATGGCAAGATAGCGGCATTCATACTCATTAATAATCATTGAAAAAAAAAAACTCGTTTCAGATAATATTTACGGCCTCAACCGTGTACACCGTGACGACTCCTTTTTTTCAGACATTTTCGGCCGTTAAAAAAACCAGTGAAAAAAATAAAAATAAATACTAAAAAAATTATTTTCCGTCCGTCATCATTGCTTGAATTTGACATAAAAAAATCAGACGGACTCAGAATTTCCAAAACTCTCTAGCCAACTCTAAAGGAACCCTTGCTCCATAATAATCAAATAAACCATGGTATTTCCAACGAGACAGCCCTCAATGCTTTGTTTTCCCAGCTCTTTCAAGCAGATCACCATCGCTCGCTGCCCGAGTTTCCCTCGGCGCTCATCCTATTGGCTTCCCCGTAAACAATTATAACGCCAAAAAGTTTCGAGTTGAAAATGAAAGAATGTTTAAGAAGAGATGGGGGAAAACTGGCTTACCGCGATAGAAACTGATAATGGTATTTAATAGTAGTAAAACGGTATATTTGTCTTGCTTTAGAGGCAGCCCCGATAAAACTCGTTGATAACGAGTCCGAGATGAGAGTGTGGATAGAACGAAGAGGAGCACGGCACGTAAATTCGAAGTCTCCATCTCTCTGTCTCTCCCTCGCGATGTGGCGCTTTAAGCACCGACGTTTCGCGTTCTCGGTACTCGTACTAGCTGCAATTGAGAGAGAGAGAGAGAGAGAGAGAGAGAGAGAGAGAGAGCCCGAGGCTCCTAACGAGCGCGGCTATGCAGGGGGTTGGCAATGGGGGAGGAAAATAGGAGTCGAGATGCACACCGTGCCCACTCCTATCCGAGAGAGCAGCGTAGAGAGCGTCCGGCTGATGTGCTATGGCCTTTGGAATTCAAGGGTCGTGCTCCAAGAGGGAGTTGGTGCGCTCTCTCGAATCGCGCGAGACCGCAGGGTAATTTCCATGTGGGGTGTAATCGTTTCCGTGGCTTGACCTCTCACACCCTTGGACCATCTTTCTACCTCTCTCTCTCTCTCACCCTCTCTCTCTCTCTCTCTCTCTGTTTCTCTCTAGCTCTCTTTCTCTCAGGGTTGTTACCTCCCCCTCCTTTTACCTTGCTCTCCAGCTCTGTGGTTATACTCTAGCTTCAAGATCACCTTTCTCGCCCAACGTATATATCTCCCCTGCTCGCTCTCCGTACGCAAGCCCCCCCCCCCCGAACCGCCCTCTCCGTCGCCGTACGAGCGAACCGTACGTGGAACCGTTCGCCGAGGTTGGCTCGGATAGTCTGTATAATGGACGATAAATCACGAGTCCTTTGGAAAAGCGAGAGATAAAAAAAAGTATACATACATATATATATATATATATGTATGTATGTATGTATGTATGTATGCATCTGTATGTATTATAAACACACATTTCTATTCGGGATGCATATATTTCAATTATACATTTAATCACTCGTTCGCGATCACTCCTTTTATCCCTTCGGCTTATCTTCGCATCGTTTTTAACACCCACCACTCGTCGCACCTGCACCGGCCGCCGCCAGTCTAACGATCGCTATTCTCAAGGTGACTGTGCGAAAAAGCCGAGATCGGAGCATTTTTCAATTGACCTTGTATTCGGGTGATTAATCGACTTACATTTTATTTTTCATTAATCAAATGAATTTGTTCCTTAAGAGGTATACTCTTGCTTTAGACATTGATGAATGTGACATCGTGTATAGGAAAAGAGAAGAGAATAACACTGGATGCAAGTTTAAGTGGCCATGCTATGAAACGTTCTCCCGTCCTCTCTCTCACTCTCTCGCTCGCTGTAAGAGCATATGCATAGCTCAATGCATGAAATGCATACCTTTTGCAATCGTAGTGCGCTAATATTGACCACTTGAATCTATTTTTTTTTTCTCTCTCTCTCTCTCTCTCTTCCTATTCGAGGGTAAACTAACATGATAAATATTAGTATTGTATAACTTTTGTATGTATATTTTTCATTGTTTTGCATCAAAGTTTCTTAAAAAAACAAAAAGACTCTCTTATTTTTTTCGTTCTAGTGCACTAATAGACTATCTGCTTACCTATCTTTTATTTTTCGTCGTCTCTCTCTCTCTCTCTCTCTCTGTCTCTCTCACTTTCGCAGTTTCTTTAATATTCAAAGGATGTATTTTTTTTCTTAAATATAAGTTGCCTTCTCTTACCTCAGAATAATACACACTCAATCGTGAACAACGTGCTGAAAAACACGGTGCGCGCTGCCGCTGATGCGCAGAAATAAATTGATCGCGGCAAAGCGGTCAGTGGAGGAACGCGCCCGCGAGCTCGGGGACCGCTGTGCTCTATGATATCGGCTCTCGCGTGCTTATCGCGAAACCGCCACAGTGGCACGGTCACGTCCGAGGAGTGTCGTCGGATCGATCGTTTCGGTCCGCGGGACGTGATAAATATAGAAGAGAATAAAAAAAGAGAGAAATTCAAAAACGTTCGAGAGAGAGAGAGAGAGAGAGAGAGAGAGAGAGAGAGAGAAACGAACGAGGGATGAAAGATAAAAGGAAAAAGCGAGGATTGCGGGAATGTGGAACGCTGGTCCGCACGGACACTGCGAGCACGTCGCGTCTCATCGCTCTTTATGCACACACACAGACGCCTATCTAAACATATGCAAAGTGACATATATAAGGTGGTCAATGGTTTTTTAAGGTTGTTGCTATTATTTTTTAACGGCGGGGGGAGGAGAAACGAAGTTCCTATGCTAAAACATTGTGTGACGTCACCAGTGCCAACTTATTGCACCAAAATATTAAAGGGTCTCCTCACTTTAGACGCTAAAAAAAGCTATTTTCATGAACTTTTTTTGATAGGTTCACATTATAGATACTGATATAAAAGTTGTTACACATAATAAATACACTTTCGAAATACATTTAAAAAAAATATATGTATGTATGTATGTATGTATGTAATGTATGTATGTAATGCATGTTTGTAATGTATGTATGTAATGTATGTTTGTAATGTATGTATGTAACGTATGTTTGTAATGTATGTTTGTAATGTATGTATGTAATGTATGTTTGTAATGTATATATGTAATGTATGTTTGTAATGTATGTATGCAATGTATGTATGTAATGTATGTTTCTAATGTATGTATGTAATGTATGTATGTAATGTATGTTTCTAATGTATGTATGTAATGTATGTTTGTGATGTATGTATGTAATGTATGTTTGTAATGTATGTATGTAATGTATGCTTGTAATGTATGTTTGTAATGTATGTATGTAATGTATGTTTGTAATGTATGTATGTAATGTATGTTTGTAATGTATGTATGTAATGTATGTTTGTAATGTATGTATGTAATGTATGTTTGTGATGTATGTATGTAATGTATGTTTGTGATGTATGTATGTAATGTATGTTTGTGATGTATGTTTGTGATGTATGTATGTAATGTATGTTTGTAATGGATGTATGTAATGTATGTTTGTAATGTATGTATGTAATGTATGTTTGTAATGTATGTATGCAATGTATGTATGTAATGTATGTTTGTAATGTATGTACGTAATGTATGTTTGTAATGTATGTATGTAATGTATGCTTGTAATGTATGTATGTAATGTATGTTTGCAATGTATGTTTGTAATGTATGTTTGTAATGTATGTATGTAATGTATGTTTGTGATGTATGTATGTCATGTATGTTTGTGATGTATGTATGTAATGTATGTTTGTGATGTATGTATGTCATGTATGTTTGTGATGTATGTATGTAATGTATGTTTGTGATGTATGTATGTAATGTATGTTTGTGATGTATGTTTGTGATGTATGTATGTAATGTATGTTTGTGATGTATGTATGTAATGTATGTTTGTGATGTATGTATGTAACGTATGTTTGTGATGTATGTATGTAATGTTTGTTTGTAATGTATGTTTGTAATGTATGTATGTAATGTATGTATGTAATATATGTATGTAATGTATGTTTGTAATGTATGTATGTAATGTATGTATGTAATGTATGTTTGTAATGTATGTATGTAATGTATGTATGTAATGTATGTATGTAATGTATGTTTGTAATGTATGTAATGTATGTTTGTAATGTATGTATGTAATGTATGTATGTAATGTATGTTTGTAATGTATGTATGTAATGTATGTTTGTAATGTATGTATGTAATGTATGTATGTAATGTATGTTTGTAATGTATGTATGTAATGTATGTATGTAATGTATGTTTGTAATGTATGTTTGTAATGTATGTATGTAATGTATGTTTGTAATGTATGTTTGTAATGTATGTATGTAATGTATGTTTGTAATGTATGTATGTAATGTATGTATGTAACCCAAACAAACTGTAAACGCGTTTTTCTCGAAAAAAAACTTTTCTCGACCTGGCTGGGAATCATAACTCTGGCTATGGTTGTCCGATTTGGAACTTTGAAAAACCAAAATTTCCGTAATTGCAAGAGCTATCGTTTCGCGTACTTTTTCTTTATTTAGTATTTTTTGAACCCCTGAATATAGGTAAAAATTTCGCTAAAATTACACTTTTTTTTAACTGCTACCATTTTGTGAATGTTTTCTTTCGAAAAACGGCTACATACAACGCGAACTACATTTATACATTTTTATATATAAATATATAATAAATTATAAATATAAATATATAAATATTATATTATATAAATATAAATATATATAAATTATAAATTTTTTTTATTCTTTAGACCAACCATTGTCACCTTCTCAAACCAGCCTTTGCACCTCATTTTTCATACAGAAGCTTTATTATACCTCAATAACGTCTTTACTTATTCATTTTTCTAAATAAAAATTTACACGAAACGAGTTCAATGTATGCTTAATAACATAGCTTTTTCCAAACTCAAAATAAATAATACAATGGACAACAAAATTCGAAAAAAAACGACGTCTTGTCGCCCCGTCACATTTGGTGTCCTCCCTTTACACTTAATAAATACACTTTCGAAATACATTTTTTTTAAATCATTTATTCGAGTCACTATTTATAGACGAAAATGGTAGTTTAAGAAATGTCCTAAAAAGATTGTAGTCCTGTACTGTTGATGAAAGCTCGGAGATGCATGATCCGAAACAACAAAATCAAACGGTTTTAGATCCAGTACGTTAATGGCTATAGCGCATATCATACAATTTTTGATATATGCAAAAACAACAAAATGGCGGACATTTTTCGAAAAACCAAAAAAACGTGTTTTTCACCGTTTTTGGCAAAAAAAATAAATATCAAAATTTAAAAAAATCCTCAATATGCGCTATAGCTATAGTTGTAAAGAATATGTGGTCAAAATTTCATAACTATCGGTTCAGGAGTTTCGAAGATTTTATCAACAAGCCGTCGAAAAACGTTGTTTCGAGAAAAAACGCATTTAAAGTTTGTTTGGGTTACGTAAATACATTTTGAAAATTGTTTAATGTATTTCTAAAGTGTATGTATTAAGTGCAGCAACTTTTATACCAATATCTATAATATAAACCTATTTAAAAAAACAAAAATAGCATTTTTATCGTCTAAAGTGAGCAGACCCCTTAAAAGCATAATGCCATCTTACAGTTGCCACTTTGTACATATATATAGAAAGATAATTTTGCAATCTTCAAGGACCGTTCCCACAAAAGCCACGTGTCCCCATACTCAACATTACGTCACGACCAACGGCTTCAAACTGACCCTTGGATAAATATAAGCGTATTTATGTAAAGCTCCTTTCACGCATCCTTCTGTACCCAAAAACACCGATCCGTCCATCAAAATTTGAAGGACCGCCCTCGGAACAGCCAATGCCAACATTACATATACCGAGTTCGAAATGTTCCTCTCAAATACATATATAGTATACTTATGCGTGTATACTATATATATGGTATACAGCGTATATTGTCTCACCAATGGCGAGATCCGCCACCGCTACGGGGAATATCATCGGCCGAAGCGAGCAGAGTTATTCGACTCACAGTGCAAACTAATAACGACGTTTAAAGGCTCTAATATTTCCCGCCGCGGGTATGCCGACGCTTCCAGAAGCCCTCGGGAAGGCTTTCGCACGCGAAAACTTTATATCTTATAAGAAAAGTTACCATTTCGACCCATCGCTCGCTTCTGCTTCTCCTTCGCCTCCTCTGCTTCTTCTTTTGCGTCTACTTCTTTTACTACTACGTTTCATTATATATATATGTGTGTGTGTGTGTGTGTGGGGGGGGGGGTAAGGTGGGTGTATGTATGTATGTGTGTATACCGGGTGCTCCACTTTAATGTTACACCTAATTTATCTCGAAAAATACTGCTCCGATCAAGTATTGAGTATAATAAAACTTTTAGGCTTCAAAGGGTACAAAGGGTTCGAAAATTGTACAAAATGGTACTCTAACCAAAAACTGATGAACGTCATGAAAACAATTTTCCGACGAAACTCGTTTTGGTCTGACAAATTTTTTGTTGAAAAAAAAATGCATAGTTCCATTTTTGTAAAAACATGTCGGTCGTCTTAACGTCGCCATTTTAAAAGTCGGACGAAAAAATATATTTTTTTAACGTCCCCGTTAAAAAAACGCACGTTAAGGAAAACGTTGGTCCAAAACTCAAAATGGCGACGTTAAGATGACCGACATGTCTTTTTTTAATGGGATGATGTATTTTTTTCACCAAAGAATTTTTCAGGCCAAAACTATATAATTTTTAGGTTAGAATACCAGCCTGTACCGTTTTCAAGTACCGTTTAGTGTAAATGTGCATGTGAATGTCGGTATGCGTTTGTTTGGGTTTGTTCGATAACCGAAACAAACTCACACCCGCACTCAGACATGTATGCATACCGGGTGCCCCACTTCAATGTTACACCTGATTTATCTTGAAAAATACTGCTCCGAACACGTATTGAGTATAATAAAACTTTTAGGGTTTAAAGGGTACAAAGGGTACGAAAATGGTACAAAATGGTATTCTAACCTACAACTGATGAACGTCATCACCAAAGAATTTGTCAGACCAGGGCTATATAATTTTTAGGTTAGAATACCATTTTGTACCGTTTAGTGTAAGTGTGCGTGTGCATGTGGTTATGAGTTTGTTTGGGTTTGTTCGATAACCGAAACAAACTCACACCCACACTTGCACTAGGGATGTTGAAGACTTTACCTCCTCGTGGTACATTCGAGATAGCGCTGAAATAGTAACAAATGGTATTCTGTCCTGAAGATTAGGAACGTTATCAAGAAACTTTTCATACAAAAATTGTTAGTTTTGGCGTGACAAATATCTTCATGAAAAAAATGCATCATGACATTGAAAAAAACATGTCGGCCATCTTAACGTCCCCTATTTGAATTTTCGACCAAAAAATGTGTTTTTTTAAGTCCCCCTTTGAACCGTCAAAGTCTGATTATACTTAATATTTGATCGAAGCAGTATTTTTCGAGATAAATCAGGTGTAAAATTAAAATAGGACACCCGGTGTGTGTGTGTGTGTGTGTGTGTGTGTGTGTGTGTGTGTGTGTGTGTGTGTGTGTGTGTGTGTGTGTGTGTGTGTGTGTGTGTGTGTGTGTGTGTGTGTGTGTGTGTGTGTGTGTGTGTGTGTGTGTGTGTGTGTGTGTGTGTGTGTGTGTGTGTGTGTGTGTGTGTGTGTGTGTGTGTGTGTGTGTGTGTGTGTGTGTGTGTGTGTGTGTGTGTGTGTGTGTGTGTGTGTGTGTGTGTGTGTGTGTGTGTGTGTGTGTGTGTGTGTGTGTGTGTGTGTGTGTGTGTGTGTGTGTGTGTGTGTGTGTGTGTGTGTGTGTGTGTGTGCAGTAGTGTGTGTGCAGTAGTGTGGGTGAATATTCTCGTATTCCTTTCTGATCCCGTCGCCGCCTCTTCTTCTCCCGCTGACGCCTATATCCTTTTATCCCAACCTCTTCGCCATCTCTCGCCACTTTTGCCACGTCTAGTAAGTAAAGCTCAACTCTCACTGCCCTGCGGATACGCGCACATCGGCACCTAGTACATCATATACTCCGCAGAAAAGCTGAGGAAAAAAAACTTCAAGAAGATCATTAAGGCCATTTCTTATTTTTAACGTTTGGCTAATTTGTTAGTGTTTAGGATAAAGGGTGCGCGAATCGGACGGGAAGAGATAACTGGCTGATGATGAACCACTACCAGCTGATCGTGATGTGATGAACTGCATCAATGCGAACCTCTTTTCCGGTGGGGTTTTTTTCACCCTTCCCTTATGAGTGACGCGAGTGGATGTGTTCAGTTTATGGAAAACTTGGTATTGGTTTCGTTGTGGAGCTCAGTTACGAGGAGATTTCATTATGAAATTTTAATTGAACTGCGGCGGACTCGGGCCCAAAAAACAGGTCGGTGGTCGATATTTTTTTTGGATGAGAGCGGTGGAGTGACGAAGTTGGTTTTTTATACACAGTTGATACATAGTCTTAAAGAGATTGGGTTTTTTTTCCCATTGGAAAATATTAATAAACTATGGGGTTATTATTTGAACAAGGTGCAAATGTTGGGGCATGGCCAATCGGTGCAGGTGGTTCTAGTAGTTAGGGTGATGTGTGAATGAAAAATTAAAAAATGGACTTTCAGTTCGAAAATAAAAATTTCTCCTGGGCGGATACTTTTTTTAGTTAGTAAATTACTCAAATGGCGACCTGTCGAAAAAAAAATGTTCAAGTTTCGAACGAAAAAAAACTTTTGAGGCGGGACACCAATGTAACGGGTCAAAAACTCGATTTTTTGCATCTTCTCAAAGTATACATATTCAAGAATAGATGAAAAAATGTATTAGTTAAAATAATAAAAGACCTGACCGAAATTTTAACTCTAGCTATGATTGTCCGATTTTCAATTTCAAAAAACCAAAATTTTCGTAAATGCAATAGCTATCGTTGTGCGTAGCCATTTTTTTAATCAGTATTTTTTGAGCCTCTGAATATAAGCAAAAAACCCCGCTAAAATTACACTTTTTTTAACACTCGTCAATTCTTAACATTTTTTCGAAAGATGGCTACGTCTACCGAGAACTACATTTATATAGATTTTAAAACTTTTTTCTTTTTCATTTTTCAGACTAACCTGTCAAACTAAAATTGTCAAGTTATCAATCCGGCCATTGGACAACATTTTTTATACAGAGGCTCTATTATACCTCAAGAACGTTGAGAACTTTTTATTTTTTGAAATAAAAATTTACAAGAAAAAAGTTCAATGTATACATAACAACATACCTTTTTCCAAATCCCAAATAAATAATCTAGTAGACAAAAAAATCGGAAAAACGACTTTTTTGCCTATCACAGTGGTGCCCCTCCTTAATAAATTCTTATTAAAAAATGGATAGACATATCATTCGGAAATGATATGTCTCGGAGGCTCGGAGACGCGCTCCGAGCGTCCTTACAAATTTGTGTGTATTTCCGAGAACATTCGCTGGATCGATTTGAAATTTGCAGTGAATATACTCACATATTTGTACATTCCGAAAATACAATTAAAAAAATCGATGTTTTGAAATTTCTAACTGCGTATGACCCGTTCAAATATTGTCACCACTTACAAGGAACATCCCTCAGGTGTCCGCCTCCGATTTTGTTGAAACTCATATATGTGATAGAGCATCGAAAACTTTGAGACACGTATTTTTTTTTATCGGCGGAAAAACGGATTTAAGGGGGGAAACCGCCCCTCAAAGAAAGGCGTGTCGAGGGGTGATTTGCAGTTTCACCCAGAAGCAATCCACCGATCCGAATGAAACAAAAACGAAAATTCTTCTAATGAAAAGCGATGAAAAATCCACTATGAAAATGTTAAGAAAAAATTTAATTAGGGGGTAAATCGCCCCTCAATTTGCCTTTTTTCACCCTACACTTAAGAGGGTTGTATGCAAATTAATAAAACAGGTATCATTTTGAAGGGCAATTAAAATTGAAGTTGACGGGTTTTTGCGTTTTGGCGGCATAGCAAATTTAAGGGGGTAAACCACCCCTAACATAAATTTATTTATCATGGTCGTTTTCTCTGTGTTTAAAGTATATCCGCTGATTTTAAATATTTCTATAAGCTACAGTTTAATGTTTTATCATATTTCAAAATTATTACATTCGTCTTAAGGGGTAACTACCCCTCTGACGAGAAACATCATTGAAGTATCCGCTTTCGATTTCGTTGAACTCATATATGTGGTAAAGCATTGCAAACTATTAAACATGTTTTTTTTGTATCGGCAAAAAAACGGTGTTAGGGGATGAAACCACCCCTCAAAGTTTCTCCCACAAGCAGTCCACCGATCTGAATGAAACAAAATCGAAAATTCCTCTAATATTAAGCTATGAAAAATCCACCATAAGAGTGTTGATTAGAAATATAATTAAGGGGTAAACCACCCCTCCATTTGCCGTTTTTCACCCCACGCTTAAAAGGGTTGTATGAAAATTAATAAAACATGTATCATTTTGAAGGGGAATCAAAATTCAAGTTGACGCGTTTTTGCGTTTCAGCGAGACAGCAAATTTAAGGGGGTAAACCACCCCTAATATAAATTTGTTCATCACCGTCGTGTTTTCTGTGTTTAACATGTATCCGCGGATTCAAAATATTCTCCCGCGTTTTTAAATTATTGCGTTTTTAAATTATTACGTTTTTAAATTTTTACATTCTAAGGGTAAACTACCCCCTTTGATTGCTTTTCGTTTGAAGTTTAGCGAAAGGTTTCACGAATTTCGTTAAAACTGTTATCATTTCATCGGTAATATCAATTTTATGTTTGTGTGTGCAGGCATATTCGTTTTGAGTTTTAGGAGCGGTACTTTGGGAGTGGGGACGTGGGGCTATCCCTTACTCATAAGACTCACATTTTCGTGTCGAAACGCTTCCGATTTTAATACGCACGTCCATTAGGCATCTCCATAGGAATAAACATACGCTTATACTATATCATTAATTATAATAATTTCCAGAATAAGTTATAAGGCTCACTTCGTATATTTCGGAACGATGATGCGCCTGGATCAAGCGATAATTTAGCCAGCGACGTAGTTTTGTGGAGGAATGTATATTTTTATTATTTTACCGTTTATTTAATTAAACATATTAATGAAACTGAGGGTTTTACAGTAGGTTAACGAACATGTTTTTAATATATTTTGACATATTTCATTTCGGAATCATATCAGCTGATTTAATTAATAGTACTTGTGAAAAGTATCGCAGTCATATACCGTCAAATCATTTTCTTGTGATATGTACTTTTTTTCTAGTCTATCAACTATCAACCATCAACAATCATGGCTCATAATTCCTGCAATAATGATAATCGTCAAAAAAATGCTTTAAACACGACTTTTTGCACCATGCACATCTGATAATGGCCAAATTATTGCAACCGGGTATTTCACAATGTGTGTTCGATTCACCAAAACCAAAGGTAACAGGATTTTCAAAATCTTCTGGTTTTTTTAATGAATGGAAATGAACAAATTTCTTTTAGGGGTGGTTTACCCCCTTAAATTTGCTGTCCCGCCGAAACGCAACAACGCGTCAACTTGAATTTTGATTCCCCTTCAAAATGATACCTGTTTTATTAATCTTCATACAACCCTGTTAAGCGTGGGGTGAAAAACGGCGAATGGAGTGGTGGTTTGCCCCTTAATTATATTTCTAATCAACACTCTTATAGTGGGTTTTTCATCGCTTAATATTAGAGGAATTTTTTATTTTGTTTCATTCTGATCGGTGGACTGCTTGTGGGAGAAACTTTGAGGGGTGGTTTCATCCCCGAACACCGTTTTTCTGCCGATACAAGCAAAAAACATGTTTAATAGTTTGCAATGCTTTACCACGTATATGAGTTCAACGAAATCGAAAGCGGATATTTCAATGATGTTTCTCGTCAGAGGGGTAGTTACCCCTTAAGACGAATGTAATAATTTTGAAATATGATAAAACATTGAATTGTAGCTTATAGAAATATTTAAAATCAGCGGATATACTTTAAACACAGAGAAAACGACCATGATAAATGTTTATGTTAGGGGTGGTTTACCCCCTTAAATTTGCTATGCCGCCAAAACGCAAAAATCCGTCAACTTTAATTTTAATTGCTCTTCAAAATGATACCTGTTTTATTAATTTGCATACAACCCTCTTAAGTGTAGGGTGAAAAAAGGCAAATTGAGGGGCGGTTTACCCCCTAATTAAATGTTTTCTTAACATTTTCATAGTGGATTTTCCATCGCTTTTCATTAGAAGAATTTTCTTTTTTGTTTCATTCGGATCGGTGGATTGCTTCTGGATGAAACTGCAAAATCACCCCCGACACGTCTTTCTTTGAAGGGCGGTTTCCCCCCTTAAATCCGTTTTTCCGCCGATAAAAAAAGATACTTGTCCCAAAGTTTTCGATGCTCTATCACATATATGAGTTTCAACAAAATCGGAGGCGGACACCTGAGGGATGTTCCTTGTTAATGCATTGTCACCGAAGTTACATAGGTATGCCAAATTTCAGCTCATTCGGATGCCAGCAAGTGCTTGAAAAATGGATTACAAGTTTTGAACCGGAAAGACAGACATACAAACGAAGCATGTTAGATAAACGCTTGTAAAAAGGGTAAATCGCAGAGGGACAGTTCGCCATAGCGTACTGGGCGATCTGACCCTTCTCAAAAATGATCCAGTCGTTTTTTTAGAATTTCTACAAAATCTTTGTTGCAAAAATCAAGACCCTAAATTTTTTTAAACTTCCATCTGTACAGGGTCCTTCCCCCTTAATACATTCCGCATATTCCACTTTATATCCCCATGAAGACCCTAAACTGTTAAACTACTTATTAAAAAATCGTATTTTTTCCATTCTACGTTTACAAATCCTTTGAATAATTTTTTTCTGGCTTGACAGTTTGTGTCTGCAAGAATCGAGATATTTTTTCGTGCTCCCTCAAGGACAGCAACAATCTTCCCAAGTGAAGTTTCAACTCTGGTGTAAAACTAAACAAATTGGTACTTTAAACGTCTCACACGGAAATTCGAAGAATTATTCAAAATAAACAAACCCATACAAAATTATCGCAACAACTCAAAAAACAAAATCTCGCTCACTCACGAATATTCGTTTACATTTCACATTTGCATAGTCGTGCGGTGCTCAGTAACAACGGCTTACACGTGCCGATTTAATTTTAATCGGCTTCTTTTTTTTCCCCTCTTTTTTCCCGGAATGTTTTTTAATTACCGAAAACACGGTATAATGGGACGCGAACGAGTGCTCGGTGCGAATAAATAGGTGGGATCTTTTTCAATGCACCTTCGCAAACGTGCCGGACCGCACCAGGGACTGACGCGCGCAGACACTCGATCTCCCCGCCATTTCCCTCATTCGCCCTTTTCATTCCACCGGATATAATACAGCTTTAATTTCCGGATTATAAAATCCCACTTGACGGGCGCGCGCGTGCGCGGACCCGTGTTGAACGCTTACTCCCCGGCGCCGGCCCCCTTAATTTACCGTTCTCACGCGCAATGCATCGCTCTTGTATGTATACTGGCAGCCCAAGAGTATATGCATATGGGGGTGTGCGTGCATGCGCTTTGGCATTCGAGGGTGCGATGCTTCACAAGAGTTCGCACAAACTCAGCTGACGCGTCGAGTAGCAAATTACTTATCGTTGTCCGGCTCTCTCTCTCTCTCTCTCTCTCGGCCTTTTTCTTCTTATCTCTCTGCCTCTCTATCTCTTTTGCTTAATTTCCTTAACTTGAAAATTTCACTTTTGTTTTATCTCGTGTCTTTATTTCGTATTTTTACTCGTTGTTTATCTTGTTTTTATATTTCACCTCATCGGATTTTTAATTATTTATCTTTTTTAAAATCAAATGGTAATTTCTTGAAGTTTTGTTTGTTTGTTCTTATTTTTGTTTCTATCCTTATGCGCCAATGAACCCGAAAGTTCTTTGGAGCATAGTGAAGATTAATCAATCAATTGATCTATCTTTCACTGCTTTTCTCCTTCTCTCCTTTTATGTATCTGTCGCTCTCCCTCCACCCTCCACGCCCTCTCTCTCTCTCTCTCTCTTTTACTTCGTTTCCTTAAGTTTAGAATACCCCTTTTGTTTCATATCGTGTCTTTATTTTATATTTTCATTTGTTGATTGTCTTGTTTTTATGTTTTACCTCATCGCATTTAATACTGTTTATTATATTTTCTGTCAAATTTGCATTTCTTTAATTTTTGATTATTTATTTTACTTTTATGTCTGCCTTTATATTTACCTGGGATTTCACTGGGGCATAATAAACATTAAGGGGTTAGGCCACAGTAACGGGTAGAAAAACATGTGCGAATTCAACAATTTTTTTCGTATGAAAAAGTGATTCACTCGTAAAATTAATTACACATCTATTTAGTATGAATATCAAGGTGTTAGAATTTTTTTTCGACGTACAAAATGGCCCACCATTGATATTTTCTTTTGTTATCTTTTTTTTAGGTGCTCGGCGGCATCCACAATTTTTTACGTAGAACAAAAAACAAAAACTCTCGTCAATCTACATTGGAATACCCAGAGAAGTATGTACGGAATTTAAAAAATATTGTTTTATTCAAAAGTTGTAGGTATTTGAATTGAGTTGCAGACATTTGAATGAATTTTCAGTGAAAAATTTCGTATAAAACTGCTCATGAAATGAAAAGTTTCCGGTTAATCAGAAATGCCGTACGTACTTCTCTGCGAAATGCAATTAGGAACATAATTTTTAAATTTGAAGTAAATCGAGTGACAATTGCTGAAGTTATTTGTCACGCCAATTGGAAAAAAGCTGTTTCGAGAAAAACGCGTTTAAAGTTTTAGGTACTCTATGGCCGTGCCAGAGAAAAAAAACGATTTTTTGAAAATCCTCCTGTGGCCTTACCCCTTAATCAATCAATCAATCTATCGCTCTCACTTTCTCTCTTTTTCTGTATCTCTTTCTCACTCTTCTTCGTTTCTCCCTCTCTTCCACATACTCGATCGCGCAGTTCCGTCTATTTTCGAAAGCGTATCCAGGTGAAATCAAGACGGTGATCCCTGCTATATAACTCTCGATGCCGTTCGGTGAAAAACCACTGGAGCACACCACGAAAAGATCCGACACGGAGGGAAATAGAGAATAAGGAAGAGAGTCCTAAAGACAAAAACTTCGGAAAGCGTGGACCAAAAGTGCCAGTCTGGGGGGTCCCACCCCTCTCTCTCTCTCTCTCTCTCTCTCTCTCTCTCTCTCTCTCTCTCTCTCTCTCACCCGCCCTCTGCCGCGACGCGATAAGATGCGATAGGCGAAGAAGAGCGGCCAAAGAGCGAGAGGCCATCCGAAGGAATGGGAGCGAAGATGCAGGGCTGAAAAAAAACGCAGATACCGCGAGGGTGAATACTACCCCCGGTGCTCTCACTTGGTTAAGAAAGGCGAGGAAAAACACCTTTATCGAGCAGAGACACTCGGTGAAGTTGGTCAAGAGATATATGTGTACACACACACACACACACACACACACACACACATATATATATATATATGTGAAGGGTGGAAACTCTAGAAGTTTCGAACTTGGACCATTTAGTGTACCCATGCCTCGGTGGTCCGCCCTTATACCTGCAGAGATACTCAACGCGTAATGGGGGTGTATGTACTCGTACAAATACTATATTAAGCATTACATCGCGTCCTTCTATATACTATATACAATATTTGGCAATACATATCCACATAGACATACCCAAGTGCACATATATATATAAATAGCAAAAGGATATTTTGAGCCCATTATATCCATACAATGTCGTCTATCAGCACACCGGGCCATTCCGGGAACGGTCCTTAAATTATTTTAAGCGAATCATTGATTTTGGACATCCGGAAATGGCCCTTATACAAATATGATTACATTTATCTAAGGGTGCTTTCAGGAATATCGGAGCTTACCGAACTTTGATTATGGGGACTACCTGCGAGGACTGTCCTCGAAACCGAAGGTCTTCGAAGTCGTCGTCCCCCATAGATATGTATACGGGTATACTATAATACATGTATGCCTTTTCGTACAGCTGTACAGTATATATAAGCAAAGTAAAATACATTGACCACGTGCTGCGTAACGACCCGACTGCTCTAATTTTCCTCCGGCTCTACGAGCCAAGAGGATTTTTTTTTTCGTTTCTTTTCGATCTCTTTTTTCTTTGCTCGTTTTTTTTCCCGTCCGTTCTTGCCATTTTCCCGCAGCGAAAGAGCGGAGCGAACGATAAGAGAGAGAGAAAGAAACTCAATTTCAACCGCTGTGGCGCCGGCTACGATGTGAGAGAAGGCAACGAGGGCGAACGCCGAGCGCCGCGCACACGGGGCTGTAGACGAGCCCGCGGTAAAGTTCTTGATAACAACCGGGGTGTCGAGGCGAAAGTAAGAGGGATGAAAGTTTCTATTTTTCATGTTTTCCCAGATATGAAACGATATACAGGTGTGTGTGTGTGTGTGTGTGTGTGTGTGTGTGTGTGTGTGTGTGTGTGTGTGTGTGTGTGTGTGTGTGTGTGTGTGTGTGTGTGTGTGGGTGTGTGTGGGTGTGTGTGTGTGTGGGTGTGTGTGTGTGTGTGTGTGGGTGGGTGGGTAGGTAGGTGTATGTAAAAAAGGGCCGCCACCACCGCACTCGGGTGCTACAATTTTCTTATAAAATTACTTTTTATTATGCACGCACTCGCGTATATATGAGGCACGAGCTTTCCACGGTCGGTCAGTACAGGCGGGTATAAAGACACGTACTTTGGGCTCAGCGTGCGCGGAGTATTTTTTTTAACACGAAAAAAACAGCAATGTAAATTGTCGGTAGGTACAGTAAAACTTGGACGACGGGAAACGCAAACATTATCGGCGAAATTGGTAATCGCACGATCGAGCGTATTATTTTGCCATTTCGCTGTCTTCGATTTTAACGCTGCTGAGCAATTTTTCAAGTTTTTTTTTTCGAGTTAAAAAAAATGCGTGTCGCGAGAAACATTGATGAGGATTTTAACGACGAAATGATTATGATGAGCAGCTTTTTCCGCGGCTTGGCTTGCGCGAATGTCGAAATCGTGTTGCAGGTGTGCGCTGGGAATGGATTCTAAAGGCGTGTCGTGGTAAAGGAGCTGTCACTGCAAAAGCGAATGTGTTTTTTTTTGCACACTTTAGGTGTGTAAATGGCCGGTGACACTTTTTACACGTGTTTTAACGTGTGTGAAAAATAACACGGATAGATATGTTCGAGCAAGACACTTACGTGTGGTGTTTTCTTAGACACGTTGAAACGTGTGAAAAGTGTCTGCAGCCATTTACACACTCAAAGTGTGTATATACAGGGGATGCGTCGGTATAATAAATTTAACAACAAAAGCTTTTTATCGTGCAAATATATGCATTAATTGAACTGAACACAACAGTACTTATATATTACTCTGTAGTATGTATGGGAGGTGTCACTGTTTTTCTCGTCTTCGCATAGCCTAGGGTCTCATACAGCTTCACGATGACGGCCACTTTTTGCTTGTCGGTGATGGCCTCGGAGCAAAAATACTATCGAGATTTTGGAAAATAGATTCCAATTTCAGGTTCTTCCACGTGACAAACTCAAAAATGATCTATAAATAAAACAAAAAGTTAAGACCAAATGTGGTAGTCAATTAACCGGTGAATCAATCGATGTCAAATCAACTAATGAGTTTCACGTGATGCCGTAACCGAGGTGATTTTAAAAAAAATATACGATCAATAACTGGCAATTAACAAACGTAAACTGTGTTGCTTTTTCCCGTCTATTTTTTGCTCGTGTGTTACTATCCACGTGTGTTGTTTAGTCCAACGTGTGTAAATATGCGTCTTGTATGTTGATTCTACACGCTTTATGTGTGTTCGAATAAACGTGTTATTGACGGGGACAGCTGCGAAAGTTTGTAATTGTAATGCATTACGTGTTGCGAAATGCTTAAGCGTGTAGAATCAACATTGCACCGCGTGTCGAGCCTTTATGTTGCGTTACTTCTACATACTTTGAGCACACATCAAACACGCCTAGTTTGTGCAGTGTGCATGAGCCTCGAAAAACAGGTCGGTTTTCAATACCTTTTTTCTGATGATGGTTTTTAGATGACGAGGTGAAAATTGTAGACACAATTAGTACATAGTCTTGCCGGGTTTGAGTGTTTTTATTGAAAAATATGGATGAACAATGGAGTCATTATGATGTAAACAAAGTGCCGCAGTTGACAAGAAAACTTTCGTATGACGAATACTTTTTGAAATTTTGAAAATTGCAGAATTAGGAAGCTGAATAAAAAACGATCGATTTTCTACTACAAAAGAACTTTAACCATTTGTTTCTAACAAGTGGCTGAACATATCAAAGTATCATCTGGTCATGCGATAAAAAATGTTATAACCTATGCCCTGCCCGAATTTGAAAATCGAACGAATAAATTACGTGATAGGAACTGCATCGTTTCATAAAACATCGTTTTGAGAAAATCGCGAAGGAAAAAGGGTGAGTGGCATCAGTCCGTCGTAGTGCAGTGGGAGCTCTCTGATCTCCCACAAAAAGTGCCATAATGGGGCCAATTCTTCGAATTTTTAGAAAACATTTGTCGCAACTCAAAGTTAAGGTCCTAATTTATAAAAGAATTCAATAAAAAAATCGTACTTATCCAATGTCAAGCTCATGCAGGTTCCTTCGAACAACAACCACATATGGTCAAGTGGTCACATATGGTCAACAACCCCACAGATCCGACGAAACAACGTCCAGATAAATTCACGTTTATCTAATTAAAAAATGCCTTGATTTTCTCACACCAAATGCCTAGGCGCAAACTATCCATCTTTTTCACGCCACCTTCGCTCGAACATCCAACCAGACAGACCAATTTTCCAAAAATGATAGTCATCGTTTCAGCATCGCTTTCTAGCCCTACGGGGTTGATTCCAACCTGAAAAAAAACTCATGCCAAGACACTGCATGCCCCAAAATTACTACCATTAGTAAAGTAATCACTGTCTTTGCTAAAGCTCAATATTGGGTTGTCCATTCCCAGTCGGCAGTTCCGTGAACAGCCTCCAAAAAGTGCAGAACGATCTTCGACCGTGTTGAATATGCACAACAAGATATACACAAACATCAAAATTGATCGCCGCACGCTGAAACGAAAAAGTTCGCGTCAATCATTTCTCTCCGAATAACCGGTCTTATATTCAAGCGACAGGGTCCACCCACGTTAATAAAACATAATTACAACAACAACAAAAAACAAAGTAACACCCCGCTGCGCATAGTAAAAATTTCAGGCCCTCAGCTTTCCCTCGTGGCTTGGGCGCGACGCTCGCGCAGTGTTCCCTGCCTTCTTATTGTTATTCCTAACGTAGCTTGCGTCATTCTGAAAAGCTGTCGGATGGAAACATGCGGAAGAGTGTTGGCGATGTCGCTGATCGTTGGAATGTCACGATGGGGTGATGAAAATTGCACGACGAGAGAGAGAGAGAGAGAGAGAGAGAGAGAGAGAGAGAGAGAGAGAGAGAGAGAGAGAGAGAGGGAGAGAGAGAGAGAGAGAGAGAGAGAGAGAGAGAAGGGGAGAGATAAGAGAGAGGAGTAAAAGAGAAAAAGAAGTCTTGGCCTCCAGACCAAGGTACGAGAAGTGATCCCAGAAGGAAGACCACCTCCTAGGGTCGAAGAGCCCCACGCTAGCGATGCGCTTATTTGACACCCCGAGCGACAAACGGCCAGCTTATTACCTTTCACCCCACCCCCCTCTCCCCCCAGGAATAGCATACCATCGACGTGCCGTTTCGAAAGGCCTTCGTCGTCGTCGTCTCCGTCTTATACCCCGCGTCGCGAAGTGCGGCGAGAGTGCGGGGGAGACAACCCCGCTGATACTCGATCTTCGAGTTCCTTCCTACGACATCGTCCATCGATTTCTCCTTATCTGATCGCTCCTCGAGGGATCTGATCGCCCCCTCCCCTTTGTGCTATCAAAAGTTATGTATATGGGGAAGGTGATTTTGAAGAAATTCAACTTCGAAGACCATCCCCATGGTAGATGTTATTGTACCCATACGCAACACTGTGTAAACGCAAACGTCTTCAAAATGTTCTTCCCACTCACACTCTCTCTCCCTCTCACTCTTACACACATATACATATATTGTGCAAAAGCATGGATGCATTCTTATGCAAGGCTCTGGACAGGAATGGGTAACGAGTTTTGAAGATATTCGACTTGATGCTGGCCGTAGGGAACATCCTCGAAGAGAATGGACACGAGGTAGACCGTATGTCGTCAATGGCGGACCCAAGGGGATGTGCCGTGTCTCATCGCGGATGGCCCGTTTACCGCAAAATCCTCGTACGTTCATCCAATTGTTGCGTCACGGTATTTCACGGATACGTTATGTAACCAGCAGGTGCACAGTGTGCGTATGCATGTATGCACGTAAAGTACTATAACGTATGAGATCGAAACTCATATCATGTTGCGCACGCCATGCTGCAGCGGTTTATCGTCACGATTAAGAACCCTCATATGGTAAGTAAAGTATATCGTATATTTCGAGCATCAAAAGATGTTATGCGCAGGTATATGCAAACATGAAACGTACGAGTATCGTATACATGCAGGAAACACGGAACGAAAAAACCGCAGTCGGAGGATCTTTGCGAGTTATTTTATTTTGCTTGTGTAGAGTGTCTCAAAATGACCTGACATTGTAATTTATTAAGGGGAGGGTAGGGGTTTCAGCGTGAAAAAAAAAACACTTTTTTGCGAATTTTTTTCAACTATATGGATAGAATAATTTTATTGAAACCTTTTGTGCATTGTTAAGTGTCATTTCAAGAACATTCCGTGAAATTTGTACGCGAAAATATCCACAAACAAGTCGGTGACAAAGCGTTTCAAAGAACGCCTTTGGAAAAACACGATTTGAGGTGTTCACTGTATCTCAGCTGGAAATTACCTGAAATCAAGTACCATTAAAATGTAGTCAAAGTATCATCAAATCCTCCCCCCAATGGTCTTTTATAATTTTTTATTTTTTTTTATTTATAAATGTTTGGTGGTCATGTAAAGTGAAAAGTGCTATTTTTTCACGAAAAATTCCCCCATTTTGGGGGTGGAAACCCCCTCAATGTAAAAAAAATCTCAAACTAACCATTGGGAGGAGGTATTTTATATGTAGAAAGTGTGTACCAAGTTTGAAATCAATCGGTCATGTAGTTTTCAAATGGCAATGAACACGGACTTTGAAAAAGTGGTTTCGAGACAAACGCGGCACTGGCTTGTTCGTGGATATTTTCGTGTACAAATTTCACGGAATATTCTTGAAATGACACTTAACAATGTACAAAAGGTTTCAATAAATGTACTCTATCCATAAACATGAAAGAAATTCGCAAAAAAGTGTTTTTTTTTCACGCTGAAACCCGTACCCTTCCCTTAGTCAAACATATTATTTGTTTGAAAAGTACGAATATTTTTGTTTTAATATGACGTACGAACATGGAGGTTATGTGTGGAACACAATTTATCTATCTATCTATCTATCTATCTATCTATCTATCTATCTTCTATATATATATACAGGGTGAAGCACACAAAGTGTTACAGAGAAATAGCACTCAAACTATTGATCATATCCGAAAATGTTTCAGACAAAAAATTTCAGTGTTCGACAAGGCCGTCATATTGGACCACCCTTATTTTGTATCGGTGGAGGCGCTGAAGACACTTCAAGGTTAACTCCACTTTTTTAAATGGAATGGTACATTTTATTCAACCATCTTGTGGAGCACCTCAAGCCGCATAAAAAAAATCAGAGGGTCAAAGTCGTTCAAGGTCATTCAAGGTCAGTATCGATGATACAAATCTAAATATCTTGGATCAAATAAAATACAAACATTGAAGCAACAACAATAATGTTGCATTGTACCCTCGCGCAAAAATCAGACGAACCTAACGTTCACGCAACGTCCGTTTTCTCGATCAATCGATGGCAGCATCCGAGCTTATGACATCCCTAATTGTCCTCGAGTATCCTCCAAGTTTCGATGTAGTATGTATGGAAGAAGGACACGATGTTCGATTAATCTGGATGTGGTTATCACACTTGGAAAATACATTTGACCATATAAGAGCGAACCGTGAGGTCTCTGTACTACACGAGTTTCAGGTGAGGTCTGAGCACGTTTCAATCCTCCCCCCTGACAACTCCACCTCTTTCGCCTGTCTCCCTCCCATCCTCGTCGCTGCACATACATACCCATATACGAGTGGTAGAATATCCGGGATCGGAGGATGCCGCCGCGAGACCTAGATGCCTCCACAGTATCCACAACGATATCGACCTTATCGCGCCCACACGGATTATCGTGTTAATCTCGTGTACACGTGTGTAACCAGTGTGCATCACAACCGGAGTATATGGCCAATGGAAGCGTTCGTTACCGCTGCTATATTGCCAGTTATACGACGAGGTCCCTCGATTGCTCATCTTCATTTATGCCCATGCAGAAACTTGTTGGGGAGTTCCATAATCCTAACATATCCCTATACACTGCAAAAACGAATGTGTTGGTTTTACACACTTTAGGTGTGGGAATGACTGTAGACACTTTTTACACGTTTTAACGTGTGTGAAAAATAACGGTGTGAAAATAACACGGAGAGATGCGCTCAAACAACACACTCACGCGTGTTATTTTCTTACAGATGTTAAAACGTGTAAAAAGTGTCGACAGCCATTTACACACTCAAAGTGTGTAAAAAAAACACCCTTATTTTTGCAGTACTGTATATAGGTGGGATGCGTCGAAATAATAAGTTGAATAACAAAAACTTTTTATCGTCAAAATATATGCATTTATTGAACTGAACTCAACAGTACTTCTATATTACTCTGTACACTGAGAAAAAAACTAATTGAATCAAACAAATATACTGGTTGATCCAAATAAATGTGCTGCTGCGGAGTACCACCGATATATGATATTGTTACAATACTATAAAATATTGGAAAATGTGATTGATTTAAATAACATATTATTTTATTTGAAAAAGCTCTTCTGTTCTCTGAACATCTACATTATCCTTCAAATAAAATTATATTCTATTGAAATCATCATGTATACAATCCGTAGATGTATGCATGAAATAATTAAGCGGTTGCTACAACATTTTTTATTTCGTACAAAAATATAATCAATAGAATTAATTATCGCTCAACGCTGATCCTCAACACGGCCTCCATCCGGAAGCCACATACTCTTCTCATTACATAAAGAGCCGTGAAAGCCTTAAAACTAAAAAAGAATTAATTATTTCTTTACTGCATTGAAACAAATATGCCATGGGACGTAAGTTTTTCAATTTGTTTGTAATCTTAAATAAAAAGTGACCATTAGGATGATCATCTACGATAATAGTGGAGAGAATATCAGATATCCGATGGAATATCCATGGAGAGAATATGAGATATTCAACTGATAAGAACAGATACTACACTTTGATCTTAGCCACAGGCCAAGAAGCGATACTCTTTAGAGTTTCTCCGGCGTTTAAGTAGATTTTCGGTTCGCGCTACACTTACGAGACACGAGCGCGCGTGCGGCTTCTAGCGGTTACTCCGAGAACTACGGGTTTCCTCACACCTATGATTTCGGTGGCGCTCGGCCATGATTTGGTTGAATTTTTTTAACCAAATGCGCAAGTTTTGCAAATTTTATTTTTGCATAATTTTTTAACCAATTCAGACATTTGCTTAATATTTTTCAATCAAAATAAAATATTAGAATTTTAACGAATAATGTACTTGAAAATGAATTCCGGAAATGGTGAGAAAAAAAATAACATATTTATTCAATAGAAACTTTATCTGATACAAACGAGCGAAATTCAATTTTTCTTGTGTACTCGAACCAACAATATTCATGCTATGAATTGAAACGCTTTTTTTGTTCGTTGCAGAAAATGTGTTCAAAACTATATAATTTATTCGTGATATTTTTTAGATAGTTTCAATAATATCTTGTTCTCGGCTATCAATATATCTTTTGAATTAAGGGCGGGGTAAAGTATTTTAATTTGTTTTTTTTTTTTCATTTTTTTAAATTTTTTAAAATGAATGCATAATATATCAAGAATATTGTGTTAAAATTTCAAGTCGATCGGAGTAAAATTGACGAAGTTATGAGTATTTGAGCGTCTATTGCTCCATGCCGACCAATCTCTTCTGCGTTTTTCAAACCGTTTTTCTGAGACTTGTCATATTTGAAGTCCGTGTGCACGATAACTCAAAATCTACTGGACCAATCGCTTTGAAATTTTGCACAGTACTTCTTCACATAATTCACCAGGTATTGTCCAGAGCTTTTTTGTTTTTTTTTTCAATAATTACTAATTTTTCAACAACAAATTATCCGATTTTTTTTAGCGAAAATCGGGTTTTTGGCTCCCAAGTGCTACGAAAAAACGAAAAATCGAAAAAAAAAATCCTCCCGTCATTACCTCGAGAAACATCTCCTTTAAAAAATGCATTTTGATTTTTTTGTTTCAGATGATTCTGTTGCGAGTTATGGTGCACACCGCAAACCAACTTTTTTTCGAGGCGGTTCCGGGGTTTAATTTTCACTCGCTCAATTTTGAATATTTCGCAATGCAAATTTAGGAGAATGTTGTTCAAATGTTACTTTATTATATGTAATTTTTTCAATAAACGAACACTATTCGTTACGCCAAAAAAAAATCTTAAAAACACGCCTTTTTTCGCCGAATTAACTTTACCCCGCCCTTAAAAAAAGAACTTTTAATTTTATCATGTTATTAAAGTCAATAGCGTTTTGTTTGGGCTCATAAATCCGATTATTTACACCAACAATTTTACAATTGAATCAACGAAATTTAATCCAATAACACCAATCATATTGGATCAGTGATTTTTTTTCTCCGTGTAGTACGTATGAGAGGTGTCACTGTTTTTCTTGTATTCGCATATGCTAGGTTCTTATACAGCTTCGCGATGATGGCCGCTTGTTGCTTGTCGGTGATGGCCTCGAAATAAAAATCCGTCGCTAAAGATTCAATGCAGCTATCGAGGTTTTGGAAAATAGATTCCAATTTCAGATTCTTCCACGTGACAAACTCAAAAATGATCTATAAACGAAACAAAAAGTTAACACCAAACGTGGTCTTCAATTAACCGATTAATCAATCTATGTAAAATCAACTAATGAGTTTCACGTGATGCCGTAACCAAGGTGATTTTTCAAACATATGATCAATAACCGACAATTAACACACTTAAACCGTGTTGCTTTTCCCCGTGTTTTTTTTGCTCGTGTGTTGCTATCAACGTGTGTTGTGTAGTCCAATGTGTGTAAATATGCGTCTTGTATGTTGATTCTGCACGCTTTATGTGTGTTCGAATAAGCGTGTTATTGATGGGGACAGCTCCGAAGCTATTTAATAATTGAACGCGTAAAAATTAAACACTCACTTGTGCAATTCTAGTGCACTACGTGTGTAATTGTAATGCAATTACGTAAGAATTTATTATTCGAAATTCTCAGTCGGAATTTGTTGGAACTCCAAAAAAAAAATATCCTTTCGTGATCCGGTGCAGAAATTTGTTCAACAGTCCGAAGATGCACCCACATCTCTATAGGGGGGGGGGGGGGGGGTCCGGCCAGCCGTTAAGGTCAAATATATTCGAACCTTAACGATACCGCAATACGTTCAAGACGACAGTCAATGTAGGTATCCATTTTTTTAAA
>OZ023312.1:18911606-19066606 GCA_964007375.1 Ophion obscuratus | reverse complement strand
ATTGGATGAACCATTTGTTAATAACAATCACTTCAGCATGCTGTTTTTCAAGAGAAAAATAAGGTTTTCTTTGGAGAAGCTGTCATTTTTCGTATTTTTCGAAATTTCGTAAAGTGGATCGTGAACCATAGCCAGTTGGATATATTTGAAGAAAAAATGTTTTGTTTTCGTTTCAAATTACATTTGAGCCTGGTCGAAATCCCGCCGTTCCGGACCTCGCCGCTGGAGGACTGCAACGCCAACTGCAGCACCACGAACATTTTCAAGGATTTTCTTCCGAAAAAATTACATTGTAACCACAAACGTGTCTACAACATGCTGGGAAAAAATTAATTTATTCCAACCAATGTGTTACTACAAAAAGAATCATCATTCTGACCCTTCAAATTGGTCTTCCAAAGAGGGATACCCCGTTAAGTAGTTTACGAATTACGATCGCGCAACTTTACCGACGGATAAGTTTTTATTAAATACACTTTGTTCACTCAGCTTAATTATTATAAATGATCTTTAAACATTTTTTGTAATAACTCGGAAATTATCGTCGAATAACCCCTTACAGTTTTATTATACGTGCACACACCTACACACACGCACCCACAAATAATATATACGGCCTGCTTGCGTATCAACCCTCACAGTAGAGGGGAAGAAAAAACGAAAGGATAAGTATAATGTGACATAATTTATTCGAGCACTTCGATCTGTCGTGCTCTACGCCTTTATTCGATGGTCGCGCGGTACTATACCATGATGCTTATCTTCCATATCACATTTCCGGTCGGAACCCTTGCATTAAGGTGCCCCGAGAGGGCATATATATTTATTTTGATATATAAATGAAGATATTTTCAACCCATTGTGTGTACGTAATGTGATCTATCGGCAGATTCGTCTGCTTTGAGGACGGCCCTTAAAATGTTTTAAACAAATCTTTGATTATGGGGACCGGATGGTCCTTAAACTGACAGTTAGACATGCTTTGATTTATCTAAAGGTGGTTTCAAAGACAGTCAATAAATATGTGTGTGTGTGTGTGTGTGTGTGTGTGTGTGTCCAGACAGTATACGATTCATGAATTATTAACATTTTTGTTATCTCTGTATCTGTCACACTTCAAGCTCCGGAATTCACTATCTAAATGGAATAAAAAGTCACAATAATGTAAAATCTATTGAATATTCAACAAAATGTCCAATCCGGCATGCTTATTTTCATTAAATACACATACATACATACAGGCACACCGACACACACACACACACACACACACACACACACACACACACACACACACACACACACACACACACACACATTTAGGCCCTGTGTGTGATTCGTCACGCCAGCAAAGGACCCAAAAAGATCAAAAGCCTGGGCGCAAGACCACATGCGAATCGTACCGAATCGAAAACGTACATGTGATTCGCGTTGTAAGCGGCATCTAGACACGACATATCGTGAATTCTCCTCGTTGCTGCAGCTTCATCCTGGGACGCTGCGGTCTTTCCCGAAAATTTTAATGCCCACAGTGCGCGAGATTTTTTGTCCGTTACTGATTGATGAACACATGTGGAAAATGGCGAGAAACGTAGCGAGACAAGAATACTTTTGGACCCCTGAATCTGATTATTAAGTGCATTGGCACATAAGCTGTATTGTAATTTCATTTGAATCTCGTGCAAGGACTCGCGAGCGATAAGTCAAGAATTTGATCAGTGCGACGTTGAGGATGAAACGTATCATTGAAATGATTCAATTGATACCTGGGCAAGGGGTAGAGGAGACAAAGAGGAATATGAGGTGAGAGAATTAAACGACGGAGAGATGTGAAAGGCGGAGGTGTACGAAATTGATACAAGCATAGAAGCGAGTGAGAGAGATCGATTGATTGATTATTTATCATATGCCTTGCTAGCAACCATTGGGCAAATTAAAATATAACTGAAGAAATACAATATAGTAATAATGGTACATAATTAATACAATAATTGCTAAATGACTCGAAATAAATCCAAATAATATTAAAAAGGAAATTGTTGTACAGTGCAGCGAGTCTGAAAGTCGAAACGGTCATTAAAATTAATTGGAAATTCAATTGCATCCTACTTACTGCTAATTCTTATTGATTCTAAACTATGAGAGGGAGAGGGAGAGGGCGAGAGAGAGAGAGAGAGAGAGAGAGAGAGAGAGAGAGAGAGAGAGAGAGAGAGAGAGAGAGAGAGAGAGAGAGAGAGAGAGAGAGACAGAGAGACAGAGAGAGAGAGAGAGACAGAGAGACAGAGAGAGAGAGAGAGAGAGAGAGAGAGAGAGACAGAGAGACAGAGAGAGAGAGAGAGAGGGAGGGAGGGAGGGAGGGGGAGGGGGAGGGAGGGGGAGGGAGGGAGGGGAGAGAGAAGGAGGGAGGGAGGGCGGGCGGGAGGGAGGGAGGGAGGGAGGGGGAGAGAGAGAGACAGAGAGAGAGAGAGGGAGAGGGAGAGAGAGAGGAAGAGAGATAGAGGGAGGGAGGGAGGGAGAGAGAGAGAGAGAGAGAGAGAGAGAAGCGAAAGTGGCAAATCTCCCAATAAACTTATCGAGCTCATTAAACCTACAGAGCTTAAGGTTACCCACAAAGTCAGAAATTGCCCGCCTGTTATTTTTGGCTGACGAAGACTATCCGTATAATACGACGCGGCGTGCAAGTCACGGGACACGCGCTAGGGTGTATTATCCTGTAGCTCATTTCCACCCTTCACCTCGTCCCTCTTCACCCTGTGTCTGGCTTATGTGGGCCGCGTAATAACGAAACTCCGCCGTAACAGACCCCCTCCCCCCTCCACCCCCGCCACGGTGGTGAATATTTCGCGACTCTTCGCTTTTTTGCTCCGTTATACGGCATCGATCCGATTTCTCGCCCATAACGCGATATGTAACCCGCCACCTCGTGCCCCTCCTCACCAAGGAGAATTACCTCCTCCTTCTCCTTGAGGTCGTCTGGGGTTTCAGCAATCTCCGGCGGAATATCCCCGTCTACGTAATGAAGAATCGCGGGCGAGAGTATAAAGAAAAGCGCTTCGATATTTCGGGTGCGCGTGTATACGATGACGCAGAACGAAAATTCATTTTGATTATTCTCCCGTTCGTGTATTGTATGTCCGTGTGGGTATGTGTGTTTGTGTGTGCGCGCGTACAAATAATGAACGTTGGAAAGGAAATTTTGATGGAGAACGTTCAGACGGGGGTCCATTCGTCGAGAATTGCCCGCAGGGCTCGTAAAAAACCGATCTCGCGACTACGATGTTATCGCGCGTTTGATTGCGTTCCCATGAAACCACGGTATGTTTTTTTTTCTTCTTCTTTTAATCGTCTTCTCCCTTTGGACAATTTCATTCGAACGCGAGAGACTATCGGAATTGTAGCTCTGCTACAAACGCGCGACGGTGTCATTTAATCATCATACCCGCTGGTCTTGTATGACGCGCCTGCCGGCCGCAGATTGATTCGTACTACTGATTCTTCTTTAGGGGATATCTCTCTCTGGAAACCTCAAAAAATCGTTTTTGCGGGTAATTTTATAGTGTGAACTTTCAAGAATATTTTAAGACCAACTGGACCCTGAAATTCTAAAAATTGACGAAGTTACACTTATTTTAGTGGAACAGTGTACGTCGGGTTTACCGCGATCCGTCGAGCTTGAAGGCGATTATCTTGAAACTACCGTAAAACTACTTTGAACAGGTTTTCGAAGTTTTTTGTAGGTAACTTTTTTTTAACATCCTAGATACTAACTTTTGTTGCACCAATAGAACCATCTGCCCTTTGGCTTTCAGATGTATCAGAAAGTCAAGCTCCACCACCCACTCACAATTTGATACAGACATTTTTTTAAGTGTCAACGTAGTCCCGAGTTAATGATTAAGGGTTAATTTGTAATGATTTTGATAAAAAATGCAATATTTTATGCATTATACATGGAATTAAATGAAAAACAATGATTTTTTATAACCAAATTGTCATCGTTATTAAGGCAGCAGAACTCGAACAATTTTCGCCCCATAGACTTGAACTTTTAACCGTAGCTTCTTAGATTGCTTTAACAGTCAAGTACACTGACAAGGAACATCCCTCAGGTGTCCGCCTCCGATTTTGTTGAAACTCATATATGTGATAGAACATCGAAAACTTTGAGACACGTATTTTTTTTATCGGCGGAAAAACGGATTTAAGGGGGGAAACCCCCCTTCGGAGAAAGGCGAGTCGAGGGGTGATTTTGCAGTTGCACCCAGAAGTAATCCATCGATCTAAATGAAACAAAAACGAAAATTCTTCTAATGAAAAGCGATGAAAAATCCATTATGAAAATGTTAAGAAAAAATTAAATTATTGGGTAAACCACCCCGAAATTTGCCTTTTTTCACCCCACACTTAAGAGGGTTGTATGCAAATTAATAAAACAGGTATCATTTTGAAGGGCAATTGAAATTAAAGTTGAGGGGTTTTTGCGTTTTGGCGGCATAGCAAGTTTAAGGGGGTAAACCACCCCTAACATAAATTTGTTCATTTCCGTTAATTTAAAAAACCAGTAGATTTTGAAAAACCTGTTACCTTTGGTTTTGGTAAATCGAACACACATTGTGAAATACCCGGTTGCAATAATTTGGCCATTATCAGATGTGCATGGTGCAAAAAGTCGTTGTGTTTAAAAGATTTTTTTGAAGATTACCATTATTGCAGGAATTATGAGCCATGATTGTTGATGGTTGATAGTTGATACACTAGGAAAAAAAGTATATATTACAAGAAAATGATTTGACGGCATATGACTCCGATACTTTTCACAAGTACTATTAATTGAATCAGCTGATATGATTCCCAAATGAAATATGTCAAAATATATTAAAAACATGTTCGTTAATCTACTGTAAAACCCTCAGTTTCATTAATATGTTCAATTAAATAAACGGTAAAATAATAAAAATATACATTCCTCCACAAAACTACGTCGCTGGCTAAATTATCGCTTGATCCAGGCGCATCATCGTTCCGAAATATACGAAGTGAGCCTTATAATGTATTCTGGAAATTATTATAATTAATGATATAGTAAAAGTGTATGTTTATTCCTATGGAGATGCTTAATGGACGTGCATATTAAAATCGGAAGCGTTTCGACACGAAAATATGAGTCTTATAAGTAAGGGGTAGCCCCACGTCCCCGCCCCCAAAGTACCGCTCCTAAAGCTCAAAACGAATATGCCTGCACACCCAAACATAAAATTGATATTACCGATTAAATGAAAACAGTTTTAACGGAATTCGTGAAACCTTTCGCGAAACATCAAACGAAGAGCAATTAGAGGGGGTAGTTTACCCTTAAAATGTCAAAATTTAAAAACGTAATAATTTATAAACGCGGGAGAATATTTTGAATCCGTGGATACATGTTAAACACAGAAAACACGAGGGTGATGAACAAATTTATGTTAGGGGCGGTTTACCCTTTTTAATTTGCTGTCCCGCTGAAACGCAAATTTGAGGGAGGAATCAAAATCCCCCTTCAAAATGATGCCCGTTTTTATTAATTTTCATACAACCCTCTTAAGCGTGGGGTGAAAAACGGCAAATGGAGGGGTGGTTTACCCCTTAATTGTATTTATAATCAACACTCTTGTAATGGATTTTTCATCGCTTAATATTAGAGGAATTTTCGATTTTGTTTCATTCAGATCGGTGGACTGCTTGTGGGAGACACTTTGAGGGGTGGTTTCATCCCCTAACACCGTTTTTCTGCCGATACAAAAATAAACATGTGTAATAGTTTGCAATGCTTTACCACATATATGAGTTTCAACGAAATCGAAAGCGGATACTTCAATGATGTTTCTCGTCAGAGGGGTAGTTACCCCTTAAGACGAATGTAATAATTCTGAAATATGATAAAACATTAAATTGTAGCTCATAGAAATATTTAAAATCAGCGGATATAATTTAAACACAGATAAAAAGACCATGATAAATAAATTTATGTTAGGGGTGGTTTACCCCCTTAAATTTGCTATGCCGCCAAAATGCAAAAACCCGTCAATTTTAATTTTGATTGCCCTTCAAAATGATACCTGTTTTATTAATTTGCATACAACCCTCTTAAGTGTGGGATGAGAAAAAGCAAATTGAGGGGCGGTTTACCCCCTAATTTAATTTTTTCTTAATATGTTCATAGTGGATTTTTCATCGCTTTTCATTAGAAGAATTTTCGTTTTTGTTTCATTCAGATCGGTGGATTGCTTCTGGGTGAAACTGCAAAATCAACCTTCGAGACGCCTTTCTTTGAGGGGCGGTTTCCTCCCTTAAATCCGTTTTTCCGCCGATAAAAAAAAAACGTGTCTCAAAGTTTTCGATGCTCTATCACATATATGAGTTTCAACAAAATCGGAGGCGGACACCTGAGGGATGTTCCTTGTGAGAAAAAAGAATCGTTGAATGTGCCAAATGCATTTTGTTGTCTCGATTTTTTTTTGTTTTAACAGTTAATCAGTCATGCTAAATAAGCAGATAGTTTAAATGTGTCTTTGGTTAGTGCCCAACTATACTGTCTTGCTATGCCAATCAAAAATCAAGTTGAACGTATTTGAAGATACAATTTTGTTAAACCAACTGAATTTTGGATGGATGAACGAATTTTTTTCAGTGTACGAACGCTTTTTTCGATTAACCGAAAATTGTCAAAAATATATCACTTTTGAGATGAAGATTATGGTCGAAAAAACGAACTTTTTTTCAAACCCGTCTCTATTTTTCTTTCAATTATTCTTTAATTCCCCCCGTTTTTGACTGTTAAAAATAATATAAATAAAGAAAATATTTCACGCTTAGTTCCGGGACTAAATTTACGACGTGCGCCGCCATTTTGTATTTTTTTAACAAATAATTGTTTTTTTACATACTTCAATATGTACCTTTTAAAACCTAAAAGCTCTATGGACGATGTATTTTATTCCTTTCTTAAAAAAAAATCCAAAGAAAACAGTCGACCTCCTTGCCCTCCTTAAGGAAACATTTTACATGAAAATATCAAGTAGGTACCTGGGGTGCTATTATAGGCACTTAATGAGTCTTACAATTGTCATGGAGATCAAAATTAACTTGAGTAACATAACAATCAACTTTAGCAACATTGTAATAAACTTGAACAACAAATTGTTGTTCAAGTTTATACCCCGCACCCGCCGCCCGCCACAATAGGTCGAGCGGGCTCACTGCGCACACATTTGAAACATATTTTGGCGCTCTGTCAAAGTACCCCGAAAACTGTCAAAGTTCCTCTTAATTTCAAAGTAACCCCGTTTTGACACGGCGGGATTGATATCTTGAGTAACTTTCACACTATTGACTTGAATTTCCAAAGTCAGCGTTCAAACAGTAGTCATTTTCGGTTCACGACAGTATTTTTTAATCGAATGAACCATTTGTTAATAACAATGACTTCAGCATGCTGATTTTAAGAGAAAAATGAGGTTTTCTTCGGAGAAGCTGTCATGTTTTGGATTTTTCGAAATTTCGAAAAGTCGATCGTGAACCCATAGCCAGTTCGATATATTTGAAGAATTTTTTTTGTTTTCGTTTCGGATTACATTTGAGCCTTACACAGATCCCCCCGTTTCGGGGTCGCCGCTGGAGGGCTGCAACGCCAACTGCAGCTTCCGAACACTTTGAAAGATTTTCTCCCGAAAAAAATACATTGCAACCACAAAAATGTGTACAACATACTGAGAAAAAATAAATTTAGTTCAACCAATGTGTTACTAGAAAAAAATTCATCATTCTGACCCTTCAAATTGAGATTTCAGAGAGGGATACCCCGTTAAGATTTTTACTCATTTACCTTCACTGATCTGCATATAGGGAAAGGCGCTTCTGGGGACATTCCACCTCAACAATTGTCCTGGTAGTGTAGTCGAATGTTCCGATGCTCCACATTATACAAACCCCGATGTCTTCGAAATCACCTGCAAATAAATGTGCTTAGCTACCGTTCGGAAGCGAAAATTGACTAAAAAAAAAGATAAGGTACGTTTTCGAAACGGCAGGATGGGCTGATAGCCAACATTTCGTAGATATAACTAGTCCAAATGTGAGAAGAGTATGTGGCTTCCGGATGGAGGCCGTGTTGAGGATCAGCGTTGTGCCGACGTTTCGCAAACGTTACAGTCTGCATCATCAGGGCTGAGAGCTCCGATACTGAAGCTCTCGTGTCTCAGGTATTCTTTATATAGTTGCAGTCATCGTTCCGGATCGCTGCACCAGCCAATCAGATGTTTTAATTGATCAGCTGGTCAATTAAAAAAACGGGAGGACGGTGTGCCAAATAGGATTGACGTGATATCCTCCATCTCTGTTTAGATTATCCGGATGTTTTCGGATTTTCAAGCCTTCTCGGTGTTTCCTGGAAAAATAGCTGTTTGATGGGGCCAGACTTTGGGCTTTGTCGAACTGGATGGCATGACCAGTCTCCATCCAATGTTCGGCCAGCGCTGATTGTGTAATATGGCCATATTTGATACACCGTTGGTGTTCTTTGATCCGTGTACTGATCTTCCTCCCGGTTTCTCCTATGTACACTTTACCGCATGAGCAGGGTATCTGGTATACTCCTGGTGCACTTAATGGTGGTCTTTGGTCTTTTGCACTCGGAATCACTTGTGCTAGTTTCTTCTGAGGTTTGAAGATGACTCGCACGTTATGTTTTCCAAGGACCCTCCCTATGCGATCGGTTATGCCCTCAAGGTATGGAAGGGAAGTTGTTGCGGTTATTTGTCCTTCATTCTCCCCATTAGGTGCTGTAACCGTTTTCGGATCAGCTATTTTTCTTTTTAGATTTTTGATCGTTCTTTCGATGTTGCCTGGCTTGTAGCCATTGTCTCCTAAAGCTTTTCGTAGGTGTTCTAGTTCAACCTCCAAGGAGTCTGGTTCGGAGATCGCTAGAGCTCTGTAGACCAGAGAGCTTATGACCGATTGTTTTTGGGAAGGGTGATGATGGGACGTAGCATGGAGGTATCTATCCGTATGCGTTGGCTTCCGGTAAACTTTACGGCCCAAAGTGCCATCGCTTTTCCGTTCAACCAGTACATTCAGAAAAGGGATTTGATTTTCCTCTTCTATCTCCATGGTGAATTGAATATTGGGGTGCTGGGAGTTGAGGAAGGTTAAGAAATGATTGAGGTTTTCTTTGCCGTGACTCCAAATGACGAAGGTGTCATCGATATATCGGAACCAGATGGAGGGCTTAAGGGAAGCTTCTTGCAGAATTCTGTTCTCGAAGTTCTCCATAAAGATGTTGGCGATGATAGGGGAAATAGGGGAACCCATGGCTGCGCCTGAAGTTTGTTCATAAAACTGGGAGTGAAATTGGAAATATGTAGAGTTTAGGCAATGTTCTGGGGATATTACGATATCTGTGGCCCCAAGTTTTGGCCATGCAGTCTTTATATTTGGCCCAAAATAAGACTTTTTTCAAGAATACAAAAAATCGAAATTCGGCTTTTAAGGGGGTGAAACAGAGGTTTTAAATTTTTAATGAGGCGGAGTATTTTTTGGGTAGATTTCTTTAGAATTCGGCGTAAACATTCTAGAAAACAAGTAATTTTCAAAGAGTTAGGTAGTTCATTGAAACACGATTTGTAACGCGATAAACGGGAGCTTGGAACGTTGTTAAACATTATATTTTTTCGTCAAATCCTCTGAAATTCAGCTTCCCAGAAGGGTGATTGCATCATTGTTCTTTGTCAATAATACAACAAAAGTAGGTTGTATTATTTTGGTTGGGTGGGCATCGTAATCGTGCCCACCCAACGATTCCACACACACACACACATCGAAGGTGCTCTAGACCCACCCAACGATTCCACACACACATCGAATGTGCTCCAAACCCACCCAACGATACCACACACACATCGAAGGTGCTCCAGGCCCACCCAACGATTCCACACACACATCGAAGGTGCTCCAGACCCACCCAACGATTCCACACACACATCGAAGGTGCTCCAAACCCACCCAACGATTCCACACACACATCGAAGGTGCTCCAGGCCCACCCAACGATTCCACACACACATCGAACGTGCTCCAGACCCACCCAACGATTGCACACACACAAAAGTCGCATTTTCTATCGAATATGGCCGCTGCATGGTCAAAATTGGGGCCCACAAACATAATAATGCTTCGACTTTCAACCCCCTGTTTCACCCCCTTAAAAGCCGAATTTCGATTTTTTGTATTCTTGAAAAAAGTCTTATTTTGGGCCAAATATGAAGACTGCATGACCAAAACTTGGGGCCACAGATATCGTAATACTGCCAATGTTCTATGAGGGGCAGTAGGTTAGGGGCAACTTTTTTGGAATTTTTAACTATGCTTAGGGTTTCATTGGTTGGGACGTTTATAAACAGGGATACAACATCGAAACTCACTAAAATGTCTTCTGGTTGTACCTTGATAGTCTGGATCTTGTTCACAAAATCCCGGGAGTTTTGGATATGGGAGTTGTTGAGGCCTACGAGTTCCTGCAAAGGTTTGCAGAGAAAACGTGCCAAATGATATGTAGGACGGCCTATGTTGCTAACAATGGGCCTTAGTGGGATGTTGTTTTTGTGTATTTTTGGCAGACCGTAAAGCCTGGGTGGTAGGGATTCCTTGGGTGTAAGGGCTTTGGTTAGGTTTTCCGATAGACCAGCCTTCTTTAGAAGTGTTGTTGTTTTCTTTTCTACACTCGATGTGGGGTCACGTGATAATTTCTTGTACGTGTTGGTGTTCTCGAGCAGGTTCATAATTTTACTGTTTTTTTTAATTGACCAGCTGATCAATTAAAACATCTGATTGGCTGGTGCAGCGATCCGGAACGATGACTGCAACTATATAAGGAATACCTGAGGCACGAGAGCTTCAGTATCGGAGCTCTCAGCCCTGATGATACAGACTGTAACATTTGCGAAACGTCGGCACAACGCTGATCCTCAACACGGCCTCCATCCGGAAGCCACATACTCTTCTCTTTACATAAAGAGCCGTGAAAGCCTTAAAACTAGTCCAAATATATTTTCGCTCTGTATAGAGGGTGTCTCAAAATTATCTGACATTTTAATTTATTAATAAAACATATTATTTATTTGGAAAGTACGAATATTTTATTTTAATATAAACTACAAACACGGAAGTTATGTGTGGAACACAATATCCGATAAATGGCCACCTCGTCCTCGTTTACTCTTTTGAAGAAATTTTCAATAACATTTTGGCATAATTACGGACTAATTTCATTAATGGCACGTCCAATTGCTTCCTTGAGCTCCGGAATGGTCTGTGGAACATTGGCATACACTTTTTCTTTCAGAATACCCGAAAGAAAGAAGTCCAATGGCGTCATACCGTGACCATGATAGTTCGTCTGCAATAGGTATCCAGTAACAATGCAGCAAATAAAAATTTCTATGCGTTGCTCGATCGGGTACACTTCAAAAACTAGGCGCGTTTGACCCGTGTTCAGAGTATATAGAAGTAACATAGCATAAAAGCTAGTCACGCGTTGCCATGTTGATTCTACACACTTATGCGTTTGGTATCACGCAATGCGTTACAATTACACACGTAATGCCTTAAAATTACACACATCAGTGTGCAATTTTTACGCTTTAAATGATTACACACCTTCGTAACTGTCCCCATCAATATACACGCTTATTCGAACACGCATAAAGCGTGTAGAATCAACATACAAGATGCATAATTACACACATTGGACTAAATAACACACGTTGATAGCAACACACGAGCAAAAATAACACGGGAAAAAGCAACACAGTTTGAATGTGTTAATTGCGAGTTAGTGATCATACGTTATCAAAATCACCTTGGTTACGGCATCACGTGAAACTCATTAGTTGACTTGACATCGTTAACCGGTTAATTGAAGACCAGATTTGGTCTTAACTTTTTGTTTCATTTATAGATCATTTTTTAGTTTGTCACGTAAAAGAACCTGAAACTGGAGTCTATTTTCCAAAACCTCGATAGCTGCATTGAATTTTTAGAGATGTATTTTTGTTTCGAGGCCATCGCCGACAAGCAAAAAGCGGCTGTCATCGTGAAGCTGTATGAGAAACTAGCCTATGCGAAGAAAAGAAAAACAGTGATACAGTCCGACCTCCGAATAAGAAACCAAAAGCCCCCCAAGGGGAAGAGTTTTTCTTATATATCGCATACCCCCACCAGGCGCGCGCTCCGCGCTCACTACATCTCTCTGTCTCTCTCACTCTTTTCCGCATGCGATCCTCTCAACAAGAAACTCGCTCGAACGAGTTGCAACTTAGTATTCACATCGCCCATGCAAAAACGTTTTCGACTGCGCGTGGACATTTATTTAGCGAATTTTTGTTTCACGTTAATATACATACTATTGAATATTATTGTGTACTACTGTATCTGAATTACTATTAACTGTTATAAAATGACCGAAACTGTAAAGAAGCGTAAGAGATCAGACTGTAGTGTACAAGTCGAAAAAAATATTACAGAATCTGCACCACAAGGTGATGATTTAAACAAAGAGCTTAATGTCCATATTGTTTTATCCCATTTATATAAAAGAAGAAGAAGTCAATATCTCTGAGGATTCATCTTCAATGGCAGAGTTCGACTCTCTCAAACATATTCCACCGTCAGTTGAATGCGTCGCGGATCAAAATAATACGCAACAAGACGAAAACACTTTTCTTTACGTCTCGGAAACTTTTGCTGTTTTATATGAAACTCTTTAAACGCCCTTATCTTTGTTTTTATTTTATATGAAATCTTGTCAAAACATATATGTATCTTTTTAATTAATACAAAAGTTTTCTAATAAACGTGTAGATTTTTTTGTTACATTCACACACATACAGACACATACTCACGCACGCATGCGCACATCAATTTACACTACAACGTTCACTCTATTTTGCCCGAATAATCTCTCCCAGGCTGGTTTCTTAACCAGAGGTTCCGCGCACAAAATTCCCGAGCTCGGAGTTCGAATCGGAGTGGGAGAAGCAGTGGACTGAGAAACTGGGGAAAGTTTCTTATTGCCGGGTTTCTTATTCGGAGGTCGGACTGTACCTCTCATACATCCTACAGAGTAATATATAAGTACTATTGAGTTCAGTTCAATAAATGCATATGTTTTGACGATAAAAAGCTTTTGCTATTCAATTTATTATTCCGACGCATCCCGTGTATATACAGTACCGCAAAAATAAGTGTGTCGTTTTTACACACATTGAGTGTGTAAATTGCTGTACACACTCTTTATACATTTTAACGTGTGTACGAAAATAACACACGTAAGTGTGTTGTTTCAATGCATCCATCCGTGTTATTTGTACACCGTTCTTTTTGACACACGTTTAAACTAAACCTACGTTAAGACTAAACCTCAATACTTCCTGATGGCAGTTGTCACAGATTAGTACTCTATGTTCGCCACAAAAAAGTGACGCGCAATTTTAATGTGTCAGTTTATTTTTAAACACCCTTTATATAGATACAACAGTATTTGGTGACCATTTACACGTCTAGAGATTGCCGAGACAACACGATGTGAAATTCATCATTTATCATCTTCCCACCCACACACACCCACCTACACATACAGAAGGGCGCGTGATTTTCATCGAACAATTCCGTTACATTTAGTAAAAAATCATGATGTTTTCCTAGCGTGCGCTCGGAAAGCTTTAAGAAACAAGAGCATAATTCGCGCGCGGCAAAGCGACGAATTGCAACGATGTTCAAGATTTCATCGGGTGCTCACATGCGAGAGTTTTGCCTCAGTTCCCCGCTATATATATTAGGGTGGCCCTTGATGTGGGTCAAAAAAAAATTGATCGTGCCGCCCTCTAAAACGGTTCGAAATAATTTTTAAAAAATATACGCGAAGCCCCAGCTATGTCCGTTAAGAGGAAGGCGTGTCTGTAAGCATGAACTTAAATTTAAATATCAATTTTTCTTCATGATTGGAGAAATTTCGATTTTTTAAATCTAGCTTATTTGTAAATTTTTCAACACGATATTTCTGTGGTTTAAATAAATAAATTCGTACTGAACGAACTAGTATCGATATCTTATGTGTACATTTTTTAAATATTATGTTTTTTCCGACCAATTGGATGACTTGTGCGAATAAATAATTTCTTTGTTTTCCATAAAACGAACAAGCTCGCCAAGTTTAAAATGTCCCTATGCATTTTTGCGAAACTAATTTTCAAATATATTTTTTATCCATAGCACTGAAAGTCTGATCTCAGTGAAATATTAATATGTTTGTATCTCAGCACGCAAGGAATATTTCTAACAAAATTAAAAAAAAAAAAAACAATTCTGGCCAATCCGGAAGTTCGATGTGAATGGTTTATCGTGAATTTATATCCCTCATACTTAATAAATTTGTCTGACAAGATGCAAATGTAAAGTTTGATTTCGATGTGATTAAAAGCGTTCGACAGCAGCTAAATCGAACTATTGTTCCAAAATAATAGGATGGTAAAACTGAACGCTCATCAAATCTAGTATGGAGGACCTTATTGGTTGATCTGTATATTGAATACCAATATACAATAGCTTCGGAAAGTAAAAAAAAATTGACAAATAAACTAAAAAAAAAATTGAAATTTCTCCAATCATGAAGAAAAATTGATATTTAAATTTAAGTTCATGCTTACAGCCACGCCTTCCTCTTAACGGACACAGCTGGGGCTTCGCGTAGATTTTTTTTACCCTTATCAAGGGCTACCCTATATATATATATATGTATTTATATATATATTAGGGTGATTCGTTTCAGGGCAACTTTTTCTTTTTTACCCATCGTGCCCGAAAACCTTTAGTTGGTACCCAAAAACGAAGTTTCGTGTTGTCAAAAAATATTTAGAGGTCGCGAATCAAAATTGAAGTTTTCCCATTTGATTAACATTGAGAAAAATGTTTTTCTCATTATTAGTGTTACCATTCCGCGAATTTTGATATCGCAATATTTTCCAAGTGGGTTCTCATAGGAAATATGATACTTTACAATAAAATTCATTGAGCCGTGTCCGTAAATATTGTATGAAAATATCTATTCAAACGGCTGTAACGCCTAAGCTATTAGATATATGGAAAAAAATTCAAATAAGAACTTTGTAGAGAAAGTAATTTACTACAAAAAAGTCTTGTAAGCCGAGCCCGTAAATTCAACTCTTTCTCAGCTATAGGTGGATGCAATAAAATAAATAGATTTTTTTTGTTTAAAAAAAAATTTAATAATAAAATCTATTTATTTGTTTAAATATCTAAAATTCTTTTTTTAATATTAAAAAATTAAAATATCTAAAAAAAGTATATTTGTTGAAAAAAAAAAATTTTAACAAAAAAAATCTATTTGTTTTACTTCATCCACCTATAGCTGAGAAAGAGATGAATTTACGGGCTCGGCTTATAAGACTTTTTTGTAGCAAATTAGCTTCTCTACAAAGTTCTCATTTGAATTTTTTTCGATATATCTAATAGCTTAGGCGTTACAGCCGTTTGAATAGATATATTCATACAATATTCACTTGAAATAATGATATCGCTGAAACGGTTGAATTTACGGTAATGGCTCAATGAAGTTTGTTGTGGAGTATCATATTTCCTATGAGAACCCATTTGGAAAATATCATTATATCAAAATTCGCGGAATGGTAACACTAATAACGAGAAAAACATTATTTTCAATGTTAATCAAATGGGAAACCTTCAATTTTGATTTGCGACCTCTAAATATTTTTTGACAATACCCCCCTTTCACGAACCTTCGTTTTTGGGTACCAACTAAAGGTTTTCGGGCGCGATGGGTCAAAAACAAAAACTTGCCCTGAAACGAATCACCCTAATATATATATATATATATATATATATAGCGGGCAACTGAGGTGAAAAACAAATGTGTTTGCGCGCGTGCGTGTGGGTGTGTAGGTGTGTGTGTCAGAAAAATGTAAATGCGACCAACCGTGTTTCGGCGCAGTTGTCTCGAATTGGGCACGCAAAAGCATGCAGAGGGACAAGGTTTTAAACGGGTGGGCGTATATGTTGACGAATACTTGATGCATTTAATAGGGTGTACGCGTTCGCCATGAAGTTCACCGTGAATGTAGTGCACATCGTGTATATACAACGTGTGGTGCTTTTTCAAGAGAACATGCACTCAAATTAGGGTTGACACGCTCGGTAGAATACTAGACACCTTTTGCTCTCGGTTGGTGTACACGTATAGACACATACGTATACATATACATATGTGTTTCAATGCTACTATATTCAAAATGCAGTCAGCATTTTCAATTTGGAATTAAGCTCCGAAAAAACGATACTGCGACGATGCCTATCAATTTTGGAAATAACGACTGTCTGCTTGACTGCATTTGGAGTGAAAAAGACTGAACAGCTTTTTCCTGATGCTGTGATATATGAATGTTAATGCTTTCAGAATTTTACTGAACTTTGTTCCATCTGGATCTGTCAAGTAGAACCTGAAAAATGTGATTTTCGTTTTGAAATAAGGTGTCTCAAAATGACCTGAGATTTTTATTTATTAATAAAACGTATTATTTATTTGAAAAGTAAGAATATCTTTATTTTTATGTGAGGTACAAACATAGAGGCGTGAAATACAATATCCGATAATTGACATAAGCGGAATGGACTTGGAAGACATATTCTTTAAACAAGATGGCGCAACCAGTGGCCAACGCAGTGAATTGGCAACCAAGATCGTGCAATTTGACGCCATTGCACTTCTCTCTTCGAGGTTTTCTGAAAGAAAAAGTGTATGCCTTGATCCACAGACCGAAGCTCAAAAAAACAATTGGACGCAACATTATTGAAATTAGTCCGCAATCATTCCAAAATGTTATTGAAAATTTCGTCAGAAGAGTGAACGTTTTCAAACAGAGACGAGGCGGCCGTTGATCGGATATTTTGTTCCACACATAACCTCCTTGTTTGTACCTTATATTAAGAGGTTAAACCCAGTTGAAATTGTGGGAAAAGTCAATTTTTTATTGTCGACGGATTCTAATAATATAACCGTACAAAAATGTCAAGTCGGTCCGTTGAAAATTGGTGGAGTTATGAGCGTTTTTATCTACGTATATACCTGACGTGAAACTTTAAACGAGTTTTTCTCGGAATAACTTTTTCAGAATCGATGAGCAAAATATCTCAAAAACAACTAAACCGGTCTGCTTCAGATTTCACAGGCATTTTTTCGTATACCAAAAGGCAGTCCTTGATCGAAGGATTTTTTTTCAACGCATACTTTTTTTTATATCAAGGAAAATCGAGTGTTTTTTTTTACCGAAATTTCGACGATCAATTTCGTTCGGCGACCATTTTTTTAAAAATCATTATTTTATTGAATTTTTCGATCAAAGGCTAGATAATACGGGCAAAAAACTAAATTCATTTGGTTTTTTTATTTCAAATGATTTGTTCCCGAGCAGGAGCGGTCACCGCGAAGGACCTTTTTTTTACAGTGGCCTGTGCAATTTCCTGTCTCTCCGTCGTTTATGAATGTTTCCAAGTATTCAAGTATTTTTGAAATACTTGAAATGATGCCCTTTACTATGACAAAAAAAGCTAAAAACCTGCACCCATTTCCCAAAAAAAATTATGAAAACACCTCTTTTTTCCGGCGGCGAACTAGGTGTAACCCATTGAAATAAAAATATTCGTACTTTTCAAGTAAGTAATACGTTATGTCAAATTGGGAAATTTTCCAAAAATCATACTTGCCGTGATAACGCGAAATCCTTAGACTTTGGACTGAGGTAACCTAGGTAGGATATGGTCGTAACGAGGTGACCTATCACCCCCTTAAAGCTCTGCACCTTACTAATATCCTGTTCAAAAAACGCCACAGATTCGGGCCTAATAAAGAAATCAATGTCTTTATCGAGCAGAAAAGTAAAATCTGACTGGAAAACCTGATATCGTTTGGAACCGCATCGTAAAATCGAAATAAATTTGCAGAAACGTAAAGAATTCACGTGTTATATTTTTTTTTCTATGTCCAACAATGGCAAACCAACTCGGTCGGTAAAAATGAGCGGACGAAGCACCACGACCAAATTTCGAAATATTTGTCTACACTATATTTTCTATTATCGCCACTACAGTTGGAAAATCTTCTCGCAGGCTCAAGAAAAAAAAATATCATTTTGAAGCATTCAATACACGATTATTATATTATTATTTGCATAAAAAATCCGCTCCGATAATTAATTCACTGCTTCGATTTCCCGCCACAATGTGACGAAATCGCCACGTCCGTTTTCAAATGTTCTATTAATTTTTCCATCTACTCCCGACTGTACATAATTGATGGAAAAAAATCAGTAAATAATATATTTTGTACCTCTTAATATGTACAATCAATGTACCCAATTGCAGATTTTTTAATTAATATTATGAGACTAATGAATATTTTAGCGCGGCCATTAAAAACTGCTCGGTGGCACGTGTTCTCCTTATCCCAGCGCGTCCAAATTTTACATAGATTTTTTTTTTTTATATCTTGATTAGTTTTTTTGCTAGACGTTAACATTTTTTACCGAAGCCAAAATAACGGTGACCCTAATACTAGCATCTCCAAACGCATATTTACACCGTATCCTCCACGTGAAATTGGCCATCCATAATTCCCCATTAAATCGTAATTCACCTATACAGTGGTGTAAGCAATTATTGAAAAATTCAAGCATACAGCGTCAAGAATCACGACACCAGACATCAAGACACAAAGTACAATCCATTTCGCGTTATTGGATCAATTGGAATTCACCATCCTCTCAATTGCTCTATACCATTGATTCAACCGCAAGCAATGGTCATCCCCGCGCCCGATAATCCTTATGACAGACTTGTAATACGGAGATCAATATTCAAGCTTTTTTGTGAAATCGAGACAAAACGAAGAATGGGGGAAAAAACAAGCAAAACGAACGAACAAGCGAGCCGGAAACTCGAAATATATGGACAACGGATACTATTTTATACACAGGGAAAACGAGAATTGATTCATCGTACCCGTGAGAAGGTGACAGCTGATAAAACAAATTGATCGTTCCCCGATGGAACACACATTTTCTCGTGCCGCATCGGTTAACGGATGAGAGAAAGAGAGGGCCCATTCGCATTTTTGCATATATGTATATGCGTATCAAAGCTCTCGGTGAGTCGCTGATTAATTACCAGAGGATCGAGCCATTTTGTTCCGTATAAAATCCTAGTGTACTACCGTTTTGTCAATTTTTTAAAACTTTTATCTCTATTCCCCTCCCCCCACTCTCTCTCACTCTCTCTCTCTCTGTCTTTTCCCCCTCTTTAAATTCCCGTTCTTCCGATCCCCCCGACAAATCGCCATCGTTGCAGCGAGGAGTAAAAATGGGCGGTGGATAAAAATGATGAGAGGATCAAGAAGGCCGCGTAAGTGGCAAATGTGACGCTCGACATCAACGGCGAACGCGATACCTCATAATGACGATCAAATTTCCGCAATTTCAGTTAAGGGAGGAGATACTATTAGGTGACGAAAAAATTACTGATTTTCGTGATTTTTCTTTAAAAGGGGATATTTCTTTACTATGATTGGAACTTAGGGTATGTTTATTATTAGTTGTGGCTGTTACAGGGTATTTTTTTAAAGAGGTCTTCTCACTTTAGTCGCTAAAAAAGGCTATTTTCATGATTTTTTTGATGGGTTTATATTATAGATATTGATATAAAAGTTGTCGCACTTAATAAATACACTTTCGAAATATAGTAAAAAAAAATGTATTTATTTATGTAACCCAAACAAACTTTAAATACGCTTTTCGACGGCTTGTCGATAAAATCTTCGAAACTACTGAATCGACTGAACAGGGATTTTTAAAATTTCGAAATTTACTATTTTTTTGCCAAAAACAGTGAAAAAACATTTTTTTTTAAATGTCCGTCATGTTGTTATTTTTGCACATATCATTAATCGTATGATATGCGCTATAGCCATTAACGTACTGAATCTAAAACCGTTTGATTTTTCTGTTTCGCATGATCCATCTTCGAGATTTCATCAACAGCGCAGACCTACAATTTTTCTAGGACATGTTTTCAACTACCATTTTTGTCTAAAAGTAGTGACTTAAATACATTTCTTTTAATGTTAATGTACTTCGAAAGTGTATTTATTAAATATAACAACTTTGCTATGAATATCTATAATATAAACCTATCAAGAAAAATCATGAAAATAGCCTTTTTAGCGTCTAAAGTGAGGAGACCCCTTAATCTTCAAAAATGGTGGAGGTACGGCACGGTCTTCTAAACAGGTTGCGGCGGGTGTTGTCAGACACCGTGACACGTAACGTCGGCGGCATTAACCTGAAAAAAAAACCAATGAAGATCTTTCTTTCATTAACACTCATACGCAGGATATGAACCAAGAAAAAGTGAGGAATGTTGAATATCGATTCAATGGTACGCTGTGAAACAAAAAGAATTAATTTGCCGAAAAAATGGCTTCATTTTGCAATAAAAAAAAATACTTATTTTTTTAATTTGCACAAACATTTAGGGTTATGTTTTAGACAATGAGGTTAAAAAGAGTACACCGAATCTCATCAGAATAGGTTGATTAGTTTTTTAGCTATACGTCACGCCCGTTTTCAAAATGCAGTTTAAAAGATCGTGCCATACGTCTCCCATTTTCAAAGATTAATAAAAAAAAATACCATGTAACAGCCAAAATCTGTAATAATAAACCATTAACCTAAGTTTAAGAAATGGTGAAGAAATCTTACCTTTTAAAATAAAATCATAAAAATCAGCTATTTTTTCCTCCCCTTGAGGTATCTCCCCGTTAATTAATGCACTGCTCGATATGCGTTATGAGTATCGAATTTGATGCATGCGAATCGAAAATGGGAATACACCGATGAATCTCCATTGCTCGCGCGGCAATTACCATCATTCGCTCCAGCTCTTATTAGTCCCGACGATGTCATATCATTGCCGATATATTTTCGCATCGTTTAGTGCTACTTCGATTTGGGCAAAAATGCCACCCCCTTGCCCCCTCGCGGAGAGTTAATCACTTTACAGCTTATTCCATACTCGATCCTCTCTCTTTCTCTTTTGCCCGTCGAATAGAGTGGGCGTTGGTGGTAAGTGACATGCGATGTGGTGGTGATATCGAACCCGTATCAGGCTTTATATATCCAGAGAGCAACTCACTCAATTTGCATTAATGAGACTTCCGATATAGTCGCATTGTCGCTCGGGTATTATATTGCGGTTGGCGATCGGTCGTATTGCTGTATCATAACATTATGGCTCTCGCCTCCCTCCTCTCATCCTCCCTCACCCTCGCTTTTTATACTCGAACATCAAATCCTCCTATGTATCCGGGGGCAGCTTTCTCATAGTAATACGTGATGTAAATATCTATAAATATATACCAGACACAAATGTATATTTATGTTGGGGGAAAATATTCGAGGAGGGTCTTGAAATTACTTCTATTGCAATGTTACGTTACGTATCTAGACTGCAAAAATAAATGTGTTATTTTTACGCACTTTAGGTGTGTGAATGGCTGTAGACACTTTTTACACGTTTTAACGTGTGCGGAAAACAACACACTCATTTTTGCAGTACTGTATACAGGGTAAGGCACATAAAGTGTTACAGAGCAATAGCACTCAAACTTTTAATCACATGCAAAAATGTTTCAGACGAGAGTTTCAGTGTTCGGGAAGGCCGTCCTACTGGACAACTCATTTTTTATCGGTGGAGGCGCTGAAGCTACGTCAAGGTCAACTCCACTTTTTTTAATGGAACCATGTATTTTTTTTCGATGACATTATAACCGATTTTAAGACGAATTCAGCGACCTACAATACAAGGTCATTCTTGTAACGCAAAGTATGAAAATAGTCGAAAAATATCGGAAAAATCACTTCCAAAAGGATCCACTAACCTTGGTTTGGGTCTACCTACGGAAGATGCTCGAAGTGATGACCCTCGACTTGTAAACACTTGTTTGATCGCTGTTTTCATTTCTTACGATACCAATGTTTCTTATCCGCAGCAAGTACGCATTTTCTGTTGACATATCAGTTAGTCACGCATTACCTTCTAATGTGAGTCTATCGGATCGCGAAAATAAACGATTTTCAAGAATCTTTCGATATGTTGATGGTGCTGGGGGAATGCCGTAAACGTTACAGAAACGCCTAAAATTTTGTATGCGGCTCGTTATCCGGTTAGGCAACACAAAATCGCACATGGCTTTTAAGCGATTAGCTGACCGTTTCCGTCGCTTCGGTACAGTGAAACAAACACGCGCCAAACGTCGACCGATTGTTAATGAAAATAATGCGACTGCTATCTTAGCTTTTGCTGCACTAAATCCACATACGAGCGGCAGGCAAATGGATAGAGAGAGTGGAATTAGTCAGCGATCTGTATTAAGAGTCTTACACCAACACAAGTTCCATTCCTATCGTGTGTCATTACATCAGGATTTGTACGGCAATGATTTCCTAAATCGCGTCAATTTCTGTAACTGGATTCGTAGAAAAATGCGCACAGATGTCTCATTTTTGAGACATGTGCTTTTTTCGTACGAATCTAACTTCACAAATACGGGAAATGTGAATAGGCATAACATGCATTATTGGGCAAATGAGAATCCTCGATGGATGAGAACTGTACCATTTCAACATGCATGGTCGGTTAATTGTTGGTGCGGCATTGTCGGCGACACGTCATTGGTCCATATTTTTTTGAAGGTCGCTTGACTGGGCAAGTTTACGCCAACTTTCTGCAAAACGTCCTGCCTCAATTACTGGAAGACGTGCCCTTGCATGCTCGCATGAACATGTGGATGCAACACGACGGTGCACCACCCCATTGTGCTCTGTGTTCAAGACAAGTGATGAATGAGATTTTTGGTCAAAAGTGGATAAGACGAGGCGGCCCTGTAGCTTGGCCACCTCGTTCGCCAGATCTAATGTCACCAGATTACTTTTTATGGGGTTTTGTCAAAGAACGCGTAATGACGGTAGCACCTACCACGCCTGAAGACACGAAAGAAAGAATACGCCGAGCAAGTACCGAAATTACACCACAAATGTTGGCTGAAGTTAGACGGTCTTTTCATCAGCGAATTAACAAGTGCATACAAGTCGAGGGTCGTCACTTCGAGCATCTTCTTTAGATAGACCCAAACTAAGGTTAGTGGATCCTTTGAAAGTGATTATTCCGATATTTTCCGATTTTTCGACTATTTTCATACTTTGCGTGACTAGAATGACCTTGCGTTGTAGGTCGCTGAATTCGTCTTAATATCGGTAATAATGTCATCGAAAAAAAATACATGGCTCCATTTAAAAAAGTGGAGTTGACCTTGACGTAGCTACAGCGCCTCCACCGATAAAAAACAATAGGGTGGTCCAGTATGCCGGCCTTTTCGAATACTAAAACTTTTGGCTGAAACATTTTTGGATATGATCGATAGTTTGAGTGCTATTGCTCTGTAACACTTTATGTGCCTCACCTCATATACGTGGGATGGGTTCGGATAATAAATTGAATAACAAAAGCTTTTTATCGTCAAAATATATGCACTTATTGAACTGAACGCAACATTACTTATATATCACTCTGAAGTATGTATGAGAGGTGTCATAGTTTTTATTGTTTTCGCATGGGCTAGGTTCTCATACAGCTTCACAATGACGGCCGCTTTTTGCTTGTCGGTGATGGCCTCGAAACAAAAATACGTCGCTAAAGACTCAGTGCAGCTATCGAGGTTTTGGAAAATAGATTCCAATGTCAGGTTCTTCCACTCGACAGACTCAAAAATGATCTATAAATGAAACAAACGTTAAGACGAATGTGGTCTTCAATTAATCGGTTAAACAAGAGATATCAAATTAACTAATGAGTTTCCCGTGGTGCCGTAACCAAGGTGATTTTTAAAACATATGATCAATAACTCGCAATTAACACACTTAAACTGTGTTGATTTTTCCCGTGTTATTTTTACTCGTGTGTTGCGATCAACGTGTTTTCGTGAGAACAATGTGTGTAAATATGCGTCTTGTATGTTGATTCTACACGCTTCATGTGTGTTCGAATAAGCGTGTTATTGATGAGGACATCTACGAATGTGTGTAATAATTTAATACGTAAAAATTGCACACTCACATGTGTGTCGATTCGTTCCAAATGGAACAAGCTCAATAGTAGTGGGTGCCATTCCCATCTCAGATGATGGTTCTGGTCATTTTACTATTAAGCCCTATATATTTTTTGATACCACGTTTATTTTATTATCATTTCTTACGTTTTTTTGCCACTTTTATTTTGTCTACTTGCTTTCGTTTAGCTTGTTCCCATTTTTACTCCTGTCTCCCATATATTTCTTAATATTTATTTCATTGTTACAATCCTATAATTTGAGTTACTTCTATTTTTCTAATCGAAATATCATTAACTTTTTTTATATTCACCTTTTCTTTTTGAGTATCTGCATAACATTATGTTACTTTATCTATATAGCAGGCCCAGAAATTGATACTAACATCTCTAAAGCGATCATTTTATTGACAAAATTATATAGCTCAATAGTTTATATTCTTATTGGCTTAATTATCAGACGCACTGGCTTAGCGTTATTGACAAAAGGATACAATTTAATTCGATTTCCTCATGAGAACACGATCACGATAGCGCTACGATTTAATTGTGACCCTTTGAGGTTTTTAATCCGTGCGTTTACCAATTTGTGACTCAACCCTCATTACCCCACACCAACACTTCAATTATTCGCAGTTGAGGAAAGAAAAAAAGAGGAAAAGATCCCGTACCGAGCTCCCTCTAATTTCCATCCTGTAATTTTATTTTTATCTGCGGAGGCTTCAAATGCACTTGAATCACGAGTAGCTGCGATTTAGCACGTTCCACACTCGATACACACACACCCACCCCCCCCATACACACTATAAATATATAATAATATAATATTCAGGGTGGCCCGAAAAATAACGGCTAAAAGGTTTTCGTTTTCGAGAAGGAAAAAAAAGCATTCTTTTACTTGTACCTTCTGTGTGTGTAGGGGAGATAGGGGCTACAAGTAACAGGGGTAAGAAGTAACAAGCGAGTTGGCTCCAAACTATAAACATTATATCTACACATTGTATTATGTAGCTATAATGTTTACATATACGTATTATTGAACATGAGTTGATACCGTTCAATGTAAGTGTTGCTTCATTATTGAACTTGTTGCGACCGCGATGCCAAGATAAACAGTGACTCTTGATAGCGCCCGTTGTCATTGGCAGCCGGGAATTATTGATGAAGAAAAAATGACTCCTGATAAAAACCAGGAATCGTTGGTTCCTTGTCACAACGATTGTTAGCAAGAGTCATTGTTTTTCTTGACATTGCGATTTGCCCCCGCAATGTCTATGCCATTAAAAAGTAAACCGATTTATTTTTCTTTTTCAATAAATATCCCATGATCCTTCAGTTTCGAGACCATGCATACCGGTACTTTTAGACCTGGAATTGAATGCTATTTCCATTTCCAGAACAACAAATACACCATTCCATTTGAAAAACCAAAGTTCACCCTCAAATGGCCTTGGTACTGCGACTTTGGAAAAACTTCAAAGACACCATCTCGTTTCCCCCTCGAAGCCATGATAATAATGCGTTCGACATTTTTTTGTATCTTGCTTCGTTTGGGAGAGAATTGCCTGGGTTACTATAAATGCCTCACCGTATATATGTACCCCATATATACCCCTATATATATGTGTATATATATATATACATATATGTATATGTATATGTATGTGTGTATGTGTATATATATATATATATATATATATATATATATATATATATATATATATATACATATATATATGTATGTATGTATGTATGTATGTATAAAGGGTGTCCTGTTATGAACGGATAATCCTGCAACTATCTATAGGTCATATCATGCCCTGCTATATGCTGGAATTTAAATTTAGTAAAAGTCCCACGGTCTTTGAAATAAAAATCATATGCTTTAGGTTTTTCGTATGCCATTTCTACACATGATAACTTTTTTACCCGGTTGTTTTTGTTAAATACTCTTTCCTATTTGTTTTATCTAGAAAAGTCTTCTTTTTAACCTTAAATGTAAAGGAACCTTTATGAAAAAATATTTCATGGAGAATTTTCATACAAACCAATTCGAACGTTTGACTTTGAAAGCTTGCGGTGTCAACAAAATGCACTACGCATATCACGCCAATTACTTAAAAACGATGATTAGTGATTGTCGATTCATATCATTCGTAGAAATGGCATGCGAAAAACCAAAAGCAGAGAAACCGTGGGACTTCTGCTAAACTGAAATTCCAGCATTTAGAAGGACATGACCAAATATTTGGTAGTTATCCAAGATATTTAGATTTGTATTTCGTTTTAATAGGTGACCTTGGATAACCTTGAACGACTTTGACCACCTAATGTTTTTTATGTGGGTTGACGTGCTCCACAAGGTGGTTGAAAAAAATGTACCATTCCATTTAAAAAAGTGAAGGTGACTTTCACTGTGCATCGGCGCCTCCGCCGAAATAAAAAAAAATGGTTGCATTTGATGGCCTCCTTCACATCGTACAACTTTTGTCTGAAACATTTTTTTGTGACGTCGATAATTAACGAGTTATTTCGGGTGGCAGCGTTAAGAGGGACACCCTGTATATATATATGAGGTATTCCAAATGAATCCGGTCGACTTTTTCCCTGACCCCCGCTAATTCGATTTTTTTAAAATCAGATTCCATTGACTCTAAAAGACACCCTGATTTTTTTTTTACATCTTTCGAAACAACCCTCAGTGAAAATTTTTTTTCCAAAAAAATGCCCCGATTTAAAAATCTGAAAAAACTCCCAAAAATGTGTGGTTATGTGTAAACATTTTCAAGCTATCACCCGCAGTGGAAAAATGATTTTTTCTGTGCTTTCTGAGCGATTAACCTTGAAAAAAATACGAAAAAGTCATCAATTTTGTTTATTTGGGTTTGCATAACCATTTGATTATTCAAAAATGATCCAAAAAATTCATTGTGGGTATCAAAATATTTAAGTATCCGCGTGAAGTAAGCGGTTCTTGAATTTTTTGGATTTTTTTAACGTTAATCGCTCAGGAAGCACAGAAAAAATCATACTTCCACTGCAGGTGATAGCTTGATAATTTTTACATATACGCATTTTTTGGAATTTCTACAGATTTTTTAATCGGAGCGTTTTTTCGGACAATTTTTTTTTAACTAAGGTTTGTTTCGAAAAATGTAAAAAAAATCAGAGTGTCTTTTAGAGTCAATGGAATCAGATAAAAAAAATAAATCGAATTGATGGGGGTCAGGGAAAAAGTCCATCGGATTCACGTGGAATACCCCTCATATATATACATACATACATACATACATATATACATGTGGTTTTTTTTCACCGACCATCCTCATGCACATTCGTCTATGAACTCCCAATTGGGATCCGTGCGTGCGCCCTTAAAAAATCGTGCACAGAGAGGTATACGCGCGACACGTTGCATGTATTGTACAACCGTGCTGTACGGGCGCGCGCGAGCGCTCCAATCTAGTCCCCGTGATGTGCGGAAAAAGTTGACAAGAACCCGCAGCGTGGCGCGTGGTTATACCTCGCGATGCGATTCCAGCCGAGAGAACATTTGCCACCGACTGCGCGTTCGACCGTGCCCCCGACAGTGATAAGCCAATAAACGCCAACTATTATTTTACGGATGATTTGTAGGCCCCGGATATTAGCTCCTCGACGCCGATTGCCCAAATAACGTATACCCCCTATAGGTAGAGACCCTTAACATATACGTATACCATGTATATGCGTATGCATATGAGTATGCGTATGTACATGCTACAAATTTATATATAAATATTTGTACAAGGGGATAAGTGATTTTGAAGACATTAGACTTGGGGAACTGTCCCCATAGGAGGCCATACCCAGTATTGTGTATCCCCATAGTTTTCTAATATCTGCTTTGCATTAACGGAAGGATATTTATGTGACGATCAAGAGCATCTAGTCCCTAAAATGGATTAATTTTGTCTTTTTTTGTTTTATGTAGAGACGGTTCTCTAGACAGACATTACATGGATATAAAGGACGCAAAATGTTATTTTGCGTATATACAGGGTGGTCCGAAAAGTGGCGTCGAATAGGAAAATCTAGATGCCTCGTGTCAATACCTATCCGAATCACCCCCATGTATGTTCTACGATCTTTTTTAATTTTCGAGAAAAAAACATTTTTCAATTTTCTCTTTCATGTAATCACTTTCCTCGCGATTTTTTTTGTCGTGTTATCGTTATGAAATGCACTGTTGCGCAATGAATGAATGGCCAACTGAACAGTGACGTGAGTGCCTTAAATTTTTAGGAAAAGGTAAACAACATAGGTCCCAAAGCATCAGCAACTAAAGTTCGGATGAAAAAAAAACCACTAAGTGACTCCTACTAGCTTTTTAAGGCTTTTTAAGGCTTTTTAAGGCTTTTTAAGGCTTTTTAGGGCACGCAATTGAAGTATTTGAAAATATCGATTGATGATTTTTGAGGCATTCACAAAAAATAACATTTCAAAAATAAGCTCTAAATATTCCAAGTCGAATTTTAGGGCTTGTTTGGGACTTTTTAGGGCATCTAGTTGAAATGTTTGAAATCATCGATTTATGAGGTTCGATGGATTCACAAAAAATGACATTTCAAAAATAATATCTAAATATTCGAAGTCGATCCTTCTAAAATTAACGGAGTTATGGGCGTTCATACGACTATGGGTGACTTTTTGAAAATCGTTGACCACTACATCTAAAAAATCACTGCATCGGTCAACTTCAAATTATACAAGCTTCTTTTCCCTATCAAGAAGCTGTGCTTGAACGAAGGAATTTTTTTTTTCGTTGCATAATTTTTTTTTATCAACGAAAATAGAGGGTTTTTTTCATGGTACATCGATACTGTCACTTTGAAGTACGGCCATTTTTTTCGAATATCAATATTTTATCAAATTCTCTGTCCAAGCACTAGATAACTTCATGGAAAACTTATATATAACTAGATAACTTCATGCAATATATTGTATCTCTACCACATGTACAAATATTTTTCAATACAAATATTGTAAAAGATACTCAAAATTGCAATGTTGAACATAAAAAATAACAAACTGCATTTTTTCCCAGAAAAAAATTACGAAAATTCCCCCTTTTTCGAGCTAGGTTTAACCAGTTAAAAACTTCCAGAGGAAAGGACATGCGCGAAAGAAAAAAATGAAACATCTACCATAAAACGGGGTTAAATTGACACTAAGGGTAACTTTGACAGTTTTTGGGGCTACTTTATCAGGCAGTGTGCGAGGACACAGACTAATTCTTTTTTAACTTTTTTTTTCTATTGTTGCTCGAATGTGTTGTTCGAGTGTATTGAAATGTTGCTAAAGTTGATCGTAATATTGCTCAAGTTGATTTTGATTTCAACGATAATTATAAGACTAATTAAAGGGGCAGTCCGCTTTGAAAATTTAAAAAAATCGAAAGATAGTAAGACTTGAAGAAATCGACGATGATGAGCAATCAGAACGGATTTTGTACGGTGTAGAAATTGCCGATTGAGTTTAGGTAGAGGTTTTTCATAGTATAAACTTCAAACGCGTTTTTCTCGAAACAACGTTTTCAAAATCTAGCTCCATCGTATCTCTAAACCTAATGAAGCGATTCTCTTGAAATTTGAACCACATATTGTAAACATGATTCGCAACAAGATGACTCTTCATGGTTTTAAAATTTTGATTTTTACCCTTTCTTTGCGAAAAACTGCGAAAAACGCGTTTTTTTACTTTTTTCGTTTTTAATCTGCCATTTTTTTCATTTTTTGATAAAACTTTACATCCGAGGGTCATTTCGTAGCTGGTGTCATACTGAATCTAATGGACTTTGATTTTTTTGTTTCAGACAAGCCGTTGCCGAGTGGTGATGGAGCTACCTGCCCACCTATTTTTGAGGCTTTACGTTAAACTATAGTTTTTGTACTTAAAAATCAATAAAAATGAAATAAATTTTTTTTAAATGATTTCAAGACTTTATTTATCAAGCTCAACAACTTTTATATTCATATATTTTATAAAATCCTCAAAAAATCGCGAAAATAGCCTTTTTCGTGGCTCCAAAGTGGACTGCCCCCTTAAGTGCCTATAATAGTACCCTAGGTTCTCGGTATTTTAATGTAAAATGTTTCCTTAACACATATGACAATTCGATTGTAAAGAATCATGCTATAAATGCTTAATGACAATCCAAAGAATATTACACTTTTTTATCAAAATGATGTCAAAGTAACGTCTTTGACGTAAGTTGCATTCCAATGCCTTGTCAAAGGAACCCCACACTCGAGGTTACCTTGACACTTAAAAAAGTATATATAAAATTGTGGAGGGCGTGGTGGGGCTTGACTTTCTTATACATTTGATAGCCAAAGGACACATTATTTTATTGGAGAAAAAAAGTTGATATTTAAGATGTTAAAGAGGAGTTACCTACAAAAAAACTTCCAAAACCGGTTCAAAGTAACCCTATTTTACGATAAGCTACAGGAAAACTTGAAGAAAAAAAAATATTTCTCTCTCGAAAACTAAAAAAGATAATAAAACATAAATAGGAATGATTCGACTAGAGTTGATATAAGACATCTATAGATTTTCCTTTTGGCCGTCACTTTGAGCGCCACTCCGTATATAGTAGTCTCCAATACCGCCTGGAATTTCATTCGACTCCCTGGCGACGCTCCTTGCTGGCTCTTCAGACCGTTCCATCGGTAGTTGTAACATGCCTGTGCTTCGCTCTCTTTGCGTTACTCTTGTATAAACTTTTGCCAATGCTCGCTGTATCCATGTGTGATCTAGGCCTGCACATACGTACACGCGCAGGTGTACATACGAGAGGTTTTGTCTCTCGAACTTGAATTACATTTTGGCTGTTTCCCTCGCACTCCCTGGAGTTTCAGTCAGAGGATGACTTTTGCCTTTTCTCCCCCCATGGTTCTGCGACTACTTTAGCTCTATATTCGATTTCCTTGCCCCCAACCCTTTCGTCTCCTCCACTGGACCGGTTCATGCGGCGACTATAGGGTTTTATATGGAATGTTATATGGAATGATATACATAGATAAAAGCAAGCCCGCATACGGAAACTTGTACCTCGACCGCGTGAAACTCGGAAGCCATATTAATAGTCGGCACTTAAGAGTTTCATTAAGTCGCGACCACTCGATCACTGCCTCGGCTGGAGCTGCTCGAGCCCTACCGTCGTGCATTTTCTACCCCTATTCACTTCATGGTCTCTCTCGGTCTCTCTCACTCTCGAGCCGCCCCGCTTTCAGTCTTTATCTACTCTTCCACTCTTTCGCTCCGCTCCGAACTCTTCTCCTCGCCTATTTTCTCTGTCTGCCTTCTCTCTTTGTTGATTTCTGTTTCATTTTCTTTCTCGTCTTCCACCCTGTCTTGTATTCAACCCGTTGAACGAAGCAAGAGGCTAACCCAACCTGAAATATTCTCACCTTTGATATCTCTCTCTCTCTCTCTCTCTCTCTCTCTCGCTCTCTCTTTCTGTTTGGTTTCGCCATTTTGGTTTTGTATTTTCCCTTACATAGCTTCTCTGCTTTGCTTTGCCATGCTGCTTGTTTTGTTTTCGATAGCTTTTTTCTTTATACCATGTTAAACCTTTCCCTCACATGCCATATTTAATTATTGTTCATTTTTAAATTTCATCTGACACCTTATATTTTTGCTTTTATTCTTTGCATCTTTTAGGTTCTTCGCTATACCATGTTACGTTTTGTTCGCTTACATAAGGTGTAGTAAAAAAAAATCCATAATTTTTGCATGAAATTGAAGGTTTGATTTAGCATAGTTAGAATGATCCGATTTAGATCAAATATGCACCGTTTTGATCGATAACTTGTTGCCATTTTGAAGGTAATTTCATTATGCCTTTCTCATAGAAAACCACGTCCGTATTGGCAAAAAACTGGGACAGTCGATTTTCACAAGCTTCTCTTGAGGCGAATTTTTCACCAGCAAAATCATTCGCCATAGACAGGAACAGGTGGTAATCACTTGGTGCCAGATCCGGACTGTAAGGTGGATGCATAAAAACCGCCCAACCAAGCTCCCGGAGCTTCTGGTGAGTCACTATCGATGTGTGTGACCTGGCGTTGTCCTCATGGAACACAATTCCTCTCTTATTGGCCAAAGCTGGCCGCTTCTGGACGATTGCTCCCTTCAGACTGTCCAATTGTTGAGAGTACAGGTCCGAATTAAAAGTTTGGCCGTAGAGGAGCAGCTCATAGTAGATGATTCCCTGCCAATCCCACCAAACACACAGCAACATCTTCCTGACGGTCAATCCTGGCTTGGCCACCGTTTGCGCCGGCTCACCGCGATTCGACCACGACCGTTCTCGCTTGATGTTGTCGTCAGTGACCAACTTTTCATCGTCAGTCACCATCCGCTTCAGAAATGCGTCGATTTTGTTGCGATTCAGCAGCGATTCGCAGATGGAAATTCGGTTCATGAGGTTTTTTTGCGTTTACTCGCGTGGCACCCATACATCGAGCTTCTTATTGTATCCAGCCTTATGCAAGTGGTTCCAAACGGTTTTTTTTGCAATGTTTAGCTCCTGGGCAATCGAAACAGTGCTTACATGACGGTCGGACTCAACGATTTCCATTATTTTATCGACATTTTCGACAATCGGCCTTCCAGAGCGTGATGCATCTTTGACATCAAAATTACCAGAACGGAATCGACGAAACCAAAATTGCAAGTGATTGGCTGTTATAGTATCAGGACCATAAACACTATTCAAATTTTCCGCCGCCTGGCTTGCGTTTTCGCCTTTATCGAAGAAAAACTGTAAAATATGGCGTATTTTCACTTTGCTGGGGGCTATCTTTGACGCGCGCTCAATGTTGAGTCAAGCAATCACGAAACTGTTTGAGATGTTTATTTTAGTACGAAATGTAACGCCATCTAGCGTAATCCGATCGCACTTATACAACGCGAGATACTAAAGCCATCTATTATAAAAATAATGGAATTCTTTTTACTATACCTGATACTTATTTTATTACTGGTCATTTTTAACTATTTTTGTTAAAAACTTATATGTATCTTATTGCCTGACGGTTCTTACCAAGGTATATATTAAACTATCAATCAATCAATCAATCTTTCTTCTCTCTCTCTCTCTCTCTCTCTCTCTCTCTCTCTCTCTCTCTCTCTCTCTCTTTCTCTTCTGTTTATTATACACGAGCCATGAGTGGTTGAGAAAATGCATTATACACCCCAGTTCACGGATGGTGCTGTAGATACCCCCCATTTTGTTTTAATGCGACTGATCAATATATAAAGACATTCACAATTAGCCCTAATAGTGTTCTAAGGCTCAATGAGTTTCGGGACTGTCTCTTGACTGCCAGCGTAGGGACGACAATACGTGTTTTGCGCAGGATGCTAACTTCTTGTGAATAACATTTCATTAAAAAGTAAATTTCTTTTGAGCCATTTTCGGTAATTATGCAGTATGAGGACTTTTCCGAAAAACGACGAGAAAATTTCTTTTTCGCCATGATGTTTATTCCATTATAGTAAGTGATATTTCGTCGGGGGCGGCTGACATTTCCCATCAATTGCATACGTTATGGGGTTTTGAAGTTTTCAGAAACATGTAATATTTCGACGCCTCGCTAAACAGCTATGTGTTTCCTTATAGATAGTGAATTATGAAGGTCACGATGTATTTGTTTTGATTCCGTGACCACAGCTGCGTGTTTCCTAAGGACCAACCCAAACAAACAAACCCAAACAAACTCCCCAATATAGGGGTCGAAATATTTAAAATTTCAAATATTTCAAAACCCCATAACAAAACCCCATAACAAAACCCCATAGCTTATGGAATTAATGGGAAATGTCAGCCTTCCCCGACGGAATATCACTCAATATAATGGAACAAACAAATTGACGGTGAAGAAAAAAATTCCCGTCGTTTTTCGGAAAAGTCTTCATACTGCATAATTACCCAATTTTCAACTCATATTGTCGTTGAAAACTATTTGTCAGCCGGAAAATGATCTTAATGGTTCTAATTTTTGCAATTGAATACGTAAATTTAATTAAATTTTATTAGAGAAAACACAAGTCATAGACTTGAAAACAGCAACAGTTTCTCTCATTAGCTCGACGGACCATCGTTGAAGCGTCGCCGGCTGACTTGTACGGTTGAACCAGCATTGTGGATTTTAAAATACCCACTAACTGGTGCTTGAGTTTGAGTGGCTCATTCGATTGAGCCAGGTAACGTGGTCTTACCGCGTTTAACCTACAAGTTTCGTCAATGTCCGAAAACATACCGTTCGAGCCCAAAATTTACATATTATTTCGAACATTATTGATGAACGAAGTAGACAAAAAACTTCATTTTTCGACACGACATTCCTAACACTATAATCGTGATTTTCTCAGTTTTTTAAATTTAAATCTCAATATTATTCAAGTCCCTACAGCCATGTAACTAGTGGCAACGAGGTGTCATGTGTATTACTAAATGGACGAAGTTTCTTTGTCCATTTGAATATTAAAAATCAAACTTGAATTATATTGGATATTGGACTTGAATATTAAAAATCTCCGAATTGGATATTGGACTTGAATATATTGGACTTGAATATTAAAAATCTCCGAATGTATGTTGCAAAACTAATTGATTTTCAATGCACCATAAATTAATATCTTAGTAAGAATCATTTCAATCAAATCTGAATATTTTTGTTTTACTCTCGGAACTCCTCACCGGGTTATACCTAGCTCGTGGCCGGAAAAAAGAAACATTTTCTTGATTTTTTTTCTGGGAAAACGTGTGCAGGTTTACAAATTATTATTATTTTTTTTTCACATCAAAGAGTATGGTTTCAAGTATCTTTTACAATTTTTGTATTAGAAAATATTTATAAATATGGAAGATACAATGGTTTGTGCAGACTGCTGTTTGAGAAACGTTCTTCGCCATGACCACTGCTGCTCGAAAATAAATCATCCAAAATTGAAAAATTAAACACATTTAGTTTTTGCATAAAATTAACTAGGGATTGCACGAAGGATTCAATAAAATGTTTATTTTTAATAAATGGCCGGGGTCCAAAGACAAAGCATCAATTTTCAGTGAAAAAAGTGCTCTATTTTCGTTGATGAAAAAACCATAAGTCGAAAAAAAAAGTTTCGTTCATTCAAGCGTCTCTTTTTGATATATAAAAGAAGCTTGTAAAGTTTGAAATTGAGCAGTCCAGTGATTTTTTTAGGTATCGCGGTCGCCGATTTTGAAAAAGTCATTTTGCGAAAAACCCGTTGAAGTTCGCCGGTTCAGGGAGCCTACCTACAAACGCCCATGACTCCCTCAATTATGACCGGATCGAGTTGAAATTTCCAGAGGATATTTTTAATAATTTACATGTAAGAATTTTTTGTAAAATAGCTTTCGTTTAATGTACTAAAAAGTATAAAATAATTTTTTACCAAGTCTTATTTATATGTAACTATAAATAAAAGCTTGGGACGCTCAACTTTCTAAATGTTTAATAAATTTGATCAATTCAGTTTCATTAACCGTATTTATCTTGGCACAATATTAATTAGAGAAATTATTATCACACGTTTATACACAGTTACAGGATTTTTATTTAAGAAATGTAAGGTCGTTTTAGAGTAAATTAAATACAGTTGATGTGATAACGGATTTATATAAATTGGAGATTATACGTCTAAATTTTGAGCGCCCCAAGCTTTTATTTATGGTCACATTTAGGTGACTTGGTAGACCAAATTATTTTTTACTTTTTAGTACATAAAAACGCTTGTTTCAAAAAATATGTTTACATATAACTTACTTTCTACTCTTTAGTCTAATAACTCATTTTCTACTTTTTAGTCTTTAAGGGGCTATACGAGTGTGAACGCTGAAAATTTGGGTGATTTTCGGGAATTTTTCGGAAGAAAAGTACTCAGTAAATGTTTCGGAAAATTAAGAATATAGTTGGCTATATTTTACCTATATTACATAACTTTTTCATAGAAAAATATTGAGATCGAAGCGGAGGCGCGAAAAAAAAAGTTCCTCCACTGCTGACATGATTCCGGCCGATTGAGTAGCTGAAACCGAAAAAGGAAAAAAATGTCCTTCAACTGGAAGGTATTTCCTGTACAATTTCGTAGAATTTTCGAAAAATATCAAAATCTAACAAAATAGCATAATTATGAAAAAAAACGTCTGTTTTCTTGCCTATAAAATGGTCGTTTTTTTCAATGCCAAATCGTCAATTTTCATCCAATGAAAAATATCCTACGTCATTGCAGAGTAAATATATTCAAGAGTACTCAGTTTAAATTTCAAGTCAATCGGATAATTGCTCTTTGAGTTACAATATCAGCAAATTTGAAAAATCTCATTTCGAGAGAAACGTGTTTAGAGAATTAACTATCGATTTTTGCAAGATAAAATGATGTTGATATAAATGATAATGATATTCTTGAAAGTATAAACTGTCGAAAAAGGCAAAAAATCGATTTTTTGAAAGTGTCACACTGGTATAGCCCCTTAATTGATTTAACTACAGCTCTGATTTTTTTGCAAAAAGGGATTAATCCTTCCAAACGAACCGGTGTTATGCTTGGTTGATAGTCAGAGATCCTAGAGAACTGTGATAGGTGGCATCTATCATAGATGTTGTCTCACCGCCTATTGGACCTTACCTTTTAACCTATTTTACCTATTGAACCCTTTTAACGATTGTGCGATCCGAGAGCACTTACAAGGAAAGGTTGCGAGGTTGATTTCTCCTATTTCGATTAAATTTGGCATGCTTGTAGAATGGGTAAAAATAGGCTACACGTATTTTTCCATATCTGCGGAATCCGATTTTTAAGCGTTGAAACACACCCTCGAAAATTGGGGTGTTTTTATTTTTTTCGACGATAACTTTTTAACAGTAAGAGATATGAAAACAAAATCTGTACATTGGAGACGAGAACGATAACGTTATTGACGAAAAACTAAAAACACCCCAATTTTCGAGGGTGCGTTTCACCCCTTAAAAATCGGCTTCCGCAGATATAAAAAAATACGTGTCGCCTATTTTTACCCATTCTACAAGCATGCCAAATTTCATCGAAATCTGAGAGATCGACTTCTCAACCTTTCCTTGTTAGAGCCCATTCAAATTTACTCATGCACTTTCCATGTAGTTTAGCTCTATCCAATGTTTCATTTTTGCTAACGCTTCATTATTGCAAGGTCGCTTTCCTGATAGATTTTTACAGTCCATTTTTTTTAAATTGAATCATGCATTGTCACCTCGTAGATGCATGTTTGCAAAATTTCATAGCTCTAACAAGGAACATCCCTCAAGGATACCCTTCGATTTCGTTAAAATTTGGATATGTTATAAGGCACCAAAAAGTAAGCGATGCGTATTTTTTTTTTATCAGCGGAAAAACGGTTTAAGGGGTGAAACCACCCCTCGAAAAAAGGCTAGGCTAGGGATAATATAGCAATTTCACACGCAAGGAGTCCCCCGATTTTAATCAAACAAATACGAAAATTCTTCTTATCCGAAGCAATGAAAAATCCACTATAGTGACATGGCAAACAAATTAAGGGGTGAACCACCCCTATATTAAGGGGTGGTTTCACCCCTTCAAACCCTTTTTCCGCCGATAAAAAAAAAATACGTATCGCTTACTTTTCAGTGCTTTATAACGTATCCAAATTTCAACAAAATCGAAGGGTGTCCCTGAGGGATGTTCCTTGTAAGTAGTCGGGAAGTGGGTGAAATATCGATTTTCCGTTTTGCATCTCGAAGAAAGTCAAGTCATCTCACACGAAGTCAAGTGAAAAAAAAGATTGTAAAATGTTGTGTTTTGAGAACCCGTCGAAAACCAAAAATCGATATTTCCAAAAATGTTAACTAAAGTGGTCGAATCAATTCAAATCAAACCCCTCTCTCCCTCTCCCAGCTAGTTATTTTCCAGACAGCTCTCTCGTTATATAAAGAAAAACAAAGTATTTTTCGATACTTCATATCGTAAATTAATAAGGCGACAAGCGCAGCTGTTTCGCCTTGTTGCGCTCCAACCTTCTCATTTACACCAGGCCCTCCGTTCTTTCGATCCTCTTCGCCTCTTCGTTCCGTTCTTTTTAGCAAGCTCTTAAAACACCGATCCAATGCATATTTGAGGAGGACCTAAAATGGTCAACATGAACTCCGAACCACCGATCTTGCAAATTTTTTGAAAGATTCATCATGGCCGGCTGCCATCAAGACTGGGGTTGGCATAATCGGTCTCGATCTCCACTAGCCCCATCAGCCCTTACTCTACATCATATTCGTTGATTCTGGCTGAGAAACGATGCCGGAAAGAAAAATTGTCCCGCTGCATCAATAGTGCGAAAAACAAATTAATCAACATCTACGAATAAAATACTGCATGACGTTTACGCACATCTCGTCGAATTCGCCTGCAAGGTACCCACGTACAGCCATCATTGACGAGCGCAATTCAATACGTATTTGAATCACTTTCGGAGCGAAGCTTCCGTCGCCTCGTTGTAACCAGATAAATGCATTAGCGAACATTTGATTACCGCACTCACATTGTATTGATTGTATCGAAGCGTACGTGCGCTATTATTGGATTTGGAAAGGAATTGCCAGTGTCTGTCATCATGGCATCCTAATGACCCCGAAAACTCCTGACAATGTTCAACATGTCGTTTTCTGTTTAACAACAATTTCATGGTAATACGGATATTTATATCGCAAATGAACATCGAATCTGGCGTTAAATTGCAAACCTCGTGCTGCACTCGTGCTGGAGAAAAAAAAGTGGACTTCCAGGCCATCGATTCGTTCTACAGGCGGTTGACCGCGTAAGCCCCAGTTTACTTGATTTTTTCGTCTCCTTCGGCACAAGGACCTCGCGTGATTATTGAAGAATGGAGTGACCTAGACAAGACATTAGTGTGTGTATACATTTATTTCTACAATAGCTGTGTCCTCGGACCCCTGCGTTGAAATTCTATCAATGGAAAATCTACCCCCTTAAGACCTTAGGCCACAGCAACGGGTATAAAATCATGTGCGAATTTAATATTTTTTTTCGTATGATAAAGTGATCACTCATAAAATTAATTACACATCAATTTAGTATGAATATCAAGTTGTTAAAAAATATTTTTCTTTTCCGATGTACAAAATGGCCGACTACTCGACACTTCGCGAAACAGATTTTTCCAATTGGCGTGACAAATAACTCCAACAATTTTCACTCAATTTACTTCAAATTTAAAAATTATGTTCCTAATTGCACTTCGCAGAGAAGGACGTACGGAATTTCTGATTAATCGAAAACTTTTCATTTTATGAGCAGTTTACGAGCAGTTATAACGAAATTTTTCACTGAAAATTAATTTCTTAAGTTCAAATACCTACTACTTTTGAATAGTTGAATCTAATGTAGATTGACGACAATTTTTGTTTTTTGTTCTAGGTAAAAAATTGTGGATGCTAAATGTCACGCCGCGGAGCGCCTAAAAAAAAAGATAACAAAAGAAAATATCAGTAGTCGGCCATTTTGGACATCGAAAAAAAAATGTGTATATTTTCCAACAGCTTGATATTCGTACTAAATAGATGTGTAATTAATTTTATCAGTAAATCACTTTTTCATATGGAAAAAATGGTTAAATTCGCACATGATTTTATACCCGTTATTGTGGCTTAAAGCCTTAATTCTACTTTTTTTTAAATTTTGACAGGACTGTTGCAAATCCTACATAAGCTACTGGGTCACTGTCTGGGATTCTTACCCAGCAAAATCTCTTTCTACCGACCCTACGCCCGACCCCCTTCGATTATTAACGTGTCTCATTACCTGTAAATTTTCGTTCATCTGTTCATTTGGTTTTCACATTGGCAGCCTTAACTGCTTTTTTTTCTTCGATATTTTATTTGTTGAATACAATAATTTGCGAAAACAATTTGTAGAAATGCGAAAATTACAAACAATTCATGATTATCCGTACATTTTTGTTAGTTTATTTGTTAATTTCGTAATTGATTAAGTATTTGTGTTCGTTTGTTTTTGCCGTTCGTTTGTTTAATACGAACGCCGTCTTTGTTTATTTGTATGCTTGCTCATTGTAATTGTGATTAACCATCTAGCATAATACTCAATGGCCGGAATCATAGTCTAGACGCTAAGCTCTGCTTCAGTCAAAGATCCACCGAAATCGATTCAGTAGTTTTCGAGTTATAGACACGCAAACGTACAGACAGACCGAGCATCTATATTTTAAAATTCGATTTTTCTACTTGTTTAGTTGGTATAAACAATGGGTAAAGAAGTTTCGTGAAAATAAAAAATTACAGACCAAAGCACCCATTACAATTTTATTACGTGTATACATATAATAAAATCAGTTTTATTATATATATGTTCAACGATTACCGTTATTGCATGTGTGCACTTGCGTGATGCGAATACTTGTGAAATCGAATCACGTACGTCATTCGTTTTATACCGTGAATAAAATAGAACACCGACTCCATTGGCTCGAGCCAAATGTAACCCATGCATATTTTAGCAATATCGCAGCCGTTCAAATTCCACCAGTGCAAACCTTTTGGGTTCCATCTGCACATTAGCAGGACATTATTGTACCGCGATCATTAAATAGCGATATAATTATGGTCACGTAAAACCAATTAATTCAGAGCCAGAGCAAAGAAACAATAGGGACGGATCGGAAAACAATCGATCAGTCGCCCACTCGGAGATGGGTATTGTATTTATTGTTATTCACTGTTGGACCTGGTGGTATATATGGATTTCGGTTCATGTAAATGGAAACATGGCCTGAATAAATTATGAGCTACATAACATTATTCGAAGATTTTTGTACAGATTCTTATCTAGTCTTCTTGTCTCGTGACTCCGGACGCGTGCTGAAGCTTAAAATTCGGGAAAAAAAAACAATTTTTTATTGCCAATGCAACGTTGATAATTCGGTGCACTCGCCGAACATGACAGTGACTCTAGTTGTAAGGCTCCTACGGATCTTATTGTTATTACAAACGTTTGTTGCTTCCGGATCTGTTGAGAATCCGCGTTACGTCGATGTTCTCCAACATTACAGTCTGCATTACCAGGGCTGAAGGCCTCGTGTCTCAGGTTTTCCATATGTAGTTGCTGTTATCGTTCCAGATGAAAGCACCAACCAATTCGATGTTTTGAATTGATCAGCTGGTCAATCGGTCTGTTGCAGTCAACGTTTCAGACTACTGCACCCGACAATCTTTTGCTTTTAATGAATAGGCTGGTCAGTTGTTAAACTGCAGTCATCATTCCAGATCACTGCACCAACTAATCCGATGTTTTAAATTGACCAGTTGACCAATTGGTCAATTACAGTGATTGTTCCAGATCACTGCACCCACCAATACGATTTGTTAAATTCATCATCAAACTGCAGTCAACGTTCCAGACCACTGCACCGACCAATCTGTTTTTCATTGATCAGCTGGCCAATTGGCCACTTACAGTCATCGTTCCAGATCACTGCACCAACCAATCTGTTGTTTTCATTTGATCAGCTGGTCAACTGGTCAATTGGAATCATCTTTCCAGATTTCTCCACTAACCACTATGTTGTTTTTAATTGATCAGCTGGTCATCTGTCCAATTGCAGTCATCTTTTCAGACGACTGCACCAATCAATTGTCTGTTTTAACTGACTAGGTGCACAATTGGTCAATTGCAGTTGCCCTTCCACATCACTGCACTAACAAATACCATGTTTTCAATTGATCATCTGGTCAATTGGTCAATTACGGCAATCGTTCCAGATCACTGCATCAGCCGATCGGATAATTTCAATTGAGCAGCTGTTTAATTAAGAATCATCCGATTGATTGATGACGAAAACTGCAATTGTATGTGGAAAGCCTGCGACACGAGAACTTTAGTATCGAAGCTCTCAACCCTGATGATGCCAAGCGTAAGGTTCGCGAAAGAGAATGACTCCGTCTCGACGAATAATTCATTCCCCGCATGCGTTGGAAAAGACACTTGATTGTGGGATCACGGCGAATTGGAGACGCGAATTCGGTCGCCATATAACTACGGAAAAATTGATACGCCACTCTCTATTAATTCTTTCCGCTATACGACTCGGGTTCGCGATTCCAGACTTTCATGGAGTGACACATACACATACGCCCGACGATAAGTCTCGTTTGGATCATTGTTCAAATAATGCGATTTCGATGGTTGGGAACAAGTACACTCAGAAAGGAGATTTATTAAGGTCTCCCGGCGAATAAGTTTTCTTATTCGTATGTCAGCCTACTACGATTTTATTAACAGCTAAGAACGTTTTTTATTTAAGTTTATTAAGGTAAGATTTACTAACAAGGAACATCCCTTAGGTGACACCCTTCGACTTTGTTGAAATTTCGATATATTATAAAGCACCGAAAAGTAAGCGATACGTATTTTTTTTTATCGGCGGAAAAACGGTTTTAAGGGGTGAAACCACCCCTCGAAAAAAAGGCATCTCTAGGGGTAATATAGCAGTTTCACCCACAAGGAGTCCACCGATTTTAATAAAACAAACACGAAAATTCTTCTTATCCGAAGCAATGAAAAATCCACTATAGTGACATGGCAAAAAATTAAGGGGTGAACCACCCTTATATTAAGGGGTGGTTTCACCCCTTCAAACCGTTTTTCCGCCGATAACAAAAAATACGTATCGCTTACTTTTCGGTGCTTTATAACATATCCATATTTCAACCAAATCGAAGGGTGTCACCTGAGGGATGTTCCTTGTAAGATTTTTTCTTAACATCTAATACGATTTATAAGTTTGAAGAAATAGGTGTTTCACATCCGACAAGTAGATTTTTTCTTAACATCTAATAGGATTCTTCATAATCCCCCAGTTGGTTTTTTTCGAGGAATTGTGTCATTTCGTCCGTCATTATTTTCTCACTTGAACGTTTTTTTTCTCCCTTTATATTCTTACTTCCACTTAAATCATTCCTCACTTTCGAGTTTCTCACTTCCGAAACGCGACACTGACACTTGTGCCAAAATCATTGGCATAGGAAGAAGCTACATGGTAAGCGCATGCGTGAGCTACATCTGACGAGCGGCCTGCTGTCAGGCCCATCGCGTTGAAGGGCAAAGTGCGCATACGCGCATTAGTATCATAGTCGCGAAATAAGAGGTTTTCGTGATTGGAAAGTAGTATTCATTTGATTTGAGGAAACATTTATTGAAATTTTGTACTTTAAATGTGGTTTTTAATTGAGGTGAAAAATCGGCACGTAAAAAAACACAGTTAGCGACACCGAATGAATGCTGTAGTTACAATCACATAAAAACTGTCTGCATGCGAGTAAACATTTATTAATTTCTAATACATTATGTTCTAATGTGCCAATTTATTAGAACGTAATACATCTTTTTTCTGAGTGTAAAAAAATCAAGTGTACGAACCAAGAAAAAATGTATGGCACGGACACGTAATTTTTCGGATATTGCGATGTTGAACGTACCAATCGCCTGCTGAAATTGGGTTATTGAATTTGCGGGGGACTGAATTATCCTGCGGGTACGTTGGCCGTCTGGCGCAATTTTGCCTACTCCTATACACGAACGTACACTTGTACAATCACTCGACGTGGACGTTGATAATACACGTGGGAGGGTTGATGGGAAATCGAAAAGCGAGCTCAGAAAGTTACGCGAGCATATGTCGTTTCGTTCTCGGGTAAATTATATTACATACTAGATCGGCGCGTCTAGACGCTACCAAAAGTACTCGCGTTCGTCTATACATCGAGAACTAATGCTGGATATGAGATACGTATATGTGTGGGTGTGTATAGGTAGTTTAGATCGCGTAGAAACTCATCGTCGTCGTCGTCGCCGTCGTCGCCGGGGCTCGTTCGCTCACAATCGATCCAAGAATCGACTGTACGCGAGAGAACGCGGCATAAATCCTCCGAGAGCGCTGACAGAACCCGCCATTAGAACCGCCCATCTCAATCACTGACGCACCGAGAGCCATAAATTTCTCGTTCCGCGGCGAGAAGCTCGGATAAAACGGCGAGAAGGCAATAACGAGAGGAATAACGAAACAGGAGAAGCGGCCAAGCAAATTAAGACGGAATGACACCTCATCGCGGTCGGTATGGTAGAACAGAATTATGAATAGCTAAAAATCTCTGAAACGGCTCTTCAGATCCCGTCGAAACTATGCCAAACGACGTCAAATAGATAAACGAACAACTTCTAGCTCCTCAAATTTTCTGAATTTGAGAAAAAAAAAGTAGATTGGTTTATCATGCGGAACTCGAGATCGAAAAGATGAAAAATCAGATGTTTGGCTAATGTCACGACTTAGAGAAAAGCCAGACCGGGTAGCCACATAAAAAACGAACAATTTGAGCTCTCAATCACTGCGCTTCGTTGCATATCTTAGGAGAAAAGTGGTAATCTAGATTTGTCGTGTAATTGTTGATAATTGCGAGCAAATGTCGCTCGAACTTCGACGTGCTCAGTTCACGAGAATTCCGCGCGCGGCGCTCGCCACGTGGTCTGCAGACGACGCGCATCGATGTGCACGAGCTCGATACGCCGGCAAAGTGACAGCTGATATTGGTTGTGTGTGTGAGTGCCATCGAAAAGGGGAGAAAGTTTTGTTTTTCGTATAAAAACGACATCAAAAAGAATTTTTCATGTGACCTCAAGTGCGACGATGGGATTGTGGACATTTTTTGCGAACGTGGTGGTGCTGTATCTGACGCGCCGCAGAGAAAGCAGTCGATTGACTGGCCGTGTCGAACTCGTGACCGAAAAGATAAAAAATCAGACGTTTCGCTAATGTCACGACTTGGAGATAGGCTGGACCGTATAGCCACATAAAAAACGAACAATTTGAGCTCTCAATCACTGCATTTGGTTGCATATCTTAGGAGAAAAGTGGCAATCTAAAATAATTGTGTGAGCACGCTCATTACGCGACAAAGTGACAGCTGATAGGTGGCTGCGTGTGTGAGTGCCATCGAAAAATGGAAGTCGCATTGGTTTTTGTACAAAAGTGACGTCAAAGAGACATTTTCGTGCGAAATCAAGCGCGACGATTACGGATATTTTCAAGGAACGAATCACCGGGGCGATGTATCGACGAGCTGCAGTTATTTGCTGAGGTTATGTATGCAATTTTTAAAAGTATTTTTCCTGAGCCCTCCAAATCTCAACAAATAAAATTAAATCATTTTAAAGTTGCGGACGTGTTTAAAAAGAATGCCACTAGTGCGAAATGAAATATTTTTTTGTACAACGGAGCCTCCGGAGATCTGGCATCTGTCGCTAAGCGTACAAAGGTAGCGGCAAACCACCGTTCCTCTTGACGTGGTCTCAGCAAGTTCCGTCGGTGGAGATCTCTGAGAAGGACACTCACTTTGTAAGACCACCAGTGATCATAACGCAAGTGCTTTGCGAGCTCATTGCACAGTGTTTTCTTTTCCCCGTTGGCAAGTGGCAAAGCCAAAAATTTGTCATCTGCAGCAAGATCTTCACACGTACCCTGTATCGGTACTGTGCAGCGAGATCCATGCTGACATATTCTATAAGCATATCGCAGCGGGGTCTTTGCATGTCCATTACAGAACATACTGTGGTGTGCCAAGACCCTGTTCTTTGCAACCGCATTCGACAGGTGCCTTCCAGCGAGATGTTCATCGGCTCGCTGCGAAGGATTCTGTGATTTGCCAAGAACATGATCTTAGAAGGCCCGGTCGACAGGTACACTGTATCGGCGCTGTACCATGAGAACCATGCTGGCACATTTTATGGGTACCTCGCAGCGGGATGTTTGCACGCCTGTTGCGAAAGATGCAGCATTGTGCCAAGAACAAGTTCTTCGCAACTACATTTGACAGATGCCTTCCAGCGACATCTTCATCCGCTTGCTGCGAAGGATTCTGTGTTCTGCCAAGAACAAGTTCTTCGCATTATTGACAGGTGCCTTGTAGCGGGAGCTTGGGAGGCTTATTGCGGAAGATACAGTGATTTGCCAAGAACAAGTTCTTCGCAAATCCATTTGACAGGTGCCTTCCAGCGAGATCTTCCCCGCCCTTGCTGTGAAGGATTCTGTGTTTTGCCAATAAATGAATTAATAATTTTAACTGATAATAATTTTAATTGAAATTACATTGTTGAATCAATAACTCTTTTATGGTGAAATATGAATATTTATTTTCTCTTCAATTAATAAAAAATGAAAATTATACATAAAAAATATAAACTAGGATTACATTCCCTATTATATTTAATCAAATTTTATAATTACGTATTAATTGAGAAATTAATAGATTTAAAAAATTTGGCGGTATTTTATTTTATTTAGAGGCTTTTGTTCTATACCTGATAGGACATGATATTCATGATAGGACATGATAGTTCTGTACACGATAGAATTGACTTTATAAAGAACTTTATATATTTTCGTTAAATAACATTTTTAAAAAGATATTATTATTATTATTATTATTATTATTATTATTATTATCTATATTATTTCAGATCAAAATGTAACTTTTATAAAGAAGAGATGAATTAAAATAAATTTATATTTATACGAATTATTAAATTTAAAATTAATATGCAGGAGGATTTCAAAGTAAATTTAGAATTTAAATGTAGTTAATTTAAAAATTGTTACTTACACTAGTAAGAATTCATTTTTTAGAATTAAAATTAAATTATATATACACTAGTCCAAAAAATTTAAGGAACAGAAAGCTTCGTGCATATTTTTAAGTGTTTTTTGAAGCGCTGTTTCTGTGTGAAAAATGGTGGTATCGAGATGAAAATAAAGCATTTTGAAGCTTCCAGTTTTTAGTTTTTAGATCTGTCAGCAACACTTTTTTGTGACCTACGGTTATCGCGCAATCATGAGAAATAGCGCAAGAGAAAAATTCAATTTTTTTGTTTCTTTTCAAGGCTCCACGAGCTGAGGAATTTTTTTCAGTTAAAACGATTTATAGGTTACTTAGCTTGTTTATTCAGCTGGAAGTTCGTTTTTATTAGTCTCTTTACGTCAATTTTTTGCTGAGATATCCGACCTTGAATTAAAAAGCATCCTTTTGTCTTTGATAATCGATATCTCAGCAACCAATGATCGCACAATGATTTAAAGGGCAGCTTTGAAAACTTGAATACATTTTCTACAAAATTCTTTCCTTGATTTTTTAAAATTCTTTTCACCCTTAACATTGATATAAAAAAAGTACAAAAAATTGCCGTTTTACGGCTTTTCAGTAAATCTACCACTATACTACAAGCTTGATCAAAGTTTGAAAAACAACAATTTGTTGAACAATTGTTTGAACAACAAACAATTTTTTTTTTTCATTTGTAATTAAGGGGTGAGATGCAGTCAGAGGCGTGAAAAAACGAGCATTGTCAATAATTTTTTTTTAATAGTAATTAAGTTTGTTTTACAAAAGTGGTTACACAGACTTTTTACGTTATATTTAAACTTGACTTGTACAAATTTTCAAAGAGAAATATTGATTATTTATAACAATATCGCCATCTTTGTCGGACCTCCTTCGGCATGTAGTGCTTTGCGGTGACGATTATAAAATTTGACTGGATCATCTGAATAAAAAACCAAAAAAAATCATTAGTTTAATAATAAAACTAATCTTTAATCGAAGCTTTTTTTAATTAAAAGATGGCGGCTCCCGACAGATAACTTTCGATTTTCAACCAAAAAATCGCTCGTTTATTGCTAAAAAAATATATAAATTTTCAACAGAAATGAAAATCCTTCGATTAAGGACTAATTTTTAATGCTATCAATAAGCACACCAAATTTTATCAAAATCCATCGAGTGGTTTTTGGATTATGGTCACTGACTTGAAAAACATAGTTTCGAGAAAAACGCGTTTAAAGTTTTTCTATGTCGATACGGTATTATTGGTTCGTAAAATTATGAGCTTGATGAATGAAGCTAAACTTTTTTTACAAGTATTTTGATCCGCTGAATCCGAATATCACAGTATTTTGCTGAAAAGTCGAGCATTCAATTGTTTATAGCCAATTGTTAAGACAATTTTTCAAAAAATTAAGTTTTTCGGGATGAATTATTATTTTTTTAAATCATTTTGGGCAATTTTAAAACGAAAGTATTCTTTATACAATTTTGCTAAAGTTCATAGTTTTTGAGTAATACATTTTAGAAAATTTCTGAAAGAGTTTTCCAATCATAAATATCCTACGTCATTGTAGAAAAAATATATTCAAGAGTACTCAGTTCAAATTTCAAGTTAATCGGATAATTGCTTTTTGAGCTACAATATCAGCAAATTTGAAAAATCTTGTTTCGATAAATACGCATTTAAAGATTTAACTATCGATTTTTGCAAGATAAAATGATTAGAGACACGGCCTTGAAGTTTTTACAGGATATTCTTGAAAGTATAAACTGTCGAAAAGGCAAAAAAAATTGATTTTTTTTTAAGTGTCACACTGGTATAGCCCACACTGGTATAGGTATTAATGAATGAGATTGGTGTCGTTAAATAACGCGGAATTGGCAAGCCGCGAGGTCTTACTTCAAAAAATTAATTTCCTTAAACATACACAGACAGACAGACAGACACATAGACGTGCATGTGCACAGAAAGCGTAAATCCGACCGTGCAACCTCAAAGTGGTACGCTTTGGGTAACGCAAATGCCGGCTGTTCACAATTGACAATCAAAATCGTGTCTAAAATGTCAGTGTTGTTTCCTGAATTGTTTTTCAAATTTAAAAAAGAATTGAAATTTTTTTCTCAAATTTAACAAGAAACTAGTGCAACGTTATGAAAAAGTTGAAAAAAGTTGGTCTTTTGATTTTGATGATGATTACACGATGCTTAGGACCAATAGAATTGTTCCTTCAATTGTTTTGTAAACTTTGATCAATCGGTCCGGAAAGACAGTGCGACAGATCAAATCGCAAATTTACAGGGCTATTGGGGATACATCAAGCTGAAAAAAAACCTGGTAACCCTAGCCTTCCGATCAACGCTTGTAGTGTTTGTACTTTTTTCATATCAATGTTAAGGGTGAACAAAAAAAATTCTCAAAAATCAACGAAAGAATTTTGTAGGGAATGTATTCAAGTTTTTGAAGCTGCCCTTTAAATCCTTGTGCGATCATTAGTTGCTGAGATATCGATGATCAAAGACAAAAGGATACTTTTTCATTCAAGGTTGGATATCGCAGCAAAAAATTGACGTTGAGAGACTAATAAAAAACGAAATTGAAGCTGAATAAACAAGCTACCTCACCTATCCATTGATTCAACTGAAAACAAAATTCCTGACCTCGTAGAACCGTGAAAAGAAACTAATACTCCAGTCGAAATAGGATTTCACCTGGAATTAATTCCGGGCTTCGATTTTCTTTTTTTATACTTAGGGGGGGAGTGGTTGGTAGTGTCAATCTCGATTTTCGGGAAAATCCCCCCGGTGCGTTTGCCGCCATCTTGAGTTAAAGAGGGATTTTTTTTTGTTCTTCTAATAACTCGCTTATTTTGTTGTTGTTTGGCTAATGCTGTTGGCTAATGTCAAAAATCAGATGTTTGGCTAATGTCACGACTTAGAGAAAAGCCAGACCGGGTAGCCACATAAAAAACGAACAATTTGAGCTCTCAATCACTGCGCTTCCTTGCATATCTTAGGAGAAAAGTGGTAATCTAGATTTCTCGTGTAATTGTTGATAATTGCGAGCAAATGTCGCCCGAACTTCGACGTGCTCAGTTCACGAGAATTCCGCGCGCGGCGCTCGCCACGTGGTCTGCAGACGACGCGCATCGATGTGCACGAGCTCGATACGCCGGCAAAGTGACAGCTGATATTTGGCTGCGTGTGTGAGTGCCATCAAAAAAGGGGAAAAAGTTTTGTTTTTCGTATATAAACGATATAAAAAATAAATTTTTGCGTGATCTGAAGTGCGACGATTGTGGATATTTTCAAGGATTGAATCACCGGGGCGATGTATCCGACGAGCCACAAATATTTGCTGAGGTTATGTAGCGGTAATTTATTAAAATATTTTTTTCTGAGCTCTCCAAATCTCAATAAATAACATTACATAATTTCAAAGTTGCGGACGCGTTTGAAAAGAATGCCACCGGTGCGTTGAAATATTTTTGTGTACAACGGAGCCTCCGGAGATCTGGCGTCTGTCGCTAAGCGTACAAAGGTAGCGGGAAACCACCGTTCCTCTTGTCGTGGTCTCAGCAAGCTCCGTCGGTGGAGACCTCTGAAAAGGACACTCACTTTGTAAGGAGACCTCCAGTGGCTCATTACACAAGTGCTTCTCCGGCTCATGGACAAGGGTTTGCTTTTTCCCCGGTGGCAAGCGGCAAAGCACAAAAATTTGTCATCTGCAGCAAGATCTTCGCACGTACCCTGTATCGGTACCGTGCAGCAAGATCCATGCTGACATATTCTACAAGTATCTTGCAGCAGAGTCTTTGCACGTCCGTTGCGAAAGATACAATGGTGTGCCAAGACCAAGTTCTTCGCAACCGCATTCGACAAGTGCCTTCCAGCGAGATCTTTACCGGCTCGCTGCAAAGGATTCTGTGATTTGCCAAGAACAAGTTCTTAGCAGGCCCGATCGACAGGTACGTTGCAGCAGGATCATGGCAAGCTTGTTGCAAAGCACAAAAGTTTGTCATCTGCAGCAAGATGCTGGCATGGACACTGTATCGGTGCTGTGCAGTGAGATCCATGCGGGCACATTTGATGGGTACCTCGCAGCGGAATGTTTGCACGCCTGTTGCGAACGATACCGCGTTGTGCCAAGAACAAGTTCTTCGCAACTCCGTTAGATAGGTGCCTTCCAGCGAGATCTTCATCAGCTCGCTGCAAAGGATTCTGTTCTGCCAAGAACAAGTTCTTTGCATGATTGACAGGTGCCTTGCAGCGGGATCTTGGGAGGCTCACTGCGGAAGATACAGTGATTGGCCAAGAAACAGTTCTTCGCAAATACATTTGACAAGAACATGTTCTTTCCAAATACATTTAACAAGAACAAGTTCTTTGCAAATGCATTTGACAAGAACAAGTTCTTCGCAAATACATGTGCCTTCCAGCGAGATCTTCTCTGGTTCGCTGCGAAGGATTCTGTGTTTCCAATAAATAAATAAATAATTTTAAATTATATTAAATTTAATTAAAATTTAATTGTTGAATTAATAATTATTTTATAGTAAAATATAAATATTCATTTACGGCTCTGGTTCGAGTCCCATCTATGCTATTTTTTTTTTCAAATTATTGTTCAAATTTCTACCTTATAATAAAAAAATTGAAAGAAATGAAAAAAAATGTAAATATGTAATAAATGTAAAAAAGTATAAATGTTTTGATTGTTTTTATAATGATTATCACAGGTCAGAGTGTACTTGTGAGTATTAAAAACATTGCTTGAAGACATTTTTAATTAATTGAACAGAAATTAAATTCCTATATTCCTTGGTAATTTTTTAAAATATTCTCTGCTGCATCGAAAGAGAAGTCAAAAAATTGAAAAAAAATATCAAATAAAAACAAAATTGAATTAAATTACGGCTAATTTATTTTATCAAATTAAAAAAACTGCAAGAGAGTTGAAAAAAAATTGACATTTAATTCGTAACTTTTGATCAATAAAGGTGCATAATTTTTTTTTCAATTTCTTGCAATTTTTTAATCATAAGTTATAAATTTCAAAAATAATTTGAAAAAAAAAATAGCATAGACGGCACTCGAACCAGAGCCGTCCGGACAGGAGTCTTACTCCTTTGCCGCTGGGCTGCTCGCCTCGATGTGTTCATGTACAAACTCTACGGTACGTAAGCGGGTTCCCAACTTTGACCGGGGATTTCTCGAAAACGAAGCCGAGTTGGCACCTCCATTTTGGGGCTTGGTTCGTACCTACCCACACTATGAGCACGCGAAGTGGGAGCCCGTAACTCGAAGCACCTCCCGGACCGACCCCTCATGAGAGATATAGAACATACCGTATCTACCGATCATGCTCATGATACAGAATAGATGCAAAAATAATTTTGTTAACGATTATGTTTGTGAAATTTCTACCGTTGTTTTTTGCGGCGCATAAGCAGCAATCATATTTGCTGACTGAGAGGTATACAAAATACCGTATCCACCGATCATACTCATGATTGACAATAAATGCAAAAATAATTTTTTAACAATTATTTTTGTGAGAATTTTACCGTTGTTTTTGCAACGCATAAGCAGCAATTATATTCGTTGACTGAGAGGTATACAAAATTCCGTGTCTCCCGATCATACTCATGATCGAGAATAAATGGAAAAATAATTTTTTTAACAATTATTTTTGTGACATTTTTACCGTTGTTTTTTGCAGCGATTATACGGTATTTTGTATACCTCTTGCCAGCAATTATATTTGCTGGCGAGAGGTATACAAAATACCGTATCTACCGATCGTACTCATGATCGAAAATAAATGCAAAAATAATTTTGTTAACAATTATTTTTGTGAGATTTTTACCGTTGTTTTTTGCAGCGCATAAGCAGCAATTATATTTGCTGACTGAGAGGTATACAAAATACCGTATCTACCGATCATACTCATGATTGACAATAAATGCAAAAATAATTTTTTAACAATTATTTTTACGAGATTTTTACCGTTGTTTTTGCAACGCATAAGCAACAATTATATTCGCTGACTGAGAGGTATACAAAATTGCGTGTCTCCCGATCATACTCATGATCGAGAATAAAAGCAAAAATAATTTTTTCAACAATTATTTTTGTGAAATTTTTACCGTTGTTTTTTGCAGCGTCGAAGCAGCAATTATATTTGCTGGCGAGAGGTATACAAAATACCGTATCTACCGATCATACTCATGATCGAAAATAAATGCAAAAATAATTTTGTTAACAATTATTTTTGTGAGATTTTTACCGTTGTTTTTTGCAGCGCATAAGGAGCAATTATATTTGCTGACTGAAAGGTATACAAAATACCGTATCTACCGATCATACCTGTGATCGAGAATATATGCAATAATAATTTTTTTAACAATTATTTTTGTGTAATTTTTACCGCTATTTTTCGCAGTGCGTAAGCAGCAATCATATTTGCTGACTGAGAGGTATAGAACATACTGTATCTACCGATCATACTCATGATCGAGAATAAATGCAAAAATAATTGTTTAAATAATTATTTTTGCGTAAATTATACCGCTGTTTTTTGCAGCGCGTAAGCAGCAATCATATTTGCTGACTGAGAGGTATAGAACATACCGTATCTACCGATCATACTCATGATCGAGAACAAATGCAAAAATAATTGTTTAAGTAATTATTGTTGCGTAAATTTTACCGTTGTTTTTTGCAGCGCGTAAGCAGCAATCATATTTGCTGACTGAGAGGTATAGAACATACCGTATCTACCGATCATACTCATGATCGAGAACAAATGCAAAAATAATTGTTTAAATAATTATTGTTGCGTAAATTTTTCCGTTGTTTTTTGCAGCGCGTAAGCAGCAATCATGTTTGCTGACTGAGAGGTATCGAACATACCGTATCTACCGATCATACTCATGATCGAGAATAAATGCAATCATATTTGTTTAAATAATTATTGTTGCGTAAATTTTACCGTTGTTTTTGCAGCGCGTATGCAGTAAACATGTTTGCTGACTGAGAGGTATAGAACATACCGTATCTACCGATCATACTCACGATCGAGAATAAATGCAATAATAATTTTTTCAACAATTATTTTTGTTTAATTTTTACCGTTATTTTTCGCAATGCGTAAGCAGCAATCATATCTGCTGACTAAGAGGTATAGAACATACTGTATCTACCGATCATACTCATGATCGAGAATAAATGCAAAAATAATTGTTTAAATAATTATTGTTGCGTAAATTTTACCGTTATTTTTTGCAGCGCGTAACCAGCAATCATGTTTGCTGACTAAGAGGTATAGAACATATCGTATCTACCGATCATACTCTTGATCGAGAATAAATGCAAAAATAATTATTTAAATAATTATTGTTGCGTAAATTTTACCGTTGTTTTTTGCAGCGCGTAAGCAGCAATCATGTTTGCTGACTGAGAGGTATAGAACATACCGTATCTACCGATCATACTCATGATCGAGAATAAATGCAATAATATTTGTCTAAATAATTATTGGTGCGTAAATTTTACCGTTGCTTTTGCAGCGCGTAAGCAGTAAACATGTTTGCTGACTGAGAGGTATAGAATATACCGTATCTACCGATCATACTCATGATCGAGAATAAATGCAATAACAATTGTTCTAACAATTATTTTTGTGTAATTTTTACCGTTACTTTTCGCAGTGCGTAAGCAGCAATCATATTTGCTGACTAAGAGGTATAGAACATACCGTATCTACCGATCATACTCATGATCGAGAATAAATGCAATAATAATTTTTACAACAATTATTTTTGTTTAATTTTTACCGTTATTTTTCGCATTGCATAAGCAGCAATCATATTTGCTGACTAAGAGGTATAGAACATACTGTATCTACCGATCATACTCATGATCGAGAATAAATGCAAAAATAATTGTTTAAATAATTATTGTTGCGTAAATTTTACCGTTATTTTTTGCAGCGCGTAAGCAGCAATCATGTTTGCTGACTAAGAGGTATAGAACATACCGTATCTACCGATCATACTCTTGATCGAGAATAAATGCAAAAATAATTATTTAAATAATTATTGTTGCGTAAATTTTACCGTTGTTTTTTGCAGCGCGTAAGCAGCAATCATGTTTGCTGACTGAGAGGTATAGAACATACCGTATCTACCGATCATACTCATGATCGAGAATAAATGCAATAATATTTGTCTAAATAATTATTGTTGCGTAAATTTTACCGTTGCTTTTGCAGCGCGTAAGCAGTAAACATGTTTGCTGACTAAGAGGTATAGAATATACCGTATCTACCGATCATACTCATGATCGAGAATAAATGCAATAACAGTTGTTCTAACAATTATTTTTGTGTAATTTTTACCGTTACTTTTCGCAGTGCGAAAGCAGCAATCATATTTGCTGACTAAGAGGTATAGAACATACCGTATCTACCGATCATACTCATGATCGAGAATAAATGCAATAATAATTTTTTCAATAATTATTTTTGTTTAATTTTTACCGTTATTTTTCGCAGTGCGTAAGCAGCAATCATATTTGCTGATAAAGAGGTATAGAACATACTGTATTTACCGATCATACTCATGATCGAGAATAAATACAAAAATAATTGTTTAAATAATTATTGTTGCGTAAATTTTACCGTTGTTTTTTGCAGCGCGTAACCAGCAATCATGTTTGCTGACTAAGAGGTATAGAACATACCGTATCTACCGATCATCCTCTTGATCGAGAATAAATGAAAAAATAATTATTTAAATAATTATTGTTGCGTAAATTTTACCGTTGTTTTTTGCAGCGCGTAAGCAGCAAAAACGAAATAGCAGTTTTCTGAATTTGAGAAAAAAAACTAAATTGGCTTATGATAAGCCAATCTACATTTTTTTTCTCAAATTCAGAAAATTTGAGGGGCTGACAGCTATTCGTGTATCTATTTGACGTCGTTTGGCAAAGGTTCGACGGGATCTGAAGAGCCGTTTCAGAGATTTTTGGGCATCTACAATTGTTCTACCATACCGACCGCGATGAGGTGTCATTCCCTCTTAAAATGATTATTGTTACGCATAAATTAACATGAGTTTTAAACATATGACGTTTTAACACATAACCAGCAATCATGGCAGCTAGTATGGTCGAGAAAAACTTGTCCAATTATTTGAAGGATTGATTGACAAAATAGCCGCTGCCCTCTGCACCCAGTGACTCGCAAGTAACTTTCAAGGGTCATCCATTTACTCGAGGAGGAGAAAATGCAATCAGTTATTCAAATCCTAGGATATTGCCACTGCTCTGTGCAGCGGGTTACCAGCGAAACCTCGCTGAGCGGTGCGAACCTGTTCGCATCTACCGATCACTTGCGTGGTCGAGAAAAAATTGTCCTGTTGTTCGAAGGATTGATTGATAAAATGGCCGCTGCCCTCTGCACCCAGTGACTCGCAAGTAGTTTTCATGGCCATACATTTGCTGAAATATTCGATGATAAACTCCACTCAAGAAGAAAATCAATCAATCATTCGAACCGTAAGATATCATCGCTGCTCTGTGCAGCGGGTCACCGGCGACACCTCGCTGAGCGGTGCAAACCTGTTCGCATCTACCGATCACTGGTTGAGACATAATACGTCCTTTTTAATCTAAGCTGTAAGCGAATAGTTTGTGGTAACAATTTATTGCTAATAGTCTATTATTTTTAGTTAATTATTAATAATTGACTCGCCAAAGAACATGAGCCGCCAGCAAGGTCCCTCCGCAAAATTCGAATTTACCAGAATATCGAATTTCGCGCGAAGTCGGCGTCGGGTAAACGGAAAATGAGAAAGAATGATGAATATAATGCAATAATTATTATTGCATTATATTCGACTTGTTTTTCTCGTTTTTTCCTACCGAAATGTTGATTGTTGTTAAAATTGTTATTGTTTATGCATATACACTCTCGAATGTTTAACCATTCAATGTTTAATCGCATTACCAGCAATGATATTTGATGCGAGGTGTCAATTTACCTCACCCATCGATCGCAATAATGGTCGTGAAGAAATGCGTTAATAGTTGTTAACACAATTATTATTGCATTGTATTTATCGTCGCATATTGCGATGATACCAGCAGTTCGAATTGCTGAGAGAAGTGACACTCGTCACATCTACCGATCACAAGCAGATCGAGAATAATTTCTAAGTTATTATTTATTTATTCATTTATTTATATATAGTTAATTGCTAATAATTATCTCGGAAAAAGTGCGAGCCACCTGTAAGGACCCTTGCTGCAAAATTCGAATTCTCTGGAATATCGAATTTTGCGCGAAGTCGGCGTCGAGAAAATAGAAGACAAGTTCGTACTCAACGCCGACTGTTTGGTGTGTATACACATACACAACCGCGCAGCATAGTATGGACTCGCTGCGTTGAGCGCGTGTGGTTGAAGATTGCTTTCTTCCCGCACGCTGTCTCTACGCACCGAATACACACTGATACATGCACACACGCATGCGTCGCGAAGCGCCTCGAGCACGCCATTGGCCCGAGGCATTGGACACAATGTCCACGCACGCACACTCATGCGTTGCCGAACGCATCGAGGCCTGTAGGAGACGTCAATAACGTCTCCTCGCACGTTTGTGTAGACGCGCACTGACACGCACGCACACATGCGTTGCCGAACGCATCGAGGCCCGTGGCAGCGCCAATAACGTATCTCCACACCTTGGTGTAGACGCGCACCGACACGCACGCACACATGCGTTGCGGAGCGTGTCGAGGCCCGTGGAAGGCGAGACGCAATGTCTCCGCGCGCGTCAACGACGAACGCGCGCGGTGACATCCGCCGGTGGGGCGTAGAAGCTCGATTGAGTTCTGCCCTACCGGTCGGAAGCCGGGGCCGCGTCGAAGTTTCGCGTCGGGTGTCATTCCGTCTTAAACCGAAAGAAAGAGAATGAACGGAGAGAGAGAGAGAGAGAGAGAGAGAGAGAGGCCGAAGGAAGGGGCGCAATCGACTACGAGGCAATAGTGAAAAGTTTAATATGGAAATACGAACAAAGTAATCCTTTGACGAAATGTATTCTGAGAAATATACGAATACTAGTAAAGTAATTCATTTTTCAACGGGTCTGCTTGCAAGCAAAAAAAAATGTGTATTGTGGTCTAATAAATTGGCACAGAACATAATTTATTAGAAATTAATCAATGTTTACTCTTATGGAGATAGTTTTTATGTGATTGTAACTACAGCATTTATTCGGCGTCACTAAATATGTTTTTTTACGTGCCGATTTTTCACATCAATTAAGGCGTTACTTCCACTTGTAGCGCAAAAAAAGGCTTTTTTCATGAATTTTTTTAAATAAAACTACAAGACTTTTTTAATCGATCAATATACCATCTTAAAGAACACATCTTGAAGAACTTTCAGTAATTTTTTATTGAAAAATATTACATTGTTCAGTGGCAAATGGCCGTCATTGAAATAATGTTTTTATATACACGGTTTGCGGTGACCAACATTGCGGCGAAGTGGATCATCTGGGAAAAAAATGCGGATGGATTTAGTCAAATATAAGTATAAACTAGTCTTTAATCGGAGGATTTTAAAAAATATTCATTTTTCACAAAATGGCGGACAGTCAAAGTTAATGGTTCGATTTTAACGAAAAAAAACGGCCGTTTTTTGGCTATAAAACGGCCATTTTTTTTCGAAAAAAAAAATCGAACGATTAAAGACTACATTTTTATGTATTAAATAAGCCTGCAAAATTTCAAGAAGATCGGTTCATTAGTGCTCGAGTAATCTTGGTCACCGACTTCAGAAATGCCATTTTGAGAAAAACGCGTTTAAAGTTTCAATTTCCGGTCGTTTACACAACGGATTCTTCTCTTTCAACGCTCATATCTCAGTCAATTTTGTTCGGATCGACTTGAAATTTTCAGGACATATTCTCGGATACTTGTACTTAAAAAAAATGCAATAAAAAAAATCGACTTTTTCAAAATCGCAAGTTGGGGTAACCCCTTAAAAGCTATATTTAAAATAGAAAATTTAAATAAATATTTCCACAAATCAAATAAATACTACTTTCCAATCACGCAAACCTCTTATTCCGCGACTATGATACTAATGCGCGCATGCGCACTTTGCCCTACGAAGCGACGGGCCCGACAGCAGGCCGATCGTCAGGGGTAGCTCACGCATATGCTTGCCATGTAGCTTCTTCCTGTGCCAATGATTTTGGCACAAGTGTCAGTGTTGCGTTTCGAAAGTGAAGAACTCGAAAGTGAGGAATGATTTAAGTGTAAGTAAGAATATAAAGTGAGAAAAAAACGTTCAAGTGAGAAAGTAATGAAGGACGAAATGACACAATTCCTCGAAAAAACCAGCTGGAGGATTATGAAGAATCCTATTAAATGTTAAGAAAAAGTCTATTTGCCGGATATAAAACATCTATTTTTTCTAACTTATATATCCTATTAGATGTTAAGCAAAATTCTTGATAAATCTTAAATATAAGCTTGAATAATAAAAATGTCTCAGCTGTTGATAAAATGGTAGTAGGCCGACATACGAATAAGAAAACTTATTCGCCGGGAGACAATCTTCTTTGTCCTTATAACATTTTTTTTCTCAGTTTGAGGTCCAAAAAAACAGGTCAATATTTAATATTTTTTTATGATCAGAGTATTGGGATGACGAGGTACAGAATTTTCCACCAAATTAATACATAGTCTTGGGAAGGCTGAGTTTTTTATTGAGCAAGATTGATTAATAATAAAGTTATATTGATAAATAAATAAAATGTATTATTGATAAGTAATAAAGTTTAAGGTATTCCTTTCGCGGAGGGCCGTATTTTGTGGGGGAATAAGCAGATCCTTTCTGAGTCATTGGTCGATTATAGCGGCGGGTAATAAAAATAAGTCGCAGTCAATTATTATTCCCAACGATAAATTGGAACGAAAAATTTCGCGCAAATTTAGTAGATTATTACATTTTTTCTGAAAAGTTGTGGCTACGAAAAATGATCTGCTGGACATATTTTTCTGAGTTTTATCATTAATATTTTCTTTAAACATTGGATAGCCCCTGTTTTTATTGTCGTTACGGAATCTTTAGAATTTTTGCGCGCGTTGAGTAGTTTACCCGAGGCATCTAGAGTTATTTAGTTGGTAAATTATTAGATAGAATGGGGCTAGCGTGTCATCTCCATGAAGTGCCGTATAAATGAAATGATTTTTAGAGTTGTAATTTTTCGTTGCAAGTTAAGTAACTTGGCTTGAAATTTGACAAGTATACTGGGATGAGTTTTTACTTGATTATGGATGAAAGTCCGTTACTTGTTAAATATCCGGGATCTTTGAAGGAATACCTTAAGGGATCATCACAGTGTAATCGATCGAAATCGGATCGAAATCGGGTCGAAAAATAGCTGATTGTCGCGTTTTTCTTATGGTGAAAATACACTAATCAGTGTGATTTTTTTTTATGTCAAATTAAAACAATAACCAAGAACAGAAAATCTATTTTTAAATGATTATTTTTATTTAAAAAAAAAACATTTTCAACAATTCAAAATGTTTTTGAAAAAAGAAGTCCCTGCGGTGTACATGGTTGTGGCCGTAAATATGACTTGAACCAAAATTTGTAAAAAGATCAATATGAAAGCCGATATCTTGCTATGGAGGTTTTTTTAAATATAAAAATTGCCAAAATGGCGGCAAGATAAAGAATGGCGTTAAGAATGTTGTGTCAAAATTTGAGACCGATAGCTTCGAAACTCTTCCTATGACAGTGTACACCGTTTTGAAAAACGACATTTTGAGAAAAAGGCGTTTAAAGTTTCGAGTGCGGAATTTTCATATAAATTGTCTTGTGACGATCAATTGGCGATGCCAGGTCCATGTTTATAACCGTCTATACTATCCGATAATGCAACAACAAAAAAACGAATATTGTAAAATTTTACATTGTGATTATCCTTTAAGGGGAGGGTAGGGGTTTCAGCGTAAAAAAACTCTTTTTTGCGAATTTTTTTCATCTATATGGATAGAGTAAATTTCTTGAAACCTTTTGTACATGCTTAAGTGTCATTTCAAGAACATTCCGTGAAATTTGTACGCGAAAATATCCACAAACAAGCCGGTGCCGCATTTTTCTCGAAACCACTTTTTCAAAGTCCGTGTTCATTGCCATTTGAAAACTACATGACCGATTTATTTCAAACTTGTCACACACTTTCTACATATAAAATACCTCCCTCCAACGATTAGTTTGAGATTTTTTACATTGAGGGGGTTTTCCACCCTCAAAATGGCGGAATTTTTCGTGAAAAATAGCACTTTTCACTTTACATGAACACCAAAAATTTAGAAATGAAAAAAAAATTATCAAAATCCGTTGGGGGGAGGATTTGATGATACTTTGACTAAATTTTAATGGTACTTGATTTCAGATAATTTCTAGCTGAGATACAGTGAACACTGCAAATCGTGTTTTTCCAAGACGTTCTTGGAAAAGCTTTGTCACCGGCTTGTTTGTGGATATTTTCGCGTACAACTTTCACGGAATGTACTTGAAAATACACTCAACAATGTACAAAAGGTTTCAATAAATTTACTCTATCCAATTAGATGAAAAAAATTCGCAAAAAACTGTTTTTTTTCACGCTGAAACTCCTACCCTCCCCTTAAACAACGTGCCGCCTTCGCAGGCTCACCGTACCGCAGTTGGCGACCCGATACTTCACAAAAATCGTCATAACTCAGTCAACTTTTGGAATTTTAGCAAAATCTTTGTTGTAACTTAAGGGCGGGGTAAAGTATTTAAATTTTTAAATTTAAAAATTTTTTTTTAAACGAATGCATAATATATCAAGAATATTGTGTTAAAATTTCAAGTCGATCGGAGTAAAATTGACGAAGTTATGAGTATTTGAGCGTCTATTGCTCCATGCCGGGTTTTATACCTGGGCGGCAGCTGCGCGGCGCGCTATTGTATTTTTCGACCCCGTTTGCGTAGACAAACGCAAAAAGATGCTCTCGATCATCTTGATGGAAGCCTTTTGCTCTACGGACCTGGCATCGACGACTTTGAGTGAGTATAAGAAAATTATCGAGTTTTATTTTGAATTTCTAAAAATTCAAAGATAATTGAAAAATCTGAAAAAATTCATACGTATTCAGAAAAATGAACGAATCACGAAAAAAAATTGGGTTGCGGGGAAATTTGTTGACTAATTTTTTTTTTCATCATTTTGTTAATAACATTTTGGAATTATTATTATGCAAAATTAATCTTTTGAGTACCTTTAATATGCATGAATTTTCTCAGATTTTTATGCAATTGAGAAGTGTTCTCAAACTTATGTGCAATGAGCGCTAAGCGACCAAACTCTTCTGCGTTTTTCAAACCGTTTTTCTGAGACTTGTCATATTTGAAGTCCGTGTGCACGATAACTCAAAATCTACTGGACCAATCGCTTTGAAATTTTGCACAGTACTTCTTCACATAATTCACCAGGTATTGCCGATTTTTTTTAGCGAAAATCGGGTTTTTGGCTCCCAAGTGCTACGAAAAATAAAAAAATCGAAAAAAAAAAAATCCTCCCGTCATTACCTCGAGAAACATCTCCTTTAACAAATGCATTTTGATTTTTTTGTTTCAGATGATTCTGTTGCGAGTTATGGTGCACACCGCAAACCAACTTTTTTCGAGGCGCCTCCGGGGTTTAATTTTCACTCGCTCAATTTTGAATATTTTGCAATGCAAATTTAGGAGAATGTTGTTCAAATGTTACTTTATTATATGTAAATTTTTCAATAAACGAACACTATTCGTTACGCCAAAAAAAATCTTAAAGACATGCCTTTTTTTCGCCGAATTAACTTTACCCCGCCCTTAAAGTGAATACATTAGGCAACAAACCTACGCAATGAAGAAATTGTTGAATATTTTACGGTGCAGCAGCGGCTAAATTTTGATAATCCGATTTAACATGACTAACGAGTAGTTTCATTCGCATCCATCAACGGTGTTGCGTAGCAAGCTATACGTGAAATACGAGGCTGGTACGATTCACGCTAAGGTATAATTCAAGCAAGTCTACCTTTTATTGTTCATACAACAATACTATCGCAGAAGCTTACTTATATTCCGACACAACATCATCAGAGTGCTGGACATTGATGAATGCCCTAATTACCACATATGATTCTACAATCTGCGATCAAAATGATTTATTGTTACGTTCCTAATCGATTATAATGCTTTTCTAGTGAATCTTGATTAAAAAAAAATGTAAGTCATTCGGCAGAAAGCTTAATAACCCGCGTAGAAATTCTGATGGGGCCCAAATCAGGGCCCGATCAGGTTGCCTGACTGCCCTGGTAGGGCTCTAATAAGGCAGCCTGATAGGGCCGTACTAGGAAATGTAACGTAGTGTCACATATGGGCCTGACCTGGTTGCCTGATCCGGCCCCTATCAGGTTGCCTGATCAGAAAGAAATGCATATAATATTTCAAAAATCCAAAATGGAATGAACCACTTAATTTACAGTTCCACTACAATGAATTTGTTTGGGTTAATTCGTCATTCCCTGGGCTGCTGAAATGTTTTTGTTCGAAGAAAATATTTTGCCTATATGGGAATCGAACCTCGTACCTACCTACCTCGATCTAGGCACGCTGCCCCTATGCTACCGAGTGCTCTTGGTCCCAGATATGACATAAGAGACCAAATGAATTCCTATAATTATTTGTTGTATCACATAAAGTGTATCAATTAGTTAATATCATTGTGACAACTAAAGAGGTTTATCGAATAACATGCTACAGATTTTTGAAACTTAACCTTGTATATATGTATATATATATATATATATATATATATATATATATATATAATTCCTCTCTCTCTTTTCGCCTTACAAAGCTGCCGAAATCTTCTAACACGCATCCGAGTTGCATAAGGTTTTTTGTCGTGACAGTCCATAGCACCTTTTTTTAAATATAATTCAGGAATGCATCGAAACTCCGAAGCTACGATGCTGTAAAATCGAAGTTTCCATGTGGAAAATAAGAGGTTATGTGCATCTATCGACTGCTGAGGCAGTTATAGGGCAAGCCTATTTATGGCCTCATCAGGGAAAGCCATAGTAGGGCCTATTAGGGCAGGCCTTGGTAGGGCCCTATCGGGGAAAGCCTTAGTAGGATCTTATCAGGGATGGCCTTAGTAGGGCCATTTTAGTATAGCCTGATTTAGGACCTAAATACTTCCGGCCCGATCGGGGCCTGATCCTGGTCAGGCTAACCCGAAGAAATTTCTATTTGGGAAGCCCGTATAAATCGCTGTGACTATACACGCAGAGGATTAAGTGCACTGCACGGTAACATTTTGACAGTTGTAGCAATTGAATTTAAAAAATCAGGAGCTCCTGAGAACTCCCGAAAAATTCCGCCGTCACCGAAAAATCACGACGATTTAACAAGTTTCGCGGCACGATGTCAATCACCGGCAAACTTTTACACCACTTCTATATATGGACGTACCCATCTCATCAGTTACACATACAGGGTGTCCCTCTTAACTCTGCCACCCGAAATGACTCGGTAATTATGGACGTCACAAAAAAATCCAGACAAAGGTTGTGCAGTGTGAAGAGGGCCATCAAATGCGACCAATTTTTTTTTATTTCGGTGGAGGCGCTGACGTACAGTGAAAGTCACCTCCACTTTTTAAAATGGAACGGTACATTTTTTCAACTATCTTGTGAAGCACCTCAAGCCGCATAAAAAACATTAGTGGTCGAAGTCGTTCAAAAACAATTCCGAACACCTATTGAAAGAAAATACAAAGATATTTAGATCCAAGATATTTAGATTTGTATCGTCGATACTGACATCGAATGACCTTGAACGACTTTGACCCCCTAATATTTTCTATGCGTCTTGAGGTGCTCCACAAGGTGGTTGAAAAAAAAATGTACCATTCCATTTGAAAAAGTGAAGGTGCCCTTCACTGTGCGTCAGCGCCTCCATCGAAATAAAAAAAATTGGTCGCATTTGATGGCCCCCTTCACACCGTACAACCTTTGTCTGGAGAATTTTTTTGTGACGTCGATAATTACCGAGTTATTTCGGATGGCAGAGATAAGAGGGATACCCTGTATATGAAATGTCAAGCTAGCATTTGAATCCATTACACTTTACTTTTCTTGTGACAGTTGAAATTCGATGACACGATGTGGCCCGGCAAAGTGCTACGGATTAGAACAAGCTTGTCTTTTTTTAATTGGCCAAGTTAAGACACTAAAAGGTTCTATTTTTCGATTTGTGCATGGGTCTAGGCTGGAGAAAAATAGAAAAGTAGAAAAATGCATTAAAATCGACACTGGAAATGGAAGTTAGATTAGATTATCAAAGTGAAGGTAGGGAGTGATAGGAAATGGCTCAATTGGAAAGGGTAAAAACCCGCAAGTGTGGACGTTGGAACTCAGTAAATAAAAAATAAATAAATAAACATCTCAGTAATATGATAAAATCCTCAATGTAATACAGCTTTATTAGTGTGACGTTAAAGTTGGCATCAGTGTAATGTAACGAAAACTCTTTCAAATTGCTCAATTTTTTTTCGGACGATTTAGGCTATGAAAATCAAACGTTTCTACGTATTCTTATTATAAATTTGATACCGCAATTTGCCAAAAAAACCCTCCGGATGATGATAAAAATAGAGAAATAATAAAAAATATCGTTGCGTTCCAACGATGCAAACTTCAATGTCATTTATCAGCATTAAGGGAAAATGTACCTTTAGGCGAAGAAAAAACTTGCGGATTTACATAATTTTTTTCAAAGGGAATATTTCACTATTTTTAAGACTTACAATTAGGGTAAGTTTTATTACTACTGTCGGCTGTTACGTGGTATTTTTTTCATTCCTCTTTAAAAATGGTGGAAGTATGGCACGGTCTTCTAGATCGCATTTTCAAAACTGGTATGACGTATAGTTAGAAAACTGATCGACCGGTTCTGATGAAATTTTGCTATAAATCTTTCTAACCCTATCGTCTAAAACATCGTCCTAAATGTTTTTGAAATTCTTAAGAAAATATTTTCATAGCAAAATGTAGCCATTTTTTCGGAAAATTCAATCTTTTCGTTTCAAAGCGTACCATTTCTTCGATTATCAATATTTCTCACTTTTTCTTGGTTCATACTCTGCGTATGAGTGTTAACGAAAGTAAAATCTTCGTTGGTTTTTTTTCGGATTAATCTCACCGAAGCTACGTGTCACGCCATCTGACAACAACATCGCCATTTTTGAAGATTGATAAAAAGAAAAAAATGCAATGCAACAGTCAACAGTAGTAATAAAACATTTCCTTAGTCTAAAAAATGATAAAGAAATCTTTCCTCTAAAAAAATCATGAAAATCGGCCCTTTTTCCTCGCCTAAAGGTATCCCCCCCCCTTAATCATTTTTAATTTTTTGTTTTTCCCCTGACGTGATTATGAGTATGTACTTATCTAGAAAACGGTTTTCTTCAGCAATATAAAAAATGGGTTTTTTTATATTAACCTTGGTACATAACCCCGAGTATGACACGACCCTAAAATCCCTTTCCCACGTACTCACGAACCAAATTTCCGACATGCACGCGACCGAGGCTATGGCACTCATTTGTTTATATGTGTTACAGTTAAAACCCGTTTTCAGTTTAGACACGTTTCACCTAGTAAAAACCCGTTATGACTAAACGCCTCCGTAAAAACTAGTTTTTCCTACTGAAAACTAAAATTCACGTTTGGAAAGCCAAGGGCAAACAAGTTCACACTTTCGGTACGGTTCGGACAGAACTGGCTTTCCCTGGGTAAAGCGCGTTCAAACTGAAAACGGGTTTTAACTGTAACACATATAACTGACAATGAGAGGAGGGTCCATGATGTGTTCAGCAAACGACCATCATAAAAGATAGTGAAGTTAAACTAACTACAATTTATTGGCAAGGTGATCAGAATTGTCAGCCATATTATGATTGCCCTGGCAATAAACCGTCGTTACCAGTACTGTACAATCTTTTATCGTGGGCGTTTGTTGCAAATGCCATGGACTTTTTTCCCACATACACAAACGTACGCCCACATGTCTATACGGGGATAGGATATTTTGAACTCGTCATGTCTATACATTGTTGGCCATCAGCACAAGTGGCTGTTTGGAGAACGGACGGCGAAGTACGAATGCCATCAAAATGACCTTTCCCTCTATGTACAATTTAAAAAAATATATATCTGCAGGATGATTCACAACTATTAGGGCTCTCTTGGTGAGTAACTGCTGTACCATTGTTCACTCAGCGTCGGCCGCCGAGCGGGAATATCTCGGTCAATTTTTGTCACACGATATTTAAAAAAAAAAGCGTTTCGCTCGCAATGGCACACTCTGGCTCACCAAGGAAATCCTGTTGGTGTGGATGACTCCGTATATACAGGGTAAGTCCACGGTAGTTGGTCATAATTTTTTCAAGGATCCGTCAAAATATAAGTACAAAAGTCTCTCTACTTATCTCCGTTTGTAATTAAACGTTGATCCATTTAACTTCAAGATAATTTACAAAAATAATCCCGGGAAAAAAAGTTCATATCTGAATATATCTGAATCATATCTGTAGAATCAGATATGATCAGACAAGAAAATTGGCAATACCTGTTCATGTAGTGTCATGACAGATCATGTCTGAGCATGTATGATCATATCAGAGCCATTTTGATCATTTTGAGAGCAGACCCGTCCATATCGCAGCAGGTCTGACCAGATCCAATCCCCAGGCAAGATCTGATCTTGTTGGACCAGATTTGATTTTATTGGGCCAGATCTGATCACGTCAGGTAGATCTGATTTTATTGGGCCAGATCTGATCATGTCAGGCAAATCTAATCTTATTGGACCAGATCTGTCTGTCCATATAAGAATAAAATACCGTGGATCCCAGTAGACCTGAACATCTATGAACAATAGACCTGCCCATATGATAGAATCATAGTTTATCTGAACCATCAGACCAGGTATGACTCCGACTATATCAGAGCAAATCTTACCCTGTTGAGACAGATCAAATCTTGTTAGTGGAGTCATGAAGATATTAAAATGTTTACATATATAGAGCGGGGTTATTAACACGTCATCACTTGACGTGTTAATAATTAATAATATTACAGTAACTCACATGATCACATAACAGTCAGGTGAGGTGCCACATCTGATCGGATATCGTCTCATATCCTCACATATCGTTTCATATATTTAGATGTATTCATGTGTGAACAACTGAACTGCATATTCGACAAGGTATAAAACTTCGTATATTTTCCAGGTTTGGTATCGTATCTAATGGGATAAAATTTTATATAAACGTGCCTGCTCATATATCACATCATATATGTTCAGATATGGTTTCACGCTGCCAACTCGCCTTGGTACCTGACCAGATAAAAACATATATGAGATCTATATAGCGGAGTCTGGTACCGTATTTGATCGGCTATGATCTTATACGAACAGATACGTTCACATATCACATCATGTATGTTCAGATACGAATTTACGGTACCAACTCGCCTTGGTACTTAGCCAGATATAAACAGATATGAGTTCATATATGGTCAGGCCAGATACTGTATTTGATCAGAAATAATCTTCTATATGCATATGTGATGTGGAATATGATCAGACCTAATCATATATGATACTGTAAAATGGCAGATATAAATATATCTGATACATGTATGACAATATCTGAAACATATATGAACATATCCACTCAGACATGAACTTTTTTCCCCGGGAAAAGAAAATCTGATGAGATTAATCTAAACATTAATAACTTTTTTAATATCACGATTGGCTGTCTCTTCCGGAGTACTCGGGTGTGATGGCCATGGGACAGATGGCCAGTACTTAACTCTACGCTACTTAAGGAGTGAGATAACTTCAAGCGAGGAAAAAATTGCTGATTTTTCTGATTCTTTTTTTTAAGGGATCATCGCAGTGTAAAATTTGCAGAAAGTCTATTTTTTTGACGCGAAATTCGAATTATTCCGGCTGCGGGAGACCTGGCGCAGCAAAGGAAGAGTTTTCAACGAATTTGTCAGGCCAATTGGAAAAAGGCTGTATCGGAAAGTTTCGAGTAGTCGGCCATTTTGTGCATCGAAAAAAATATATATTTTTTCTAACAGCTTGATATTCATACCAAATAGATGTGTAATTAATTTTACGAGTAAATCACTTGTTAATACAAAAAAATTGTTAAATTCGTACATGATTTTATACCCGTTACTGTGAGGCCTTGACATGTGACCTTGGACATGTGACATCCAGTGGCCTGATCTACGAAGCATTTCTATTGGCAATCTCACCCTTATGGCCAACTCCGCCGGAATCACCTTGCGCAACGAGACATATTCCACAGTCATCAAAAAGAAAACGCAAGCCCGTATTTATTATTCGATTCAGGATTGTCCATTGATGGCATGGAGGTTCAGGCTCGCCGGCTCATTACGCTTTTGATTCAATTGACGTCGCCGTCCCTCGGACGTACGAAAGAGCGCGTTTGCATAATTAGCGGATTCCAGTCGGTCCACACATAGCTACATACCTACACGTGTCTCAAGCCGGAGTAATTGTGTATAGAGACCATACGTGCATGTATAGTTTCGCGTCAAAGGAGATCCTTGGTGGTCGCTCGGTGTACGCGTTCGTTGTATTCGTCGAGTCTGTCGCTTTGTCCCACACGAGAGCAAGTGAATCGAGCACAGTGTGCACCGACGCGCGTTCCCGCCTTTGTCTTCATCCCTGTGCGTTCGCGAATACCTCGACGAAGTTGGAACGGCTGGAGGATCCATGGGAGAAACTAACAACGGGTATGCAACACCACCACCACCCCCACCTGCCCACGTACCGCCGGAGTCAACACGTCCCTTGCTGTCTTCCTGTCTCGTTACGGAATGACTCGGACCCAATGGGAAATAGTCCAGGAAGTTGATCCGCTTCAGACTCCGCTAGCCCGCGTCCATTCAATATCTAATTAATCCGCGTCTCGTGTCAGCTGATTTTGATCATCCCTCGGACCCGAGCAAGAGAGAACCGAATTTCGTACTAAGGGAACCGTCCTCCATTATGCACGGAATATTGAACTCGAATGGGAACAAGGCGCATAAATGTAGTTTCAGATCCTGAAATGAGTTCCCTAGATCCAAAAATGTAGTTGTAGATCCATTACAGATTTGAAAAATCGCCGATAAACGATAATATCTCTATCTATTGAGTATCTTCCCACTAAACATTATTTATTTCCATAAATAATGTTTTTTCGAAATAACCTTCCGAATATATGCAAAAATTCTGAAATATCAACAACATCGAGGTTAGTTACTTCTCATATTTCATCTCTTTAAAATTCCATAATTGAATAACCCTCTTTCTCACACATCGTAAATTTCAAACACCGATACATAAAAATAAGCAACGCAATATAAGAAATTATTCATATTATAGTAATATAGGTATAACCAAAACAGAACTAACATAATTGTTATACAAAATTACACAACACTTATTTAACGGAATCATAACATAAAATGCTCATATATATAACCTTCTCAAACGTGATTGGTAAAAATTGTGTATCATAATTTATACAGAAAAAAATAACTTCTGAAGAGGACCCGAACCAGAGGGCCGAAACGTAAGAAAAACATCTTTTGTTTCCATCGCTGACCTTGGAAAACCTTCATTGGCCGGACCGAAGCCGAATCCTCAACGATTAACTTGTCATCTACACGGTCGCACACGTCTTTGATTCATGTTAAATGTAGTTTGTTTGGGTTTGTTTGGGTTAAAAAAGTAACCGGTATAAAATCATGCGCGAATTTGGCATTTTTTTCGTATAAGAAAGTGATTCACTTATAAAATTAATTACACAGTTATTTATTATGAATATCAAGCTGTTAGAAAATATATATATTTTTCTTTTCGATGTACAAAATGACCGACTACTCGAAACTTCTCGAAACAGCTTTTTTCCAATTGGCGTGACAAATAACTTCAACAATTTTCACTCGATTTACTTCAAATTTAAAAGTTATGTTCCTAATTGCATTTCGCAGAGAAGTACGTACGGAATTTCTGATTAATCGAAAGCTTTTCATTTTATGAGCAGTTTATGAGCAGTTATAATGGAATTTTTCACTGAAAATTCATCTCTTAAGTTCAAATACCTACAGCATTTGAATAAAACAATATTTTTGAATATCCCTTTTTGGGAGATACTTTTTGGACAATTACAGCGTTGTGGTGTAATTAATTGTGACGTAATGGAATGCTGCTTATTGTATCGATCGGCAGTGGAATGAATTGTAACGTAATGAAGTTATGTTTGTGCAAAGTTAAAGGAACACAAACGGGTGAAACATTTTGAAAATCACTTTCAATGGGAACTCGAGGCTTTGTTCAAGTATCATGCCACTCACTACTGATTTTACTTTACATCTATAACGTATTTTTAATAATTGTATACTTTGCATCAAGGATATTTAGATTTTTGGGTAGGTAATTCGTAAATGGGAGAATGCCTTTGGGAAACTGTGGCAGCGTTTATCACTGCGTTGGGGTGTAATTAATTGCAACGTAATGAAAGTCTGCTTGTTTTCTCTTTCGGCGGTATAATTTAATTGTAATGTACTGAAATTGTGATTATGTTAAATTAAATAACAGCAACGGGTAAAAGATTTTTAAAAACACTTTCAATGGCCACTTGAGGCTTGGTTCAACTATTTTGCCAGTCACTACTAATTTTGCTTTGCATCTAGGATGTATATTTAATTATTTTACATTTTAGATTTAATAGATTTGGATTCATACATCATTGGGGTACACTTAATTGTGACGTAATTAAATTATGTTTGTGCAAATTTAAATAAATAGATGTGGGTGAAATATTTTAAAACACACTTTCAACGGGTACTCGAGGCTTGATCCAAGTATTGCGCCTCTCACTACGGATTTTACTTTACATCCAGGCCGTATATGTAATAATTTTATTTTTTAGGTTTAATATATTTTGATTCTTCGGTGGTTGCTTCATATATGGGAGAAACTTTTTGGAATGTTTTTGCAGCGTTTATTACATAATTATTTTCTAGTTTAGCGGTGTAATTAATGGTAACGTGATGAAATTATTTTTGTGTAAAGTTAAACAAACAGCCATGGATAAACATTTCAAAAAAACACTTTCAAAGGCCACTTGAGGCTTGGTCCAAGTATTGTGCCACTCACTACTAGCGTCACTTTACATCTAGGACGTATATTCAATAATTGCAAATTTCGGCTTCTTTCGCCTCCCATTGTGTCACCCATGCATCTTCAGGGCGAATTTGACAGTCCGAGGGTGCAACATGCGTTACGGACATAAACTTTACAAATCGCCAATTCTGAAAAAAAATGCAATTATATTCACCAAATCATTATAAAATTTCCATCGCCGTTGCAACTTTTTTGTTGAGGCAAAGTGAAAGCCCAGTCGATGAAAATCCGGCTGCGATCTTCGCAGTTTCGTTTTCCTCAGTTCGGGGAAAAAAGAGTTTGATCCGCGAGCATCCCTGGACAAAAGGCTCTCAATAGTGGTGGATGCTGCAGCTGCATCATTCGCTCAATAGAGGCGGCATCGTTGAAAATTCGAGGTCGGGAATGAACACGCGCTCCCAAGGGGCTTCCCCGTCGCTACGGATCGAGTTTCAGGCTTGACGCATACCGGGACAAGACCAAGTGGAAGCCCGAAACTCGAACAGCCACCCCAGTTCTTCTTGTCCCCGGTGAAGTTGCGCGTCTATCCTACGGAGTGCTGAAACATTGGAGCGTTCAACGAACAATACGAAACGGAGACGAGCGAATGAAAAACACATTATGGAAGACATTTTTTGTAAAGCTACTTTGCGCCCTTTGTCGTTCTCAGCTCTTTCTCACCCTCTCTCTCTCTCTCTCTCTCTCTCTCTCTCTTTCCCTTTTCCCTTCTTCGATTGATATCGATAACCCACGAATTTTAGTGTTATAAATCGGGTGGTAGACTCAAGGAACGTGATGTACGAACAGTTTAAGGGTAACGGACGTTATTGGAATTTACTGGGCCGAAAATTGGAACGCCTGCTGTAAGCCTCTCCTCTCTCTCTCTCTCTCTCTCTCTCTCTCGCTCTCTCTCTTTCTCTTGTGCACTATGTATATGTATATGTAAGATGCAGTGTATTCTTTCTTGTTCTTTTATCTATCTGTTTCTATCTACCTATGTCTCCATCTCTCTATTTCTCTCTCTCTCTCTCTCTCTCTCTCTCTATCCTTTGCTCTCTCTTTTTCTCATAGGTGTTCTAGTCGATGCTTCTTTTCGTTTCTGTTTTACGTCGAGAAGAAGAGCCAGAGAAAAAGGAGGGGAAGGTAAGACCCAAAGAGATAGAGCGAGAAAGACAAGAAGAGAGAGTGAGAGAGAGAGAGAGAGAGAGAGGGAAAACGAAAGAGAAAGAAAGAGCACAGAGTGGAAGAACGAAAGGTACCAAACTGCCCTGCCCCACGTAAAGGCACCTACGGCACACGTTCGCCCGAACCGGAATTGCGTGTTCCATGGTGTCCCCGCCGCCCCCTTGACTTTGCCGATTCATCCCTCCCCGACCCGGAGAGCTCACAGTATTTCTGGTCTATATTCTCTCTCTCTCTCTCTCTCGCTCTCGTTATTTTGTCCGTTCTTCCCTTTTCCCGACTCATGCTACATCCGAAAAAGCTCCAGCTCGAGCCATCGCTCTTTCGACTCCTCGTTCCGGAGACTTCCGGCCCGCGTACGACCCCCTTTTTTTGTTCCTCACCAAGGCGCTAATGCCATATAGGCCGATCGCGCCGACAGATATCAATACACCATCGACAACGAAGTTTGAGAATCCAGATGGTCTTCATTGTTTTTTTTTCTTTTTTTTTTCATTTTTATTTGATTGTTTATCAAACTCCTATTTTCAGCACCCTTTTGTTCGCCCATCCTCAATCTAGGTACCCAGATCGGGTTTTTCAAGCATATCAGGTCGCTTGCAGCCCATGCAGCCTGAATCACAAAAGAATGGAAAAATGAGGGAAAATTTGAAAAAAAAAAGACAATCGTACGAGGTACAAGCTCGTCGTTAGGCAAGAACCTTCCATACGGGCAATAAACTGCCGGGGGAGAAGCCGATAGCTGTGTTATCTCGCAAACATATTTAGATATGTAAGTTCCCGTAGGTCCGGTAGCACATAGCCCAGTTCGCATTAGAATAATGACATGCAAGTCACTCGCAAATGTTTCACATTATTGTGGTTTTTTCCAGCCGATGTATATGCGCATGTGAGGAAGTAGGGACAACGGGGAATTTCCATCCTCTTGCACGAGTCCTCTGAGGAAAAACCTCAGTGAGTGAGGTACTGATGTACCTACGATTTTCTCTCTCTCTCTCCCTCTCTCTCTCTCTCTCTCTCTCTCTCTCTCTCTCTCTCTGTTGCGTTCCGTGTCTACCGTGCATCTCCATACATTCCTTTACTTTTATTTCTCCATACTCTCGTCTCCATTGCGAAACAACTCGGGAATGGAATATCCACGATAAAAGAAGGGTTTTGAGACGCGCCGAGCGACATACTCGGTCAAGTGTGTACACATATTTTTCGAGAGAGAACGCAGCTTGCCTTAGTCTCTTTTTTACTCAAATGGCCGACGAACGCAATAACAAAATGTCTTTGACATCGTCACACTACGTGCAGGGTAACCATTTTTTAAGGGTCTTGCCCGAAGATTTTGCGACTGAGAAAAATATGATTTTAAATGGTTTTCTCAAGTTCTTTTCGAGAAAAAATAAAGCGTATTTTTGTGTCGAGTTGTATTTGGAAGAGAAAATTGGGTGCAGACAAATGACGATCATTAAAATCCGATTGCGAAGCGCATATCGAAAATTCCTCTTGCGCCTCCCGTCATCGAGAAAAGAAATGATCAAAGACGCATTTTAAGATGAACAGATGGAATTCAATTCCATTTGAAAACAAAAACGTTTTCAGGAGTGTTTCGTATTGCGAATGTAATTTCATTCTTGTTTCTAGACTCGAAATGAAACTTGTATTTTTTCAAGGATGCTCAACTTGTACTGACAACTACTACTTATATATATACGTAAAGTTTTTTCAAAATTTTGAATTTTTTTCTTGAGATTTGATGAGTAGTCAATGCAACATTGTGAGAAAAATAACGATTTTTTTTTCATCTTAATCACCATCAATTCGCGTTTAAGGAGCAATAAAAGCGCTCCTTTGATTTTTGATAAAACTTTGACGATTCGGGTAAAAAAAAAACTTTAATCGATCGATTAAAAAATTTACAAGGCCTTTGGGCATGTATTGAGCTTTAAAAAACCTGCAAAAAATTGGTTATTTTCGCAATATTTGCAAAGTTGTGTTGGATTTTCCAAAACGACAGAAAAAGTCATTTTTTTGTACTTTTTTAAATCAATATTGAGCTTGAAAACGAAATCATCTAAAATACCAAAAGGAAGTTATAGAGGATTTATTCAAGTTTCCAAAACCCACCTTCCATTCGCTGTACGATCATTATTTTACGAGATATCGGTGATCATTGCAAAAAGCTGACTTTTCATTCAATGGGCGGTATCTCAGCGACAAAAGGTCATAAAGAGAGCAAAAAATACCATATTGAAGGTAAATACCCCCATGGAAATTTATGTATGTAAAATATATGCAGAAAATATATGCTACGTATATGCTACGTATATATATATCGTTCGCATATATAGTGACGAAAAATAGAATAATACGTATATATTCTGTATATATGCACCAAATATATGACGCATATATGACCCATATATTTTAGATATATTTTTCTGACCAAAAAAATATATGCTACGTATAAACACTATATATGATGCATATATGAGGCATATACGACGCATATATTTTCGATATACTTTCAATCTATTTTTTTGTCAGAAAAATGTATAAAAAATGTACGCGTCATATATGACGCATACATTTTTGATACATATTCCTGACAAGAAATATATGCTGTGAACAAACACTATTACAGTTAAACTTAATAAAACTTAATTTACAGTTAAAGTACACTATTACATATAAACAATATATACACCCACATGAAAATAAAATATATAAAAAATATATCGAAAAATATATAAAACATGTATTAAGTATAATTGGTTCGAAAAATTGGATATGCCAATTATATTTTTGGGCAAGAGTAAAACCTATACGATATATAAATATAAATCCATTTAAGATACATCTTAAATATATCAAACATACAAACTGAATGTATGTTTTATATATTTTAAATATGGTTGGTTAAGCAACTTGAGTAACAGATGACGTTGCAAATCAAAAACATCTTCAAGTCGGTATCTCGCGAAGACCTAGACGCACTAGCCGGAATAAATGATCGGACAAAAAAATTGAAGGTTATGTAATCTCGTAATTCTATTCGATTATCGCTCTCTATGCGAACGCAATTAAGTAATTGATCCGATAATGTTAGTTACTCTTGTAAATCCACATATTTCTCAAAAAACTAACTGTGTGTATTGTACGATATGTAGACGATACGAAAGTTAATTTAACAAGTAGAACTAGCTCAGTGGGGAAGGTCCCAGCTCATCACTCAGAAGTCCCGGGTTCGAAACCACCTTACGGCGTGTAAGCGTCTGATATAATTTTAATTTGAACCATTAATATATTTGAACCGCAAACACCATAATCGTAATTAAGGACAAGAAAAAAATATCGTAAAAGGGTGCAATGATGTAAATAACGTCATAACAAAATTTTTAAGAATATTTCAAGTATAGTTTAAATATATTTCAAGTATATCTTAAATACACGTTGAATATATTTCAATAATATTTTAAATGTAGTATGAACATATTTCAAGTATATTTTTAACGGAGTATGAATATATATCGTGTATATTTTAGATGTACTTTAAATACATTTAAAGTATATTTCAATTATAAGTCGAATACAGTTAAAATACATTTGTAGTATATTTTGAGGGTATTTTGAGTACATTGTAAGTATATTTTCAATATAGTTTGTGGCATATATGTATATATGTGGTATGCATGCAGTGTGTATGCAACATATATGCTAAATATATGTGGTATATATGCAGGGTAAATGCTACATATATCATTGATATATGGTACAGTGATATACAGTAATACCACGCATATACATGTCATATATAAAAACGTTACGAAAATTAGAATTTGGCACATATATGCAACATATATTTTCAATATATGGCATACATTTCACATATATTAAAATTATAAATAAAATAAATTTGCCGTATATTTTCGCGTATATAAATTTCCATGGGGGTAATCAGGCTAAAATGCCCTAACATTGATACAGCCAGGAAACGTTTTTTCGAGCCTACGGATGATTTTGAAAAAAAAATCGAACATCTTTACTCGTGCTATTTCTTATGACAGCCCCGAGCGTGATGCTAAAAAAAATGTTCTCCGCGAGATTCTTAAAATAGAAATTTCAAGCTTCAAAATGCTTTGTTTTTCCCTATACGACCATTTTTCACGGAATTGCGGCCTTTAAAAGATCACTGAAATTTTTTTTTAAATGTTCTGCTCGTTCAATTTTTTTGCTAAGTGTAAATCCACGAGACATACCAATCGCGTCTAAATTCCCGATATTCCGTTAAAAACTGCGCTAAATTGCTAAAATTTGAATACGTTTTCGGGCAAAAACGATGTATTTGGAATTATCGAAGCTTTGAAGTTGAGTTTTTATTGAACGTATCTGGGTCTAAGAAAAATCAGTATCCTTCAACATTCATCGGGCAGACGCTCCACCCTCGTTAAGAGCTGCCTCGTTTCGCTCCTTCAACGGAACACTTACAGTGAGCGTGTTCATGCCAAACCGCCGATACGTTTTTCACAAATGCACATTAAGAATTCATCAGGTCTATAGCGTCCAGTTTTTTGCTCTACGTCTAGAGCTCGCCTGAATGATTCTGCATTTATTTTACCATCAAATAATCATATCCATTATATTGGTCGGGCGATTCAGACGGCGATATCGTGGCTCCGCGAACTTTTCACATTCGTCCAGATCCACGCGACGAGTTCGCAGGCGGGTTATCCCGATCGACGAAAATTTCGTTCTCGAAGTATTATCATATCAACGTCATATTTATTAATTGCACGAATATTCATACTTTTTTCCCGGAAATGTCACTTTAAGGGAAGTCACCACTGTGACGGGCCGAATAAATATCGGCTTTTCAGAATTTTTTTCGTCTACTAAATTATTTATTTGGGATTCGGAAAAAGGGTATTTTATTAAGCGTACATTGAACTCATTTCGTGTTATTTATTATTTTAAAAAAAGTGCCAACGTTATTGCGGTATAATGGAGCCTCTGTATAAAAAATGTGGTCCAACGGCCGGATCGATAGCTCGACGATGGTTGGTCGAAAAAATAAAAAGTTTTATAATCTATATAAATGTAGTTATCATTGTAGATAGGCGCTTTAAAAAAAATCGCATAATGCCCGATGTTAAAAAAAATGTGATTTTGGCGAAACTTTTACTTATATTCAGGGGTTTAAAAAACGCTAAATAAAAAAACGACTATGTACAACGATAGCTACAGCAGTAACTTGGCTTTCTGTAAAATGCAAAACGGGAAATCGATATTTCATCCACTTCCTGACAACTTGGAGCTCTGGAAATTTGCAAACATGCATCTAAAAGGTGACAATGCATGATTCAACTCAAAACAAACCAAAAAAATATACAACAAATTTTCAAGTTTTCATGTAAAATTAGCGATGTCTAACATCCATATAAAATCTCACTAACAAATACAAACAAATCCGTGACCGACTGTGTTTGTATATAAAACGTTTATAGGCAGCAATTAGTCGTAAGTTCAATCCCAATTACAGTCTTTGTTATTTCTACAAGCATTCCATGTTCCTAACGTACAAACTCGAAAACTAGTGAACTACTAAGTAACAACTACCTAGTAAAATCAATTAAGAACAAAAAAATAGAAAATGGTTTTTTTAACAAGTCACCTGTATGTGAATATAAATAAACGCTTGGGGCGCTCAACATTTAGAATATAATATTTAATTTACATAAATCCGTTCACATATCAACTGTAAAACAACCTTAGATTTCTTAAATAAAAATCCTAAAACTGAGTATAAACGTGTGATACTAATTTTTCCTCTAATGACTATTGTGCCAAATTAAATACGGTTAATAAAAATGAATTGATCAAATTTATTAAACGTTTAAAATGTTGAGTGCCCCAAGCTTTTACTTATAGTCACATGTAGGGGATTTGATGGAAAAAATTATTTTCTTCTTTTCAGTGCATTGAATAAAAGCTTTTTTTAAATATTTTTTCTACATATAAATTTAAATTTAATTTCAAGTTCCAGTATACGTAAATCATTACGCTACCTGCTCTCAATACATCGTCTGTAACTTGGTCAATTTTCAATATGTCAACTTGAATTTTTTCACACATTCTTTAAGTATATATACATACTTCTCGAAGTATATATGTACGAGTATACTTCAAGAAAATACAGACAGAATTTGGTTTTTTCGACTCGTCAAAGTGGTCCCCCCCTTAATTACGTGCTCCGGAACGACTCTGCAATAAGTGCGATTTCAGGACTATTCTACGGGCTTCTCTATTTCACATTCGCTTCTTATCGGCTATCAAAACGATACCCGTTTGTCCGCCATTGCCCGATTAACTCGAAAATATTTCGAATTCGCGATACATCGTGCACAAAAATAATAAGATAATCACGATAAACTTTCCGCCCTTGCGTAATAAAACCGCGTCTTGAATTATTAAGGGTTCAAAGACTCGTTGCCTTATGTTGTGATATAAATGCGCCGAGCATTTGAGAAATTCTGGCGTATACACGCCCTCTGGAACGTGAACGACCAAATAAAAATTCCTAATCCCTTGAGTTTACAAAATGAAAGGAATTTTATATATCGTGCTGCATGTATACCTTTGTTACCGAGTGGACGAGGGAAAAACAAGAGAGAGAGAGAGAAAAGATATAACCGTGCAGAGTGAATGCGCTCTCAAGACGTTCTATGAAATATATGAAGCCTCAAATAAAGTACGGGAGACCCGGAGATGAAAGCGGAGAATGGCTATATATATATATATATATATATATATATATATATATATATATATATATATATATATATATATATATATATATATATACAAGAGAGTTTTTCATAGGTATTTATTCAGGCGGTTCATATTCCACTGCGGTGAAATTGTTACGTTATATCTGACAAGCGCAGTGTCTTGAGTCTGATGAAGTAGTTCGATAAACTGGAATCGCTCGTTGCAAAGAAAAAAGTTAAAGAAAAAACGAGAATTAAGAACTCAGCGCTCTTATACTTTCCTCTTCTTGATGAAAGCGCATAGGGAATTTAAGGTGTTGTTGGTGTTTTCCAGAAATTGGGAAAAATCTTTTTTTTTTTCAATTTTATGTTATTATTCCACGGACTTTTCCAAATTTAGTACAGTTGTTAAAAAAACCCAGAATCGGAGAAAATTAGAAGAAGGCTAGTTTTTGACAGGTGATTTTGTAGGTGCCGCGGGTGCTAAATCCAAGTTTGCCTAAAAATCGGGGTGTAGGGTTCTTTTTTAGGGGATGAAAGGAGATGGGGGTGGATTAATGCCAAACTACAACCCCCACGAGGTCGGCGCCGTGAGACAAAATGTTCAGAAAAATGCGGGCTTTAGTTTTGTCCACAGCGCCGAAGACGTGGAAATTCATTTTGAGGGTGAAAAAGTGGGGTGAAATTTTGAAAAATCGGTTTTAATTCAATAACTCTTCAGAAAAAAATCGTACGTTTTTTGTTCAAATGGGAACGTTGTAGCCCTTGAAAAGACGCGTCGATCGAGTATTCGATCATCACTCTCCGATAACATCTTCAGCCCCAAAGAATGTTTAAAAAACAAAAAAAAATAGTTTATTGAATAACTCAAAAACAATCGTTTTTTTGAGTATGGTTCAAATGTACGAAATGTAGAGAATAATTTTCTCCATATTTTCGTTGCTATAGACCACCCTTGAATTTTGATTTTCCAACCCCTCTCGGGGGTTGAATATTCAAAATGAAATTCTGGGAAAACTATTGACGGCACGTATTCGCCGCCGTGGAAGAATTTGTAGCTTGAACCCTCAGCTACATTTTTGTCCATAGCGCCAAACTCGTATCTCTTTACTTTCGGTCAATAGTTTTCCCAGAATTTCATTTTTAATTTTCAACCCCTGAGAAGGATTCGAAAAAGCAAAATTCGAAAGTTATGCATAGGAACGAAAATATAGAGAAAATTATTCTCTATATTTCGTACGTTTGATCCATCCCCGAAAAACCGATTGTTTTTGAGTTATTCAATAAACCAATTTTTTTGTTAATTCTTCAACAATTATTTTGGGGGTGAAGATATTATTGGAGAGGGTTGATCGGATACTCGATCGACGCGTCTTTTCGAGGGCTACAACGTTTCCATTTGAACAAAAATTGTATGAATTTGTCCTAAAGAGTAATCGAATGAAAACTGATTTTTCGAAATTTCACCCCACTTTTTCACCCCCGAAATGAACTACCACGACTTCGGCGCTATGGACAAAAATAAAAACCGGATTTTTCTGAACATTTTGTCTCCCGGCGCCGACCTCGTGGGGGTTGTAGTTTGGCATTAATCCACCCCCATCCCCTAAAAAAACCCTACCCCCCGATTTTCAGGCAAACTTGGTTTTAGCACCCGTGGCACCTACAAAATCACCTGCTAAAAAACTAGCCTTCTTCTAATTTTTTCCGATTTCAATATACAGCATGACTGTACTAATACGTCTGTGAGGACCGTTGAATGATACTTCTAAAATTAGGCGAGTTATAGAAATTCTAAGGAATACGCTCGGGGAGCACGGTCGAAGCGCAGCAACTGTAAGGCGAAATAGAAGATGTGCCACGTGACATGTAAGCAGCCCGCAATACACGACACCCCCCTTTCCAGTTGTTTGTCATGGTCCTTGTTGTCCATAGAGAAATCAACCACTTTGGAAGCGACGAAACCACCCTTTGCACGTTCTACTCGATGGAGCATGTTCGGCATACACTTGCTGTAGCAAACGATGCCTTTCCGCGGCCGATTCCTCAGCCAGGAAATAATGGAGCATAACTTGACGCGAATGTGACTTATTGGGAACGAGACTTGCCATTGTAAAGACAATTTAAATGGATGATGTTAAGGTGTTGCACAAATGTCACATATGGCGTTTCAGCGGAACTCTATGGACATACCATCATGCGTACTGCCAACTTTTCATTCGAGAAAATAGTCCACCTAACACCATTTATTGCCGGCAGATAGTTTCATATGCAACCACCTAACAATGTCTTATGCATTTTATAGAATACCTAGGCATTCTATAGAATGCATAAGACATTGAGGCAATGTATACCTAGGCATTCTATACGCTACTAAATGTCCAGCCGGCAAAGTGTTGAATACATGCGGTTGGCGAGATGGCGCGCGGGTATAACCCAAACAAAATGTCACAATAGGTCAACATCTCTTACATGTTGAACTATTGAACACCCCATCAAACTCAAACATACCCAAACAAAGTGTCACAATAGTTCAACATGTAAAAACAAATAAATACCATTATATTGGAACGATTTATTGAATTGATGATTTTGAGCAAACAAAAGATGTTTTCGTTGTCCATCATTTTATACATTACCTAATCTCCTAATGGCATTCTATATAATTCCAAAGTATTGCATACATTACCTAGGTACAGTATGTAATGGTTGACGATACATCAAATGTTGTATACATTGCCTTGACGAACCCGGTATTGTATGGAATAAGTAGGTATTCTATACAATGCCTGCATTATACGCATTGTCTGTAATACACACACGTATATATACAGAGTGGCCGGAACATTGACGTCTAAAAATAAAATGTAGGTCCCTTGTATCTTGGGGTATCTGAATCACCCCCATGTATGTTCCGCGACTTTTCATAATTTTCGAGTTATGAATTTTTTTCTGAATTCTTGAGAATTTTCGACCTGACCAATTTTAAAAAAATCTAAAAAAAAGTAGAAGGCTGTCGAGATTTTTTTTTGCAGCTGAACCTTCATGAGTAGTACTTTTGTGCATAAAATAATCAGCTTCGTAACTGTGATGAAATTTGTGAAAATGTTGGTCTAAAGTGAAAAATTTACGTTCGGTAAAAGTTCGGTGGTTGCATATGCCCGCCGCGCCAGCAATAGATGGCGTTAGGTGCACTATTTTCTCGAATTAAAAGTTGGCAGTATACATGATGATATGTCCATAGAGTCCCGCTAAAACGCCATAGGTGACATTTGTGCGATGCCTTAACATCAATTTCAATTGTTTATACAATGGCAAGTTTTGTTCCAAATAAGTCACATTTGCGGGCAGTTACTCTCCATTATTATACTCGTTAGAATTATATATGCATATAATTACTAAAATTATATACTTAAATAATTCTAGCAACCGAAGGGCGTAACAATGCGAATGGAGCCTTTAGAGAGTAGCAACCCATAGGTTTTTGAATCATTTTTTTCAGTATTCGCTCATCTTCTATGTTATACATAGGTAGAATGAACGTTAGCGTGTTTCACGAATTTTACGGGCACGGCTACGGAGTTGAGCGTAAGGCTAAAGAAAAAGAAGAAGAAGCGGAGCCGCATCAGCTGCTTTATGGTTTTGTTGAGCGACTTGCTTATAACGATCGCAATGCGCGCCGCTTTGCCCACTGATTAAAGATTTTTACATCCCCCATCCCTCTCTTGGTCGTAACCGCCACCATTAACCGGAATTTCCTCGAAGCAGCATCCCCTCTCACGACGCGCCACTCGATCATTACTTCGCTTCAGGGCGTCCCTGCACCTTTTGAAACGCTGACGTTTATGCGGTGATACTTTTTGTATGCGCAAACCTAGCCTTGTATTGCGTACCCATCTCCTCCATTTCCTTTCTCTACTAATAAAACTGTAAGGGGTGTATCGTCCGTACTTTTTTCACTTTCAAAATATTTCTTCACAGGTTGTTTATATTAATTGAAACAAATAAAAGAATAGTATATTGAAATAAAATGGTACGTCTCGAATTGGTTTCAATTCATTTTTCACGGAAAGACAGCTTATGGGAGGACACCACAGTGACGGGTCGAAAAATGGTCGTTTTTCGGATTTTTGTTTGGCTAATAGATTATTTATTTGGGATTTGACAAAAAAGGTATGTTATTGAGCATACATTGAAGATATTTCGAGTAAATTTTTATTTGAAAAAAATATAAATTAACAACGTAATTGAGGTATCGTAGAGCCTCGTATAAAAAATGTGGTCCAACGGCCGGATCGATAACTCGAAAATGGTTGGTCTGAAAAATAAAAATAGCAAAGTTTCAAAATCTATATAAATGTAGACCGAGGTGCGCGTAGCCGATTTCCGAAAAAAAAATCACAAAATGGCGGGTATTCCCGAAAAAATGTAATTTTAGCGAAATTTTTACTTATATTCGGGTACTTGAAAAAAGCTAAATTAAAAAAAAGACTACGTACAGCGATAGCTACTGCGATTACAAAATGTTTGGTTTTTTTATTATTTTATATCGGACAATGATAATCCGATCTACAGTTACGATTCCGGCCAAGTAGAGAAAAGTCGTTTTGAGAAAAACGCGATCGAAACTTTTAGTATACGTAAATCGTTGCATTGCCTCCTCTCACTAAATCATCTGTAGACAATTTTAAATATTTATTCTTGAAATTTTTCCCCCATATTCTTGAATATGGATACTTTGAAAAAAAAAAAAAAATCGATTTTTTTACCCATCACAGTGATGTCCCCATTTAAAGTCTGAATTATGATTCAGGCTATTGAGAATTATGCCGGGTAACTAATTGAAATCACAATAAACAATCATACAGACTAATCAATATGACGTTTATATCAAGCCAACAAGCGAGCGCAAAGAAACCAACAGATGAGCAAACAAACGAATGAAGAACAATCATACAAAAATTTGCGAATAATCAAAGGCCGCGAGTAATTTTCATTTTTCTTTTTAATTGTCTTTACAGATAATTAGTTTAAGGAAGGGAGGAAGGAGGAAAAAAGACGGAGAGAAAGCAATGTTGGTGAGTTCGAATCCTGGGAGCGACGCTGCTGAATGAGTAGTCGAAATTCGGCTCCGGCGGTTCTTCTAAAGGTTCTAAATTCTTCTAAAGTTTTCCCTTTCTGGAAACTTGGAAAAATGGTTATTTTTGCATACTGTTATAGTGTGAACCTTCAAGAATATGTTAAGACCAACCGGACCCTGAAATTCTAAAAAATTGACGATGTTACACCTATTTTAGTGGAACAGTGTACGTCGAGTTTGAACGCAATCATCTCGAAACTACATATCTTAACACAGCGGGATTGGTATATTGAGTAACTTTCACACTATTGACTTGAATTTGCACAGATAGCGTTCAAACAGTAGTCATTTTCGGCTCGCGATTGAATTTTTTAATTGGATGAACCATTTGTTAATAACAATCACTTCAGCATGCTGTTTTTCAAGAGAAATATGAGGTTTTCTTTGGGCAAGCTGTCATTTTTCGTATTTTTCGAAATTTCGAAAAGTGGATCGTGAACCACTTGCTGGATATATTTGAAGAAAAACATTTTTGTTTTCGTTTCAGATTACATTTGAGCCTGGTAGAGATCCCACCGTTTCGGGCCTCGCAGCTGGAGGACTGCAACGCCAACTGCAACACCACGAACACTTTGAAAGAGTTTCTTCCGAAAAAATTACATTGTAACCACAAACATGTGTACAACATGCTGGGAAAAAAATAATTTTTTCCAACCAATGTGTTCCTAGAAAGAAAATTATTATTCTGATCCTTCAAATTGGGCTTCCAGAGAAGGATACCCCCTTAGGCAGCGTTTTGCATGGCCAATAATCGGAGGGTGACCACTTAGCTGTGCACCGGCTGGCACATCAACCAGTGGGCGGAAGGCCAATACTTCTGAGACCTTGGTGTAGTTACTTGACTAAAACGCCTGTGCACTAGAATCGGAAGAATATATGGGACCGCCTACAGGTTTTCCACAGTTTCCCCGTACCCACGACAAACGCGATATAATGTAACTCAAGACGGCTGTGGACGCAACGGAAGTTAGGTTAGGTTAGCAAAGTCCATGCTTACATGGACTTTGCTAACCTAACCTAACTTCCGCTGCGTCCATAGGAAACGGTTCATAGGAAACGGTTCAAATAGAAAACGTCCATAGGAAACGGTTCAAATAGAAAAGGGTAATACGTAAAAAAACTCGCAATGCTCTACGTTGGAACTCAGTAAATAATTTAAACATCATATATATAAGGAAGATCTGCAGTCGTTCACCGATGCATTTTACGGAATACTGATGTGTTTTTGTTTTTTTTTTCGTCCTTTTTTCCAGACCTAGATATGTCAAATAGAATTTGCGAGCCGTGACACAAGAAGTTCTCTACTCGAATATGACTACCCATTCGCATGCATCACTATGTAGCTCGTTTCGCTCATGGAAGCTGTTGATAAGGCATATACCGGAACATCGGGAAAAGTCGAGGACCGCAAGTGCCGTGTAATAGAAAGGCAGACGAGTATGGATGCGGATAGAAGACGGAGAAAGAGAGATTGAGAAACCGAGAGGTGAACGAAGGAAAGATATCTTTAGCAAGACGCGACGCTTAGCCTGAGGGCTTGGTTAACGAGTAAAGTCACTACTTCGTGCTTCTCTTCGTCTCTCAACCTACAGGGTTGTTGGTACTCGCTCTCGTACAAATCATATATATGTATATGTGTGTATATATATATATATATATATATATATATATATATATATATATATATGAATATATGTATGCATGTATATATGTTCCTCGTCTCCGTCCCTTTGTGATCTCGTCGGGTTCTCCCTCGTCGCCGCTGTTCCCAGCGTAAAAGTAGAACCCAACAACTTTGAGACGGGAGTGAACCAACCAACCAACTAACTCGCAATAATCTCGACCTCCAGCGCGTACATAGCATATACCTCTTAATAAAAAGATCCGGGGAGGAAGAAAGACCACGAGAGAGAGAGAGAGAGAGAGAGAGAGAGAGAGAGAGAGAGAGAGAGCCATAGCGCACGAGTGAACCGAGAACTTACCGGAAGAGGATTTATAAAAAAAAACACGCGGAAGACACGTTGCTTTTATCTGCTCTTTAGCTTTTTTCCGTTTATATATCGTAGAGCTACTCTCTTTCTTCCTTTCTCTCTCTCTCTCTCTCTCTCTCTCTCTCTCTCTCTCTCTCTCTCTCTCTCTCTCTCTCTCTCTCTCTCTCTCTCTCTCGAGTTCCCAAGAGTATAAAAAAGACGGTGATGATATGAGAAAGAAAAAAGCAAAGGTTTCCCAGCTTTTTGCGAGTCATTCCCAAGATGCTCCATATGTTCCGTCACGAGGAAGATATTAAAATGTGCATTAATAATGTACGAGCATGTTGACTAGCCGGCTGGACGGGCGACCTCGTTTATTCATTCAGACCAGTTGGGAATTATTCTTACGGAAAGCAGAAAAATTTGAACAAACAATCTTCGTCTATAAATGTTTTGTTGTAACTACGTGAACCAGCCAGTTCTTCTCTCGTTGTTGAAAATGAAGGAAACAAAAAAAAACAGAAACAAAAACGGAAACAAAATTGGGTAGTATCCGTTGGAGATTTTTTTCGATGACTGCATCGTCGCCCGCAACCAAATAAACCATACGGTATAAATCTCTTCGCGAAATGATGAAAACTCCGTCGCTGCTTTTTCTCTTTTTCTCTCGGCCATTTTTTTCGAATCCGAAAAAGATTACTCTGTCAAAATTCGATCGACGTGTGTTTTTCATCCGTTTGCGCATCGCAACCGGCTAGCGTGATATATATACATGCACATGTGTGGGTGGGTGTACATATATATACGGACGAACAAGACACCATGGGCTTCGACAAATATAACAGAACATTTTTCTGCCACGAGTAACACACGTATACCGGAAATAAATATATTCGTTCGACCATTCGGATTTTCTCTTCCGCCCGTACATTTACTGACGATACTATTGCATTCCCAAAATATTTACTCCGCCCCTGTATGCATGTATATTTATATATTTACGGAACGAGCAGTGGTGCAGTCGATCGAGCTTTGAGCTGACGTTCCGAAGGTCCCAGGTTTGATTCTCCCCGACATCAGTGGATATTTCCAAATGTTTCTCTGCGCGCTCGGCGGCTCGCAATCCACCTTAAAAATGAATGGTCCTTCCCGAAAAAAAAAACATTAGGTCGGGGTAGAAGAGGTTGCAAAGGCAGCGGAAGCTGTGAGGTCCGAAAGGGACCGGAAAAAGAGAGGGTCTGTGGTAAAAGGCAAGTGTTAGGCCCAGCAGGGCAAAACGAATGTCCTTGGAACCTAACTTACTTGGGTACAGGTTTACAACCCCTGGTCAGTACCTTCAAAGTGGACAGTGGTGTCAGTCGTGATTTGTCCATTTTTGCAAGGGGTAGGTGCCTTCAAGATCTGTCGAAATTGGGACGCGTTCTATGACTCTTCTCATAGAAATTTTGCGGGCTGAAACTATTTTCTGACACGTTTTTTTAGGCAATGGTGGAAGGGGTTGCGAATCCTTTTTGGGAAATACCAGGTGTCATAGAAACTTTGTAGCTAGGAAGAACTCCATGGTAGGAAGAAAGGCATGCATATGACGAGGACTGGTGCCAATCTTAGACAGGGGGAAAGCGGGCGTCCCGGTAAAGCGCGTACTCATCGTTTCACCCTCCACTTTTCGCGCCCCAGCAGCAGACGTTTAATACTTCCGGCGAAGAACCACCAATTATATCTAAAGTGAAGTTCAAGTCTGCTGCTGGTTCGGCCACGAGGCAAAAAAGCAGAAAGGTGGTCGAACTACAAACCGAAGAGTTTCAAACTTCGGATTAATTTGATCGCATTTTTTCCAACTTGGTCTCGAGATTTTACTGGCAAGATGGCATGAGCCCTTGGTGGCTAATTCGAGGCTTCTTTTCCTCCAAACTCAGCGGAGCACAATCTCGACAGGAAACGAAGAACGGGTCTGCGTTTATGGACAAATGTTTCAACAAGGCCAAGACAGGTGTGGATGATACACAATCCACGGAGCTGGAGTTTGTAGGAGCCTCGAGACGTTTGCTCGCGAAACGAAAGGTGTTTTTTTTTCAATTGAGGTCCTGACTCTAAACCCAAAGAGATTGGTTGCCTAGAGTGTTCGAGAGCTAGTTTTGGTGGACTTTGCAGGTAGGATGAACTGTCTACTCGTGCTTCGTTAGTTAGCTGCTGGCTTGCTGCTCCCATGGTTGCTGTTCAGTGCAGGTAAGCCGGGATGGAGAAAGATACATCAAACACTGGGTAGCCATTAATATGAGAGTTCCACAGGGCGCGCTAATATGTGTTCATGAGAATGCTCCTGTAGATTGTCGGTTGAGCGAGAAACCAAGATACAGAGAGGGAGAGAGAGAGAGAGAGAGAGGTTGAGGTGTTCTAAGGTGAAGATGCTCCGAATTATATTGCCCAGCCAACAATTCAGGAATGCCACCCTTTGTACTGTAACTTGGTCTTACACGTGTGCAATGATACATATGTTAGGCAAGTACCGTGGTATACTATGCACTAGCCGACTGTTAGTAATGCGCCTTGCCTTCTGTTGGTAATTCGATACAGAATGTGGCACCGCGCTCGACGCCTCCTGTACCCCTCACCCAAATGTGTTCTATCGTCTCTCCGAGGGAAAGAGCAGTAGTGGCTCTTTACCTCGAAACAAGAACCGCATCCCTCCGATATACCCTCCAGAGTGAATGTCAGACTCCGGCGCGTCTCCCGTTGATCCTCCACGACTTGATGAACTATGCCGTCAGGGGTACACTCCGACAAACATCATCGAAGGTACATACAAACCCGGCATGTGTTTATTACCACCCATCAGTTGGGAGTGTCATGGCAATCTTGAGCAAGTATATGATGACGTGACTTTGTCCGCGAGCTTTGCCGGAGATGAAAACGGGCCATAATCAACCCCCGCCGGTAACATCCCTCCAGCCTCCATATCTATCATTTGAATTTAGACCCCATTCATCAGAGCCTCGTTATAGCCTGTTCATCGGGGCCTCTTTGTCATGCTGATCTTATTTCATCGGACTTGTTTGGGCTTATCGCCCGCCTTGTAAGATTGATTGAACTTTTTCGCGGCGCAGTGTGACTAAAGTAAGAAGTACGAACTGCCCAAACAAACACACGTACAAATAGCCAATCAGATCTTTATGGAATAATAACATCCTTTGGGCTAGTCGTCACATGCCAGTATGGAAGATCTCGAGAAGAAAGTAAATTGAATGAGAATAATTATTAATTATACAAATGTCGCGAAAAAGTTCTGCTTAGCATCGTTTTGAAGAGAATCCATGTAACAAGTAGCATGTGTGTCGCATGGGGCTAAATTCAGTTCTATGTAAAACAATGATTAATGTGTGGGTGAGTGTATGCAGAAAGATCATTTTAAACACGTTACGTCGCTGTAGTGTTGGTTATCAGCACATTTAGCAGTTTTTATAACATTCCTTACATTTCCTTCGAACCAATGATTGATTTTGAGGACAGGACAATCCTAGACTAGATAAATGGTGACTTTGAAGGTATTTAGCTTCATGTTGAGTACGGGATGATCCCCACAGTCAACTGTCTTCAAAATCACCTTTCCACATATATAATCACACGCACGCATATTTATGTAGTCGCATACATATATATTATATAACCCAGGTAGTACTAGAGATAAAGTGAGAATCATATGCTCCTGATGAATTATCGCCGAGGGCAAAGTGGAAAGTTCTCTCGAATCCCATTATCCGTGGCGGCGGCGGCGGCGGCGGCGGCGGCAACTGACTAAAAACCGATAGTTTAGTTGGCCGCTCACTTATAGATCCAAACCCACTGTGATATCGATAGCCTCCATGAATTACTTACTACGGTTAATCTCCACGTTCGTCAACGAAGACGTAACTCTTGTGCTCGTGCCGTTGCAGTTACGGCTTTATCCAAAGATATTATGAGTTACGACGGTACCTACGCTTTATTACCCAGTCGATGTATCATGACTCCAAGTCGAAAGGGCATCCGCCTAGAGCATTTTCCTGTACGTAGTTACCCGTGAAACTTCAGCTTCACGTTGAGGAAAAAAAAATAGCTATGTCAGGAATAGAGAATTCGAATATTAATTGTCTGCCACGAAACGAAACAGCGTCAATCAGACCAGTCGATACTTTCCGTTGCGCATATTTTTCAACGGATTAATCCACCCCAGGTGGGGCAAATGTGCCATTGGTCGGAATCGGTCTGCAAGCATACGAGGAAAAATAAAACCCTCTCATAAGCTCTTTCGCGAATGAAGTACGCTAGGTGAATAATTTCCAAGTTTTAGAAATTTGAAACATGTTCGTCGATACAGGTAACGATGAAAACTACAACGGAGCGGAGAGTGTTTAGTTTTCGCTCGATATAGACATCTCTCTCTCTCTCTCTCTCTCTCTCTCTCTCTCTCTCTCTCTCCCACTCTCTTTCCAGGGATATTAAAATCAACGGGCGGAAAGCAAAAGTTAACCAGACAGCTGACCCAACAAGCTACGACGATGTGCACTAGAATGTTCATTCCCTTTTGCACGTGTATGCATGTACGAAAATTCAGGCTCACCTCATGACTACGGATGTATGTAATAATGCACATGCGTATGTTTTTCCATACTTGCATATACATACGTGCACACGTACACCCTCACATACATATGTACAGGGTGTCCCTTGAATACCACGTCATACTTAAGAGGGTGCCAGATTGGATCAGGACCTAAGTATCAAAGTTTGCTCTTAGGTAAAAATTTAACATTTTTGAGATTTTTTGACCTTTGTGAATTTCGTGAAATCCCGTGCATGATCTTTTTGCTGCATTTTCGACAATAGACTTTTTTGGAATCCTTTTTGGTATGAAAATGGTCTTGGATAGTGGCTTTCTCGAAGAGATGTCTTAGGGACATTATTTTCATTAAGTAAAAGACTGCGAACAAACTTTTTTGGAGCTACCTCTATCGCTATTGGAACCATTTTGTATGCAATAGAAAAATCAACTATTCGGGACTGTGTTGATACCAAAAAGTAGGTACAATCGAACATCGACATAAGGAATCTTCAGGGAAGTCTGTTATATCGAGATTTCGTTATATTGAGGTTACATCGAGATCATGTTCCTTAAAATGTCGTTTAAAAAAATATATTAGTACGAGAAATATATATATATAACATATGATAGATTATTTATATGTATAATATATTAGTACTACAAGAAAGAAAGGTTTTAATTGGAGCAATTTTTACAAGCAATTAGCCATTAAAGTATGATGTATATTATTTTGTCGTTGTATCAAGGTTTCAGGCATCTATCGGAAGGAAATGAACAAATATTCGTTATATCGAGGTTCGAATGTATTTAAAAAAAAAAAATTAATTTGTCGAAACCGTAATATAAAAGATCATGCAAGGAAAGAGAAATTACGAAATTTTAAAAAGTTCATAAATCTCAAAAACGGTGGCGGTTCTTCCTTAGCACAAAACTTGATATCCTGGTAGATCATGATACAATCTGGAATCCCTTCAAATATCACGTGGTCTTCACGGAACACCCTGTAGTTATATGTATATACTTTTTAAAGCTTTTCAAAAGCAAAAAAAGAACGCCAAGTAATAAAAAATCTGCCCGATAACATTATCGCTTGCTTTACCATATAAAAATGTGTGATTTATCTCAAGATATATTTTATTTTTATTTAAACAATGGTTTTAGTATATTGTTTAAACGCAAATGTGCTAAAAAAGTAAAATAACTTTTTATAAAATAGCTAAACAAGTTTGTTGCATAGTAATGTTGTAAACAAAATTGTGAAACTTTAGGAATAATAATTTACTTTTATTTACAGAATCATATTACTATTATAATTTAAAAAAACGTTTACGGGACACCCTGTGTGTGTATATATATATATATATATAAAGGAAGTTCAATTTGAAGCCAATTTATCGATACAATTTTGGCCATCAGACCGCCTGGCTGTTTTTAGGATAATCTTTTAATTTTGTTCAAGCATTTTGTTGATTTCGATGGCAAGACGATCCTTGAAATGATCTCCATATAAATATGCTCACATATATATAAAGATGATTTGAAGACTTTCTCGAAGTCGAATGCCTTCGGAATCACTTATCCCTATATACGTATATAGTGAGGGAATAGTTGGTACATGTACGCATGGTTGACGGTATGGCCCAAGAGACTCGGCACGCGCGCATACTGAACGAACCGAAACGAGACGGAACGAAACGAAACGGAGCACCTTGAACGACTACATAGCAGAAAGTTTAACGGTAGGTGAATAGGCTATATGGTGTTCGTTCCTGGCAACGACAGAGGGAGAGAGGGTTGCGAGAATTTCACCCTCGTATACGTACGTAGGGTACGTAATAATAGGTGCACGGTTCGTACACTGTTCTCCACACCTGCTCCGTATCGAACTTTCGCGATTATTAAGGGTGGACGTAAAATACAAGAAAAACGAAAACGCCGGTGCACTCGCAGACATTCGTGAACAACGGAGCAGTTGGAAATTAAATGAAGCAGTGAGAAAAAAATCAGGGCTCTTTATCGAGTTTGTCGTAATTTACAAGTATGATTAGTTAATTCACAAGTTTGTTGAAGCCGCGTTGATTTTCCGTTAAGGCGGGACGCCACTTTGACGGGTTAAAAACGTCGATTTTGTGCATTTTCTCAATGTATACATATTCATGAATATTTGGAAAAAAAATCAAGTTAAAATAGTACAAATTGATCAAGATATAAACGATTTAGTGAGAGCACGTAGCGCCACGATTTACGAATACTAAAACTTTCAATCGCGTTTTCCTTGAAGTGGTCGGAATCATAACTGTAGCTATAATTGTCCAATTTCCAATTTGAAAAAAAATAATAATAATAACGTAGGTGCAGTAGCTATAGTTGTACGTAGCCGTTTTTATTTATTTTTTTACTTAGTTTTTTTCAGCCCCCGAATGTAAATAAAAATGTCGCCAAATTGAACTTTTTAACACTCGCCATTTTGTAATTTTTTTAACGGCTACGTACAACGTGAACGATATTTATGTAGATTATAAAACTTTTTTATTTTTATTTTTCAGACCCACCACTGTTAAGGGGTTACCCCCACTTGCGATTTTGAAAAAATCGATTTTTTTATTGCATTTTTTTGAAGTATAAGTATCTGAGAATATGTCCTGAAAATTTCAAGTCGATCCGAACAAAATTGACTGAGATATGAGCGTTGAAAGAGAAGAATCCGTTGTGTAAACGACCGGCTAATCGAAACTTTAAACGGGTTTTTCTCAAAATGGCATTTCTGAAGTCGGTGACCAAGATTACTCGAACACTTATGAACCAATCTTCTTGAAATTTTGCAGGCTTATTTAATACATAAAAATGTAGTCTTTAATCGTTCGATTTTTTTTTCGAAAAAAATGGCCGTTTTATAGCCAAAAAACGGCCGTTTTTTTCGTTAAAATCGAACCATTAACTTTGACTGTCCGCCATTTTGTGAAAAATGAATATTTTTTAAAATCCTTCGATTAAAGACTAGTTTATACTTATATTTGACTAAATCCATCCGCATTTTTTTTTTCAGATGATCCACTTCGCCGCAATGTTGGTCACCGCAAACCGTGTATATAAAAACATTATTTCATTGACGGCCATTTGCCACTACACATAGTAATATTTTTCAATAAAAAAATTACTGAAAGTTCTTCAAGATGTGTTCTTTAAGATGGTATATTGATCGATTAAAAAAGTTTTGTAGTTTTCTTTAAAAAAATTCATGAAAAAGGCCTTTTTTGCGCTACAAGTGGGGGTAAGGTCTTAAGTTATTGATCCGGCCGTCGGACCACGTTTTTTATACAGAGACTCTGTTATGGCTCAATGACGTTAATATTTTTTTTTGTGAAATTTCGATTTTCGATTTCATCGTTCCACAATTCGGAAGTCAAAATAGTACTTATTCAATCTTGCAAGTAAAAAAAAATGTTAAACATGGTGTCAGATGAAATTCTATTCGGGTGGAACATAAATGTAGTCCGAAAGAGACTTCTGACTTCCAAACTGTCGAATAATGAATCCCAAAATCGAAATTTTACAATAAAAAGATTGTAAATATCGGAAGCCCAAAATGAGCTTTGGTGAAAAATACACAAAACAAGCCTAAAACGTATCTAAATTTTTTAGAACTTCAAAAATGGCCCGGTTGGACTGTTCGATCTTTTGAAAGGTGTTTTTTGACACCAGGTGCGAAGTCTACATTTACGTGACTGAAAAACAAAATGAGAGGGAAGGAAGGACGGAAAATATAACAGAAGATGTTAAAAATAAATGGGTTTAGAGAGAGAGAGAGAGAGAGAGAGAGAGAGAGAGAGAGAGGGAGGGAGGGAGGGAGAGAGAAAGAATATTTATTGAAGCTCATAATTCTGTCGGGCTTCACTTCTTCTCTCTCTCTCTCTCTCTCTCTCACACACACACACACACACACACACACACACACTCCCTCCCTCGCCCTCGCACATTTTCTTTCTATAATTCCTTCCTCGCAGTACATCGTCGATTGTTTTTCCAAACGTGTTCATTATGGAAAGTCTCGCAACGGAGGCTGTGTGCGTGTATGCCTACGATATAAAAGACGTAACAGTATGAGGGCGCAAGCCCGCGAGAAGTGAGCAAGAATTTTCGAGCGAAAGCAATCATAGACGTTGTAGTTCGCGGGGCAAGACCGAAGCGAGACCAGCCGAGCAAAGAAATCGGAGAAGGTCGACGCGGATTGGGAAACAGAAATGCGGCAGGCTGAACGAGGTGGCCCTGCTGAGATGGGGTTGTAAAAAAACGTTGCGACGGGGTAAGACGAGGGACACGAAGACCTCTCTCTCTCTCTCTCTCTCTCTCTCTCTCTCTCTCTCTCGGAAACAAAAGAAAAGGGGGTAGAGGGAGAACTACACATAGTTTCGTTTACAATTACTACGATGGTGCGGTAGGGGTGGGTAAGAAGGGAAGAGAAGTTTCCGCGTGCCGGTATCCGCGAGCGGAACAGACACCCCGCCCCGGGCTTTCTGCCCTCCCACTGGCTCTTTCTTTTTTTCCCTCTTGCTACTTCTCTCTCTCTCTCTCTCTCTCTCTCTCTCTCTGTCCCTCTTCCTCTCCCTCCCTCTCGCTCTCTCATCGAACCTCCTCACATATACAGGCATCACTGCGATTTCGTAAGGGTACATGCAAGTCGAGCGAGAGAACCACCACGATGTATAGTATACGCCCATTTAATTAATAGTTGCCGAGCGTTCGTTGCTTACGGAATTTTACCCGTGATTTTCCCCCGGGCGGTTAATTAGAAAATTATGTAGGTAACGCCTGCCCGCGCGCCCGCTTCTCCATGTCGCTCGTGTCCTACGCTTTCAGAACGGAAAGAGAGAGGGACAAAGCGGGACGAAACATCATCCCTTCATTCCCCGTGTCTTGCCCTATGGTCTGTTTTGTTGCTGTCACCATACCCCCAATAATCGAAAGTCCTTCGCTTTTACCCCATTCCGTGATTGTAGATGTGCCACTTTTTCTCCTCTGTGAGGTAAAAAAGATCTCCATCTGTCAATCTCTCGCTCTTTCTTTTTGTACTTAATTTAAGGAGTTTTGGGAATATTGACGAAATGTTAATATTCGATTCAAATTTGTACAGTAGATTCGTTGTCATACCCTGAATGCGCGTTTAAAATTTGGAACGTGCATTCAGTTTATGACGAAGAATTTACTGTATACGTTTGAATCAAATGGTAACATTTCGTCAATAGTCCCTACACCTAGCTCGTGGCCGGAAAGAGAGGAATTTTCGTGAATTTTTTCGGGGAAAACGTATACAAGTTTTCAGTTTTTTTTTTTTAATTTAAGAGTATCGTCTTGAATGACTTTAAAAAAATTTTATATTGAACAATATATATGTAAAAAAAAATCGGTTGTCTGTAAAGTCGGTTTACTGACGATAGTTGAACGTGACAACGTCATAAGAAAATACTGATGGAATGGTTTCATTTTTCAAAAGGAAATTTTAATTTTATTTGTTTGATAGATATTTTGTATGGATATAGAGAAGGAGGTAAATGGAAATCACAATTGAATTGATCAATTTACATTTATTTGTACGCATAAATACAATTATGTCAATATTTATTTATTTTTTTTACAATGTACATAGTTTTTACAAGTATGAATGTGCTTTGAGCAATTGTTTTACAACTTTTATTTTTTCATAAAATTCTTCGTTCAGAAAATCATTTTAAATTTACAAAATACTTGAATAAAATTTATTGTTTAAATTTCTACTCGACTGTTAAAATTTAATTTTTGATTTTATTATTTTATAATAATAAATTTTGTATTGACATTATTTCTTTCAGCAAGTAAACTGAATAAAAGTTGTTGTTCAATTAGTTACTTAATTATTTTTGCAAATTTAATTGTAATTTGTTGTAAAAAAGTAATAATTTTGAATAATTTATTATAAGAATAAACTGTGATTAAATTATTGTTCATAAATCTTAAATTTAAAATTTAAAATTTGGAACCATCATTAAAATTTGTGTAACTCTAGCTTTTAAAAAGCCCGCCTCAATGTGTTTGATATAGGAGAAAATTGTTCCCTTTGATGGCTGGCTGGTCCAACCTGTCATTTCAGACACGTTGTTATATGTGGAAGATTTAACATTTATGTTTTAATTTTTTGAAATCATAGCTACGCTCGATAATTATTTCGATCGAATAGTAAAGCAATTGATTTTTTACTCATCGTAAAATAGTTCTGTTAACTTATTGTTATAGTTTTGTCAATTATAGCATAACCTACAATCGCTGCACTAGCGGACCGATGCTATTTATTTTAATGATGAAAGCACGAATATTCGATAATATATCACTGAACATATATTTAATATCGAAAGAATCATTACCGTTATCGCCGCAATTATCGTTGCTATAAACAATTGACACCACATTCACTTTTCACTGCACTTCATACTTGACGAAAACATGTAAATGTATTATTGTATAGCAGCTGTCCACGCGGACGCATCGCTCATGGCCTCTGCACACTGCGCGCGATGAGCGATATCCAATGAGAGCTCGAGTATGACGGAAATGCTCTATGAGAGTGACGTTGCCATTGGATATCGCTCATCGCTCGTCGCTCGTCGCTCGCAGTGTGCAGAGGCTATCACTCAAGTAGGAGAGAGACAGATGTCGAACGCTGCCGAACGCGGAGGCCGATTGTGCCTCTTTGTCGCTCGTTCCGCGCTCTCGCTTGCACTTCAAACCTTAAATGGAACGCCTCAGAGCGAGGTAACGCCGCATGAGTCATGTTTTTTCGTGCGTGCAGCCGGCTCCATCGAATTATAAGACGTTGTCACGTCAAAAATATTTTTAAAAAACGAGGTTCTATTTAATGTGTTAAAAAGTAAAAAATAATTTTGTTGCCAAGTCACCTATATGTGACTATCAATAAAAGCTTGGGGCGTTCAACTTTCTAAATGTTTTATAAATTTGATCAATTCAGTTTCATTATCCGTATTTCATTTGCCACAATAGAAAATTAGAGAAAAAAAATATTATCACACGTTTACACTCAGTTTTAGGATTTTTATTTAAGAAATCTAAGCTTATTTTCCAGTAAATTAAATACTTGATATGTTAACGAATTTATGCAAATTAAAAATTACATATCTACATTTTGAGCACCCCAAGCTGTTATTGATAGTCACATATAGATGACTTGGTAAAAAAAATGTTTTTCTACTTTTTAGTACATTCAATAAAAGCTTGTTTTTAAAAATGTTTTTTTACATATAAATTATTTTCGACTTTTTAGTCTTTAGTTGATTTTACTAGGTAGTTGTTACTAGTAGTTTATTAGTTTACGAGTTTCTACGTTAGGAACATGGAATGCTTGTAAAAAAAATAACAAGGACTGCAATTGGTATTGAACTTACGACTAATTGCTGCATATAAACTTTTCACATACAAACGCAGTCGGCTATGAATTTGTTTGTATATGTTGGTGGGATTTAATATGGATGATTAGATATCGCTAATTTTACATGGAAAGTTGAACATTTTGTGAATATTTTTTTAAGTTGAATCATGCATTGTCACCTTGTAGATGCATGTTTGCAAAATTTCAGAGCTCTAAGTAGTCGAAAAGTTGATGAAGTATCGATTTTCCATTTTGCATCGCACAGAAAGTCAAGTTAAGTAAAATCTTGTAAAAATATTTATAAAGTGTTTTCAATTTATAAAGTTTTTCCAACAGTGCAAAGCGCTGTTGGAAAAACGTCCTTCACGGTGACTACTGCTGCTCGGAAATGAATCATACGAAATAAAAAAAGTCACACGCATTTAGTTTTTGCATAAAATTATCTAGTGCTTGGACGAAGAATTCAAAGAAATCTTTATTTTTTCAAAATGGCCGTAGTCCAAAGCTCAAAGAACGAGTTTCGTTGAAAAAAACGCTCTATTTTCGTGAATAACCAGAAAACTGCATCGAAAAGAAAATTCCTTCGTTCGAGCACAGCTTTTTGATATGTAAAAAAAGCTTGCCAAATTAGAAGTTAATCAGTGCAGTGATTTCTGAGATAGCGTGATCACCGATTTTGAAAAAAACTCTTTTAGAGTTCGCCGACTCGCGAAACGTACCTATGAACGCCCAAAACTCCCTCAATTTTAAACGGATCGACGATAAATTTTCCGAAAATCTTTTTTAAATTTTATATGTTGAGGTTCTGTCAAAAACCAAAAATCGATGTTTTTAAACATTTCAATTAGGTGTAAGCCCTTAAGAATAGTATAACAAAAACAATCCATATAATCGTAAATGTTCTATATCATTATATAAACTATTGTTCTTATTATTGCCATTATCGTTATTCCTATGATTACTATGAAAATGATCATTATCGTTAAACCATTCATTACTGTTATTGTTATTATTCAACCTTTATTACTATCATTATTATTATTTTTAATATTATCATGGTTAATATTTTACATTTTTTTGCAATTTGTATAATTATTACTATTGATATTTTTATTTGTATATCGAAATACTTTTTTGTATTTGTAAACTCTATGGGGTTTTTTCCCTTTCACGTTCGCAATCCATCTCATCATTGTAATTTTCATTAGGTAACTTTTTTTTCTTCGTCCTTCTCGCTCTCCCTCTTTATATCACCATCTTACTCTAGAACACCATCCTTTCTTACCGCGCTCACCGTCAAGTTACACTGTTATCAATATCCATCTTACAATAATTACAAATCGGCCGCGACATCGTGTCGAGAGATCTCGTCAAATTATTATTAAGTTGCCATGCCACGTAGCGCGATTAATATTTCACTTTCTGACGTACCTATGTGTACTATATACCGCGACGCCAAGCTATGTACACGCGTACGTAAAATCTGCAATCCCGCCTAATTGTTAGTCACTCTCTTACCGTACAACGTCATATTTCTTCGGTTAATTCCGACACCAAGACCGGAATTATATCACCAACAGATAGTAAAGGTTGTGCGAAACGCCTGGGATGCAAGTTTTTTTTTCATTATTACTATACAGTGGCGAGTAGAAAAGCCACGTTATGCGATACACGTTTTCCTCGGTATCATCGTTTTTTATTATACATTGATAACTCGCGTGCGCAACGCTGCAGAATTTCTGCTTCGTATTTTTTTTCCTTTCATTAAAACTAAATTCAAATAAAGTTACTGGAGATTATGATATTCATAATCCTAATGCATATAACAATAATAACGCATCTTGTAATAAAGATAACAATGATAATGAATAAGAATCATTTGGGGGAGATGAAATAATAAATAAGGTGGGCATAAAAATTAGAATACGGTAAGAATGTAATAAGGGGAAGAACCCCGTACTAGGGAAGGATAACAAGGAACATCACGCTTCTGCCTTCGATTTTGTTGAAACTCATATTTGTGATAAGACATTGAAAACTATTAGACACGTTTCTTTTATTGACAGTAAAACAGTTTTAACGAGGGAAACAACCCCTCAAAGGAAGGCGTGTCGACGGGTGATTTTGCAATTTCACCCACAAGTAGTCCACCGATGTGAATGAAACAAACATTTCCCTAATGTAAAGCGATGAATAATCCACTATAGAAGTATTGAGAAAAATTCATTGAGGGGAGACACGCCTTTCTTTAAGTGGTTGTTGAGTATGCCATCCTGGCATACTCAATTTGATGCTGCCGTCTTCGCTCCTGCGTCTTCTTGGAACCTGAAAAACGTACAAACCATTAGTTTTCATGAAATACATAAAAGACACCTTGCACACAGTCACACACCATTCGCACACCTTGCGTACAACTCACACACCGTTCGCACACCTTGCGTACACTCACACACCATTCGCACACCTTGCGTACAACTCACACACCATTCGCGCACCTTGCGAACACTCACACACCATTCGCACACCTTGCGTACAATGTTTATACACGATTCACACCCACGCGATACTCTTATGCGTCAAATGCTACCTCGGTGCATGTGAGCTCCAATGCTGCGAAACAGAGACTCGTCGAGGTGACAACCCTCAACGAAGCCTCTGACACCGGGGCAGGGAGCTCGAAGCTCCGGGTACGTACAAACAAAAAGATATATATATATCTTATTAACATAGTAATTAAGTCTTACCTGAGTTATTTGTAAGGTCCTCGCCCAACTCCTCGCCGAGTGGATACCCCGCCGGGGATAACCTAAAAAAGACTTCGGTGCTCACAAAAATATTATAACAATCGACGCACGTTTTATGCACGTATTTAATTGAATCTATTTTTATTATTATTTAAATATTTTTCTTTTAATCTGGACAAGCGATATTTGTCCAGATTGACACTTACCAGACCCGAAGCGAGGAACTTCCTTTGAGGGCCGAGTAAGGCGAGGACCCCGATGTATATTTCCCGGTCGGGATCGCGCGAAAATCGTCCCTCCGTAAACTACCCTAAACCCTCGAGTTCGTAAATAATTTAAACACAAACACACTTTATAACAAATACGCGATCGTCGAGCTGTCAAACGCGACACAAAGAATACGCGGGACAAGACTCGACACTTCGTGTTATTAATCACCCGAGCGACTACAGCGCCGCGACGGGATATCCGCGTAGTGCAAATTTTTTCGTAAGAGTCGAGCACTCCAGTGCCGCGGTGGGAGATCCGCGCACTGGAGTGCAAGCTCCGGTTCCCGCTTCAACCCGCCGAAGTTTCGGGCCCTAGCCGACGCGCTTGAGGCACCGGACTCTCCTCCTGGTACGCGCTAGTCAATAAGACTCGGAGCGCGGACCGAATTTTGGTCAGTCTCTCTCCGGCAGTTCTCGAAAGGTAAGCCTCCCGCTGAAAAGTGACTCCATGCCGCTGAAGAAGCGACAACCCCTCCTACACGCTGAAGAAGCGGATCCTCATCGCCGAAAGGTGGTTCCCCCCTTACTCCCCCGCTGAAAAGCGATACCCTGCCGCTGTAGAAGCGACAATCCCTCCTACACGCTGAAGAAGCGTGATCCTCATCGCCGAAAGGTGGTTCCCCTTACCCCCCGCTAAAAAGCGGTACCCTGCCGCTGAAGAAGCGACAAACCCTCCAACACGCTGAATAAGCGGATCCTTACCGCTGCAAAGTGTTTTACCCCCCACCGCACCCCCCATCACTGAAGAGGTGGGTAACCTCTCCTACCTCAACGGGGAAGTCCGGCCATCAACAGCGAGTTACCGCTAGGGAAGGGACAAGACATCCCCCCACCCCCACCTTACCGCAATCCCGGGCAAAATAATTCAAACCCGGTGTTAATTAGTTCTTCTAAGTCCCCCGTTGCGTAGTCACCTCCCCTCACATTAATTTTAATTATAATAAATCGTTCATATAAATACGAGTTCGTTGATTGTAAACAGTTATTTTATGTTTTTATCGTTTTCCTGTATTATAAACTCACCTTTCAGTATTCTTTGGGAAACAATGAAAATAAATCGCTCATCATGGCTAACGCTTTGGCTTTCGATCGCTTTTGCTTTCCCTCCCACATCACAGATTAACCTGGATCACCGAAGCCGCAATATTTGACGCGACAAACGCGGTAATAATTAAGATTCCGTCCAACCCGCGTTCCGAGCTTCGTCGTCAATATGGTGGTTTCCACCGTTGAAACGGTTTTTCCGCGGTTAAGAAAAATACGTGTCTAATAGTTATCAATGCTTTATGACATATATGAGTTTGTACAAAATCGGAGTTGCACACTTCAACTGCATTCCTTGGGAGACAAAATAAAGAATCAAAAATAAATTACAGTAAACCTGCAAATAGTAATAATAATATTAGTAATCATCATAGATATGATAATGATACCGCATCTTAATATAATAATAATACGGATAATTTTGGCGTAGGGATTTTGGCGATCGCACCGCCCGGGGTCCCCTATAAATGGGGTCCAGCGAAAAGCGAATGGGCGTGAGTGTGCGTATGATGAATGTCGGAGGGCTCAAGTTTTGATCACCTCCTGTATGGCTATCGGATGAATGCGAGTAAATGAAACGGTAAACGTCAAAAAGGCGAACATTCATTAACACGCACCCTTAACATCGGGGGACGGCACTGGGACCCCCCAGCCGTCCTCCGCGGCAGGCGGCCTCGGCGCGGACTGCCGGAGGGTACCTTGAGAAAACCAGGCTCGATGCTCCTGAGCTGCTGGATAGCATAGGTACCTGGGTCCTCTTAGCGGGATGGAACTGGCTGCCCAATCAGCCAGCGCATAATCCCCATACTGTTGTAGTGCTGGGTGGCGCCCAGACCGGGCCATGCAGCAGTTGCGGGGGGGGGTCAATGAGGCCACTGGTGCCCGCTCTGGGGCAGCCGGCGGGTGGGATATGCCGGCGGGGACGCGTCCGGACGATCCGCGGCGTCTCTACCCCAAAGCACACTCACATACACGAATAAAAGAGAGTAAAGAAGAAATGGAAAAATATGACAGCACAACAAAAAGGAAACATAATAAACGCAGCTAGGGAAATGGGGCCCGCAACCCCGACAACAAAGACAACAAAGACACTGACGGGAGAACTAACGGACAGACGAACAGAACAAAAGACAGTACCAATCGCGTCCGTAGCGGAGATGGCTGAGACAAAAATTAGGGCCCCGCTACAGTTCATTAGAGAATGCCTGGTAAAAATAGAAGTGAAGACGCGGGTACTCCGAAACATTAACACCGTAATAACGACGAACATGGCAAGGATCAGGGAAGCGGTAGATGAGGCGTGGCAAAAATGCGACAAAATGCATGTGCTCGAGACCGCTAAGGGACAATGTAGCGCGAACAAACAAGTGACGCCCCAAACAAAACGAAAGCGCGAGTCCACGGGCTTAAGCCTGGACCTGACGCCGGCTATACGGCCGACGGATAGAGCGGAGCCCACCCCGTGGCAAACAGTTGTGCAAAAACAGAAAGGACAGACGACTGGACAGAACAGGCAGGTGACGCAAACGCCGACAACTACGACTGCGACGCCAACGGCAACAACTGCGTCGCCGACAGTGAAGAGAGGGGATGGGTGCCCCTCAGCCCGAAAAACCGGTGGTAGGATGGTCCTCATCACACCCAGCGGGGGCAAGACCTACGCTGAAACATTGCGACACATGAAAGCCGTCGACCCTGCTACCGAAAAGATGCTAGTCAGCGGCTATCGCATAACAATGGACGGAGGTCTATTGCTCCGCGTCAAAAGCAAAACAAACTTTGGCAAGCCCTGGGAGCGGACGCACAGGTGCGGGACATGACCTCCAACGTTAGAATGGACATACTGAACCTGGACTGTGTTACTGACAAAGAGGAAGTGACGGCACATCGACTAGAGATAACGGACACGCAGGACCCGAAGATGCGTATCTTCGGCCCAATGACTAGGGACAGTGCATGGCTGTGTGCTAGCTTAAGGAGGGTGCCGCAACAGCCTTACTCAACAAAGAACGGCTGAAGACAGCATGGGTGTACTGCCGCGTCAGACCTAGGACAGAAGTGAGAGGGTGCTATCGCCTTGGGTACGGACATACTAGGACGGAATGCAACGGACCGCACAGAAGGCAACGTTGCCGGAAATGCGACAAGGGGGACCACGTCGGTAAGGACTATAGAATAGAACCGACATTCTTCCTGTGCACTGAGGCGGAGCACGGGAGTACCGCGCATGCACCGGGCTCCGGGGCGTGTGCGGTCGTCAGGGCGGCGCTGGATGTGTGCAGAAAAAAGACGTGACAGCGTTACAAGGTAATATGCACAGATGCGAGGAAGCACACCTCTTGCTTCTTCAAATCGGGACGGAACATAACGCTGACGTGCTTATGTTAAGCGAACAGTGCAGGTACACGACGAACCCAAAGTGGCTCTAAAACAGCGCGGGCACGTCGGCCATATGGTTAAAAAAAAACACGGGATGCACGTTCTCGACAGCGCAGCGAGGAAAGATTTCGTCTGGGTGAAAGTGGACACTCCGACGTATGGCAGCTCCTACTTGACTCCGAACTACTCCGCTGGAGAGTATGAAATAGAAATAGGCATGCTGACACATGCATTGAGGGAGCTGCCCGTGGAGCTTGATAGTCGCGGGCGACCTTGATGCGAGAGCGATCAAGTTGGACATTACCAAGACTACAGACGCGGATGACTGCTGCTAGAAATAGCAACAAGACTGAACTTGATAGTCGCCAATACGAGAAGGGTACCGACATACGTAAGACCGGGGGTGGGCTCCTCGATACTGGACATGACAATGATCTTGGATGGTATACTGCCACTAATGAGGCGATGGACGGTGATCAATGACTACACGGCCAGCGACCACCAATACATCGTCTTCGAGGTGCCGGGACCTAACGACGCGATGTAACGGGCCGGAACGGCCCCCGGAGTGGAATGTACTCAAACTGGACAGCGACAAGTCTTCGAGGGCATAATCCTCCTCGATATGTATAACGAATGCCTTACGGGAGAAACATTCAGCACGCGTTGGAAGACGGCTGGATTTGTACTCATTCGTAAAGGAAATGGGGAACCACATATGCCGTCTTCCTACAGATCGCTGAGTCTTCTGGATACGATGGGCAAGGCCTTCGAACTCCTTCTTAGACCGAGACTGACAGACGCGTTAAGTGCAGCCGGAGGTTCCAGAGAGCCATTACGGGTTCCGCAAAGAGCGATTGACGATAGGGGCAATTCGCTAGGTCGTTGCGACTGTGAGGATGACGAACGAAGCTTGCCACGGGGCACGGCCCCTAGTTATACCGGTAACACCGGACGTGAGGAACGCCTTTAACTCGGCTAGGTGGGGGGATATCTTGAGGGCGCTGGAAGGTACTTTCCGGAACCCTCCCTACCTTCTTCGGGTATTGAAGGACTACCTCAATGACGGACATATCACGTACGAGACGGAGGAAGAGACGATGACCCGTAACACTACCGCGGCGGCCGCGCAACGATCCATACTAGAACTAGACTTATGGAATGTGACATACGATAGCCTGCTGAGGCTGGAGATGCCGCGAAACGCACCGCTCGTCACTTACACCGTGTGACGTGGCCATGGAGCCTAGATACCAGGAGGTTCAGCGGCAATGCAAAGGCGCTGAAAAAAGCGTCCCCGAAAATGTCCCGAAGTGATGGCGCTGGGGTGCAGCGCGACCGACATATATAGTAATATATTGGTCAACGAGGTGAAAGTGATCGGATGAGTTTCTAACCTCACGACAGATCGATCGTGACATCAAACGTCGAAATATCCGCCGATTCATAATTTCCTCATGACGGTTCGGAAAAAAACGCAAAAACGAGAAAAGATCTCAAGCTCAAACTCAAAATGGCGGCAATATAGTCCATCTAGAAAAACGTGTTTTTTTTACATATAGCTTCACGGGAGAACGGTTTTATCATAAAATATAAGACCTGAAACAAAAACCAAAAAAAATTATATTATATATTATTAGCTATGAGACTACCTAGAAATTTGCTTTTAATTTTTTTTTTTAAATAGCGCACTTTGAAGGAAATAAATCGATTTTTTGCCAAAAAAAACAGTAAATTGTTTATAAAAAGAAGTTTATATTTAATCAAAAAACGGATACGTACTCCCACAAAGAATATAATTGTGAAGCTGCTGTCAAAATTTCAACCTCGAAATCGATGCATGCAAAGGTGGTCGAGTAATCCGTCTTCCGAGATCGAAAAAAGTGGTTTCGAGAAAAACGCGTTTAAAGTTGTACGAGCAACTCAGCGCGCGCTCCAAGGCGCTGCGGCCAAAGCGATAATTGAACCTTTAAATAAAAAAAAAATTGCTACAGGACCAATTCCGTATTGTTTTTATGACACCAAAGTATTTTTAGGAAAGAAAACGTCTTTCCAAAGTCCTAGAGTGGGGTTATCTCTTAATACTAATGAGGGTTAGGTACATCATCTGTGATCTGTCTTAGATCACACCCATGTTTAGCGTATATCTATATACATATAGGTTGCGGAGCACCCCAGCGCCATCATTTCTTGTTCTCGTTTTGGGGACGAGTTGAAAGGCCTCGCTGAACCTCCTGGTATCTAGGCTCCATGGACGTGGCGGTGGTGATCGTAGCGTACAACACAGATCTGGCCCAGCCGAGAATAACCTGGTCGTGAGGCGCATCGACAGATAGACGACCGCTCACGGACTCACTCTTTCACTACCCAAGACAGAGACCCTCATGTTGACCAGACGAGGGATACCAACGATTATACCGATGACAGTCGGGATGGAACAAACGGGAACTAGGGGAGGGGGGCAAGTATCTGGGGGTGACCCTAGATACGAAGCTGACCTTCGGGACACACATAAAACGGATGGCCAAGAGGGCGGCGGTGAAGATTGCATCGCTTAGCCGCCTGATGGCCAACACGCTCGAATAGAAACCATCGATACGCAGACTACTGCTCGCAACGGCTCACTCGATCCTCCTGCATGGCGCAGAGATTGAGGCGGACGCGCCCGCCGTTAAAAAGTACAGAAAAGCAATGACGTACGTACAAAGACAAGGGGCACTAAGGCGCGTACGCCTACAGGACCGTCTCGGCCGAGGCGGTTCTGGTGGTGGCAGGCGTGATTCCTATAGACCTACTAGCCACAGAACGCAAACGAATTTATGAACGCGACGAACGGACCGAAAGTGTTGACGCGGCAACGCGTGAAAGGGAAAGGACCCTGATGACCGAGACGGGTGGAAGGTCGACCAGACGACTTATACGGGACCTAAGACGGTGGACAGAGCAGGGTTTTGAGGAGGTAAATTTCTACCTAACTCAATTCCTGACCGGACATGGAAACTTCCACACGCCATGAAACGGATACGGACGCCACACTTTAAGTACTGCGGACACATACGAGACAACCTGGAACCTACGTTCTTCACGTGCGACGGATGGACGACACTAAGACAACCACTGGAATAGAGGACAGGTGTTATCGCACCTGATAACATAATCCGATCGATGCTACAGGAAGAAGACCGCTGGACGCTCGTCGCCACGTTGATCGAGGCGGTTCTGAGAGAAAAGGAAGAGGACGGATGTCTGGAGAGTGAATGAAAATGATTAGCAAAGAAATGAAAGGTGATGATGTATGAATGGGATCTTGGGGACTGACAGACGGCAAGAAACGGACGATGGACAGGTCCCGCGGGGGTGAAGTTATACTTACGTATTGCCACCCCGCGGAGACAGGTCGGAAGCGGTTTTTAGTCGGTAGGCCATGACGAAAGTGAGGACACGAAAGAGAACGCGTGTCTCTCCTATGTTTTCCCCCTCGTAAAAGAAAATAATAATACGTAGAATGATAATAATGGTTACTGTAATAATTTAGATGACAATAATGACAATAATAGAAGAAAAGGAGAGTGAGGAATTCGGAGTTTGTATTATGCCCCACATATTCGATTAATCTTCATTGATACAATTATTATGGGAAGTATAGGAAGAGCTGGGAATAGGGAGGGAGAAGAGGAGACAGGGAGAGGTGTCACGATTGAAGTGATAGCTTTAACGAGGGAGGAAATAATTTGCTGATTTTCATGGTTTTTTTTTTAAAGGAAAGATTTCTTCGCCATTTTTTAGACTTTGGGTACTTTATTACTACTTTCGGTTGTTACATGGGATTTTTTTTATCAATCTTTAGAAATGACAGATATGGCATGGTCTTGTAAACTGCACTTTCAAAACTGTCGCGACGTATAGCAAAGAAACCAATCGACCGATTCTCATGAAATATGGTATAAGACTTTCTAACCTTATTGTCTAAAGCGTGATCCTAAATGTTATAGAAGATTACAAGAAAATTTTATTATTGAAAACTGTAGCCATTTTTCCGGAGTATTCAATCGTTTTGTTTCAAAGCGCATCACTCCATCAAATCCCACGGTTTCGCACTTTTTCTTGGTTTATATTCTGCGTATGAATGTTAATGGAAGAATAATTTTAATGGGTTTTTTCAGATTAATCCCGCCGACGCTACTTATCACGCCATCTGACAACATCCGCCGCAACCCGTTTAGAAGACTGTGCCATACCTCCGGCTTTTTTAAAATATAAATAAACAAAAAATACCATGTATCAGCTAAAAATGATAAAGAAATCTTCCCTTTAAAAAAAACATCACGAAAATCCGTAATGTTTTCCCCGCCTGAAGGTATCACCCCCCTTCTGCTCAAAATACACATACATATACATGTAAAACTCCAATTGCGACGTACCTCGTATTCAGCTCGTTGCCATTTCGCGCTCAAAGAGGGGGCACATTTGCTAGCCCCGGCGTGTAGCACACGCCCCGGATCTCTGGCCCACGTTTCCAGACCATCTGCCAAAATTACTTGCAATTCGTGATAGTTGCGAGAGGAGCATGCGGGGGTGGGGCGTACCGACACGAGGAGACACGATGCTCGAAGGACCGCGCGATCCCAGACAGCTATAAGGATCGGAGGCAGTTCAAGAAGCCAAGCTCAACGAAGTAAGACACCGCTACCAAAGGTATCTATACGGAAAGGGAGGACGACAAGGTTGCAGAAGGGATCCGAAGGGACGAGACAAGAACGAGACGGAGATAGTTGAGTAAACTTTGCTCCGACTTCGCATTGGCCGCGACGATGTGCGCCGAGTCTGGGTCGCACCTTACCGCATGAATACGTAATTCAGTAATCCGCGGCCGTCTTGCTCTTTGTCCCTCTCTCGTTTACGCACCTGATCTGCCGTCTCACTCGTCCTTTCGCTAATAACCAGACCTTCTCTTCGAACCGGAATAACGCGAATGTTTATATATATACAGGATGATTCACAACTATTGGAGTTTCCTTGCTGAGTATATAGGGTATGCCACTGCGAGCAAAACGCTTTTTTTTAACGCCGTGCGACAAAAATTAGCCAAGATATTCGCGTTCAAACTCCGACGCTGAGTAAACGATGGCACGGTAGTTGCTCATGCGCGATTTTTTTTCTCCATGGCGTTACATCCATCTAGCTCAGCGAGAAACGAGACTTTGGATTCATTTAAATCGGTACTCAAAAAGCAAACAAAATGAAGTTTCGAGGGTTTATTCTAGATGTGTTGACGTATACAAAAAGAATTTTTAAACGTTAAAATAAGGGTTTAGTCGTAGCTACACCAACAAAGAACCTCACTTAAGAACGCCTTCGATTTTATTGAAACTCATCTATGTGATAAAGCATTGAAGAATTCTAGACACGTATTTTTTTATCAGCGGAAAAACGTTTTTGAGGGGGGAAATCACCTCTCGAAGAAAAGCGTGTCGCGGGGTGATTTAGCAGTTTCACGCATAAGCAGGCCACCAATCTAAATGAAACAAAAACTAAAATTCTTCTAATTAAAGCAATGGAAAATCCAGTATAGAAGTTTTGAAGAAAAAAAATTAATGAAAGTCTGACACCCGTTTCTTTGAGGGTTGCCGAGCCCCCTGAATATAAGTTAATCGTTGAGGATTCGGCTTCGGTCCGGCCAATGAAGATGTTGAAGATGTTTTCTTTACGTTTCGGTCCTCTGGTTCGGGTCCTCTTCAGAAGTTATATTTTTCTGTATAAGTTACAATTTTTTACAATCACGTTTGAAAAAGTTATATACATGAGCGTTTTGTGTTATGATTCTGTTATATAAGTGTTGTGTCATTTTGTATAACTATTATGTTAATTCAGTTTTGGTTATAAATATATTAATATAATCTGAATAATTTCTTATATTGTGCTGCTTATTTTTATGTATCGGTGTTTGAAATGTACGATGTGTGAGAAAGAGGGTTATTTCATTATGGAGTTATAAAGAGATGAAATATGAAAGATAACTAACCTCGATGTTGTTGATGTTTCAGGATTTTTGCACATATTTGGAAGGTTATTTCGAAAAAAATATTATTTATGGAAGTAAATAATGTTTGGTGGGAAGATACTCAATCGATGGGAATACTATCGTTTATCGGCGATTTTTCTTATCTGCAATGGATAAATAATTATAAAAAAAAGTTTTATGTTTTATTAGTGAAAGTTTAGTGTAAGAGATTGAACTGAAAGAAGTTGTAGTAAAAAAAGATTTGAAAGACTATGATGATTACCTATGGTATTATGATAAAGACTATGAGTTAGTTCTTAAGAATTTGTTTTCCCTTCCAAAATAAGCAAAAATTCGAAATTCACAGTTTTTTCGTTACATGTTGGGTTGTGTGGTCAACGAAAGTTCGAGAGAAACTGAGTGGTGTATTAATTTCCTGAAGCTTATTCGAGTCTATGTACTACGAATCGGGGGGGAAAGATCATTTAGGCAGTGACGTGTCAAGGAAAATAAAATAGGTGTGTCAAGTTAGGGGTATTTAAAATTAGTTTATAATGTCCTCAAAATTAGTTTATCATGTCAATATATTAATTAGTTTATAGTGTCTAATTTTTAAATTGTTATATGAGGTAAAGTATTGTAAAATGTTTTAATAGTTATATTATGAAGTTGTAGATTGAGCTTAGTTTTTTTATGTGAGTTCTAAAATTTATAGCGTTGGAGTGTGCCTTAATTTGGATCATTTCTAGGATTAGTCTTTTTTTTAACCAATTTTCGTTGTTTAGAATTTTTACATTGTCAAATATAAAGTCGTGTTTTTGTTCTATTGCATATTGTGCTAAAGCTGTATGTATTGTGGTAGTGCGTTTTATGCTATTTTCGTGTTCTTTTAATCTGGTTTCGAGGTATCTTTTGGTTTGGCCAATGTATGTGGCATTGCAGTCTTTACAGTCGATTTTGTAAACTATGTTGGATTTTCGGTTGTTTTTTCAAAAGTGCAAACCCCTACCATCCCCTGAATTCTTCTAACCTTAGTGTCTAAAACATGATCCTAATGTCTTGTCTTGTCAATATTCTCGAAAATTTAAAAACCAAGTGTCTATTCTTTTATTGCAAAATGTGGTCACTTATTTCGGAAAATGCCAACTTTTTGTTTCAAACCGTACCATTTCATCGTTTTTCAACATTTGTAACGTTTTCTTGGTTCATACTCTGCGTACGAGTGTTAATGAAAGAAAAAAATTCGTTGGGTCTTTCCGATGAATCCCGCCAATACTACGTGTCACGCCGTCTGACAACATCCGCCGCAACCGCTTTAGAAGGCCGTACCATACCTCGGCCATTTTTTAAGATTAATGAAAAAAACACCATGTACCAGCCAAACGTATTAATAAAGCATACATTAGAACTAAAAAATTATGAACAAATCAGGACTTCTAAAAAAAATCATGACAATCAGCAATTTTTTTGCCGCCTAAAGTCATCTCCCCCTTAAGAAAAAAGCGTTTTGCTCGTAATGACACACCCTATTTGCTCTCAAACCCTAAGAGTTGTGAATCTCTCTATATGTACTTTACACATTTAGAGTCCTTATCCAATACTTCGCTAGCACCCTAGTTCGCACTATATACCAAACAGGATCGAGCCTCTTCCATGCGGTATCTCTTCATCACGGTCCTCGACTCCTTTCGCATCGCACCAACCCTCCACAATCCCGCATAACTGTGCATATAATTCCACTGTACATGTGAGGATGCTTCGCAGGACTCTCCTGCAGCCCGTAGACAAAACGCCTCGTCACATTCCGGGATCACGAGTGCGCCAATCCGAGGGCCACGAGCTTTTAGCCGAGCAGACAAATATGCACCACGCACAAATGGAAATACACTCGCGATTATTACGAGAGACTTTTGCATGAAGAAGTCTCTTCTTTTCGTTGCTGGTTCTTTTTTTCTCTAGTTCTGCATCTATACGATTGTCTGTTTAACGCAACGAGGGCGCGACAGGCTCAAAGGAGAAGGGTTTAATTCATTAAAAGGGAAAATGCATCATTTTCCAGTTTACGATTTTGTAATACTTCGTTATGCAAGTTAAAAATGAGAAAACTTGATGTTTTAAACACAGTTCTTTTACATTAATGGTGGACAGATGGAGCTTGTATACGTTATTCTTGTACAGTATGAGGATCGAAAAAGAAAGTTTTCACACACGCAGCTTTTTAAAATAAGTTCGCAACGAAAAGAAACCGGCTAATTATTTTATTTTTTATTTTATTGCAAATATCAATTACGTAAGTGAATAGAAATTTCTCAGAAATTGTACAACAAATAGCAAAATGTACTAACACGATTTAAAAAAAAAATTTTAAGATTTTAAGGCACTTATTCTTTAAATATATATATATATATATGTGTGTGTGTGTGTGTGTGTTATTATATATAATTATGTATTATTGTGTTATCGCGTCGCTCATCACAGAGTACAGCTACGATTGGTCCGCAGTTTGACTAACGCGACCAACTGTGGGACGCATTACTATGCGCGGAAAACAGCTGCCATTTCAGTTTTGCGAATAAAACGACCTATAATTTGTTCACGAACAAGAGCTTCAAAGAATTATTTTATATGAACAAAGACTAGAATTCTTAGATTAGAAGTGTGAGGTAAATTTGAAAAAACTGTTTCTAAAGAAAAAAGGATTAATTGTTTGAAAACTTGACAAAGCATCAAATGAATGAGTGGAAAGAGTAAAAAAAATTGGCAGAAATTGGAAATTTCGAAGCTCTTGAGCAACCGCTAAATATTCATTGGCCGGCTAGAGCTTTGGCGAAGTTAATTCAAAAATTATAAAACGTAAAATTCATGGGTGAGGAGTGGACGAAAAAAAGAGATCGATTTTTTAATGAAAATTTAAATTTTTGGGAGGCTTGGGCGACCTTTAAATATTTTTTTACCGTTCGCAGCTTTCGGGACAATTTTTTTTTCGGTAAAGATAATAGGATGGTGAGAAAAGGAAAAAGAAGGTAAAATTTGTGCTACCCTAATACACACACGCACGCGCACACACACACACACGCACGCACACGCACATATTTATATATGTATGTATGTATGTATATACAGGGTGACAATTATAAAGTAGCCATGCATTGTCAAAGGGGCTTGCACGGGAACTTTTTAGCTGAGAAAAATATTATTTTTAATGGTTTTTCCAATCCTCTTCTGCAAAAATATAGCGTATTTTTGTGATACGTAGTATTTGCCAAAAAAATGAGCATTCTGGAAAACCAAAACTCGATTTTACAGCAGAACGAAGATCATTAAATTCCGAATACCAAACACTGTTGAAAAACTTTTTTTGTGCATCCCGTCATCGAGGAAAAAATTATCAAAGATACATTTCAAAGTAGATTAATGGCATTTAATTCCATTAAAAGAATATTTTTAAATGAGTATTCCGTGTTCGGAATTTAATTATCTTCATTTTGCTGTACGCAATATGAAATTTTGATTTTTTTTCCAGAATGCTCCATTTTTTCTGGTAAATACTGCTCATCAGAAAAATTCACTATATTTTTTCTCGACGCACATCCGAAAAACCATTGGATATATTTTTCTCGGTCGCAAAATCTCCGCGCCAGACCCTTTCAACCACATGGCCACCTTGTAATTCTCAACCTGTATATTTATATGTGTGTCTAGAAAAGTGCGTCTACATTTTACATTATATAGGGGAGGTTGGTATTTTTCATCAATAATGGATCATTTTCGAGTTTTTGATTTTGTAACAATTCGTTGTGCAAGTAAAAAATGAAAATGAAAAATTTGATGTCGTTGCGATTGCACGATTGTCTACCAAACGCAATTTTTTAAATTCATCATGGACGGATAGTGCTGCTATGTTTTATTCTTTTACAATATGAGTAAAAGAAAAAGTATTTGCACGCACAATTTTTTTACATAATTTGAAAATTATATTTAAATAGTTGCGTGTACTTTTTTCTTCCTCCAAATATTCTCGAAACTTTTTTTCCATGAAAAAATTCAGTTCTGCGATTATTTTATTCAATAACTCATTTCGAATATGAATAACGTATGTCAATATAATTCCTTACAAAATAGAAGCGAAACAACAAAATGTACAAATACTTCTTTTAAACACAGCAACATGTTTAATAATAATTCATTTCTTCAATTCCAACCCTTAGTTTACATTACAAGGGTGTTCGCCCACCTTCGATTTTGTTGAAACTCATATGTGTGATAATGCATTGAAGACTACATAAATTTTTTGTCGTCGGTGAAACGTGTTTAAGGAGACGCCTCTCTTGAGGGGTGGTTTCTCCCCTTACAACCGTTTTTTCGCCGATAAAAAAATCCGTGTCTAATACGTTTCAAAGCTTTATCACGTATATGTGTTTCAACCAAATCGACGGCGGACACTTAAGTGACCTTCCTTGTTATCCTTCAGTATACCTTTTCGTGTTTTTACGTGCTACCCTTCTCAATTGAACCTTTTCCTATCACTCCCTACCCGCACTTCGATAACCTAACCTAACTTCGTAAAAAAACGTGAAAATGACGTCTGAATATAACATTATGTAGCTTTCGTGCCAACACTAAAAGCGTACAGTGAGACAAGTAATTCTCAACGTACTGCAACATTTCCCGTGGCTAATCTGGATGAATTTCGGAGGATTTAACCGCTGAGCCATATTTTATCCGTAATCTTCCGTCAGCAAATGTATAGCTAAAACTTTCAACGCGAAGTAAATGAACACGAATATTTTATTGAAAATTAGAAACCACGGTCTTTTTTTGAATGGTATGAATTGTTTGGTATATATATATATATATTTTTTTTTCATTTTTTTACGCGTCTCGTAATTTTTTTATTATTTGAGAAGCACTGTCTCGATGAATGTTTAATGTGGTAGTCGTTGGTGGAAGTATTACTATCGACAGATTACTACGTACTTATTCAATAAAAAATGCCTTCCCCCCTCTCTCTCTCTCCCCCTCTTCTTTTCGCTCCACTTTCATCATTTAGTCGCTCTAGAAGATGCTTCGTCGGTTTTCAGTAAAAGGTCATCAGGGTCATTAACTTCACCAAAGTCATCAGGGCCATCAAGGTCACCAAGGTCATCAGGATCATCAAGGTCACCAAGGTCATCAAGATAGGAAGCATCATACCAAATTCCGCTAAGCCTGGTGTGCAACCTCCGGTAGAGTACAGCGTAGTTCCGGTCTCTGCAGCTCGTGAATTAAACCGATCCTCGCGGCCACCCGTTTCCGGTTCGCGCTCCGTTTCTGCGCCTCTTCCTTCCTGTCCCTCCCTCAGGCAACACTTGTTCTCTCAAGCTCGTCCGCTCATACAGTAATGAGCATGGAATTGCAAGAAGCAAGTGGCAAAAGCCTACCACTTCGCGGACTTTAATACTCTGGGAAAAGTCTTGATGCTCCGATACGATAGGCTGGATGAAGAATAGTGCTCATAGCTTGTCGCAGAGTCAGACATACGAAAATTCCACTTTCATTTTTCCTAATAAAATAATATGGTAGTTGGCTATGTTTTTCTTGTCGAAGGAGCCAATTGCACCATTAATCGATAAATGAAGAATGATTTTGGAACAATATAAAACTTAAAAAATCATGGATGTTGATTCGCCGAACGAGAGCAATTTGAAAGAATTGCTTTTCGGCAAACACGTTACGGTGAATTTTGTTTTATTGCACTTTCGCATAGATGTAACCACGGAGAGATTATTTCGCTGCTAATGAACAATGATAATATTAATAGTAATAGACAAAGTGATATAAAATTAATATATTACAATAATCATATATAATAAATACATTATGATAATAGGCAAATGTACAAAACTAATGATGATCATGATGCTTGAATGTCATGATAAAAATATAAAAGGTAGGGATATGTTAAGAATAATAATAGTCACAATAATTAATAAATATAGATAAATATAATGCACAAACATATAATAATAATCATAATGACGATGATGATAATAATACAACAATAATAAGATGATACAAAAATATGGCAATAATAGTAAATATAATAATAAGTTAATAATAGAATAAAAATTAATTTAAAAAAGAAGACAAGCATAACGCATAAATGAGTGATAATAATAATGGAGAATAAAAAAACGAATCCAGACTCTTCGCTCCTGTTAATAATCATAATGACGATGATGACAATATGAATAGAATGATAATGAAATAATTTTTCAAAAGATGGCAATAATAATAGACCTAGTAATAAATAAATAATGAACCGAAAAATGAATAAATAAATAAAGACACGCATAATGCATAAATAAATCATAATAATAATAATAAATACGACAGCAGACTCCTCGCACCAATTTTTGCATTCCTTAGCCTAGATATTTTTCGCAACAAGAGGATAAACACGATGACGAGAAAAAAAAAAGCACAAAATCATAAAGAATTTAGCTCGATTGCCCGCTCATTTATGGTGCTGACTTACTACGACGATATTTTATACAGTTTGAGGAAAATGGCTGAACATTCTCATGGTATGTAGGTAGCGCTACAAAATTTTACTGCAGGCCGTATAAACGCAGTGCGCGTGGTTCGCGCATGCAGTAGGTATACGTCCAGCGGGCTTGCACAGGAGAGCTCCGCGAAAGGGTTGAATAGGTTGGCGATATGGCGTCCCACGTGGTTAGTGACAGCGTTCTGGGCAGCTATCCACAAGCCCGAGAATGATTAAATCAGCTGAAATTCCATTTTCCCTAGTGCGCGGTATGTACTCGTCAGGAACGCCCGCGCGTGCGTTCTGTTGTATATCTATACGCATATATCTGCGGCCGAAACGAAATTTCGCGAGCGCGGTTTATGAGAGCTTCACGCACGTATGTATACAGGGTGATGGACAACTATTAGGGTGCCCTCGATGAGCACCCACATAGAGTGGGTAATTGCAAGCAAAACGCTTTTTTTTTCAATTTCGTGCGACAACAATTGACGGGGGATTTACGTTGAAAGTCCGACGCTGAGTCAACAATGACACAGTAGTTTCTCACGCGCGATTTATTTTTCTTCAAGTATCAATCAAAAGTTTGTTATTCTTTACCGTTTTTTTTTCAACTTCAAACGCGAATTTTTCAGCCTATTTTTGTTACACATTTTAGGGGGTAGTCAAGAAAATTGAAAAACTCGTTTTTTGGCACTTTTTTCAAGTGTAGACTGTGGAGGATGTGTTCTCGAAAGGAAATTTTTCGAAATTCCTAATATTTACAAAGTTATAGCCGTTTAAGGGGAGATATACACCTGGATGGTCGACCGTAGAAGACCTACACTATGGGCCTGGTATCGATGATCCCATGTAAGTTGACAAATTTCATGATTTATTCATTCCCAAATTTTTAAACGCGTTTTTCTCAAAACCACGTTTTTCAAATCGGTACCCAAAATTTCTCGAAAACCAATGAACCGATTGCCTCGAGGTTTTTTGTGGTTATTCTATACACCATTATCTAGTACTTGTCATAGGATTTTTTTTCCGTTACTTAGTTTTTGTTTTATAGGCAAAATAATAACTAATTTTTGGCCCAAAAATCACTATGTATGTTCAAACGTCCTCCATTTTGTCATAAATCGATATATTCAAAATCGGCTATAACAAGTACTAGATTATAGTATCTAATTTCATCATCTTTTTGGTTTTTTTTCAGATGATTTTTGAGGAAACACCAATGGGTACCGTATACGCAGATTTTTTACGACGCTCCAAGGATCTTACAATATCCTTGTATATTTTTGATATTTTTAAATAAAGAATATTAAACATATTTTTGAATGTATGTACTTTTAGATAATTAAAACCCCAATAGGAAATTTCAAATAGTTTTCCTTGAAAAAATTCACAAAAATGACCTTTTTCCGGCTCCTAGGTGTATATCTCCCCTTAAATACGGCCGGATTGAGAGGCTGTATCGGCGCGAAGTAGACAATGGTCAATAGTCTCCGTACAACAAACACCATTCATTTCGAAGTCGAAGAAGGCACACTTTACGAGGCAGGAATGGCCGATTGAGGGGGGGGGGGCGATACCTCTAGGCCGGGAAGAAAATTGCTGATTTTCATGATTATTTTTTAAAGGAAAGTTTTCTTCGCCATTTTTGAGACGTAGGGTATGTTTTGGCGTGACGTATAGCTAAAAAACGAATGGGCTGATTCTCATAAAATTTGGTATACATTTTTCTAACCTTATTCTCTAAAATGTGATCCTAAATGTTTTTGAAAATTGGAACAAAAGTATTTTTTTATTGCAAAATGTAGCAATTTTTCGGAAAATTCAATATTTTTGTATCAATGCGTACTGTTTCATCGATTGTCAACACTTCTCATGTTTTCTTCTTTCATATTCTTGTGATGCGTATGAGTGATAGTAAAATAAAAATCCCGCCGACACTACGTGTTACGCCGCCTGGCATCATCCTCTGCAATCCGTTTGAAAGACCGTGCCAAACCTCCTCCATTTTCTAACATCAATTTTTTTAAATACCATGTAACAGGCGGAATTAATAATAAAACATACCCTAAGTGTCAAAAATGGTGAAGAAATCTTTGCTTTCGAAAAATTCATGAAAATGAGCAATTTCTTTCTCGCCTAAAGGTATCTCCCCCGTTAATGTAACGTAAGTATGACATGCCACTATACCACTTACAAGGAACATCACCTAAGTGTCCGCCTTTGAATTTATCGAAACTCATATATGTGGTAAAGCATTGAAAACTATTGACACGTATTTTTTTTGTAGGCAGAAAAATGGTTTCAAGAAAGGGAGGGAAACCACCCCTCAAAGAAAAGCGTGTCGAGGGGTGATTTAGCAGTTTAAGCCATACGCAGTCCACCGAGCTGAATGCAAACAAAAACCAAAATTCTTTTAATGTAAAGCGATGAAAAATCCACTATTGAGGTATTAAAAAAATTAAATCAAGGGTTGACACGCCCTTCTTTGACAGGTGGTTCCCCCCCCCCCCCTAAAACGATTTTTCCGCGGATAAAATAAATGCGTCTCTAATAGTTTTCAATGTTTTATGACGTATATGACTTTCAACCAAATCGAAGTGATGGTCCTTATTGCGGCGGTCTGAAATTGAATTCAAAACTTCAAACGCGTTTTTCTCAAAACTACTTGTTTCAACCTGGTTGACATAAAGCGCAAGTTCTATTCAACATATTGACTTTAAATTTGGTATGGGCCTCCAATATACATCCCTCTATACTCCCTATCTCGGACATTGCAAAATTATTATTACCATTAAAAAAGTAAAACTTTGAAAAAAACAGGGCGAAAAATTAACCTTTTACCAGACAGTCACAATTGAAAAAAAATTCTTTGGTACCTGCCATAATTTTTATTTGTTCTGTACGTTCTTGCTACATAAATAAAATTAAAATTAAAAAATGGTTGGTAAAAATATATATTCTTTTTTTATCAAACCCCAAAAAACGCCAGAAATTTGGGTCTGTAGACTAAAATACCCATTAAAAAAGGAGCGTTTTGCTCGATATTACACAAACTATATGCCCACAAAAGTTACCCTAAGAGTTGTACATCACCTTGTATATAAATACCATCTATATGTTTCTGTCACCTCGGATAGCTTCACCGATGACTGCCAATGGCGAAAAGGACGCGAGTAACGAGATCCGACGCAAAAAATCAACGCGCCTACATGCGCCCTTACTATTCTCAGAAATTCAATCGCGCTCGATGCAACGGACCCTAACGGGAAGCCCCGCGGAAGTTACATACATCGACGCATACAGGAATGTGGCATATGATCCCCCTCTGTATAATGCGTGTAACGCGCGTGTCCTTCAAGGGGTCTTCTCACTGTGGACGTTTAAAAAAGGCTATTTTCATGCATTTTTTTGATAAGTTTATATTGTAGATATCGATATAAAAGTTGTTATACTCAATAAATACACTTTCGAAATTTATTTAAAAAAGGGTTATGTATTTATGTAACCCAAACAAACTTTAAACGCGTTTTTTCTCGAAACAACGTTTTTTGACAACTTGTTGATAAAATCTTCGAAACTACTGAACCGATCCTCATGAAATTTTAACCATATATTCTTTACAACTATAGCTATAGCGCATATGGAATTTTTTTGTTTAAATTTTGATATTTATTTATTTTTTCGCCGAAAACGGTGAACAAACATGTTTTTTTCGAAAAATGTCCGCCATTTTGATATTTTTGCATATATATCAAAAATCGTATGATATGCGCTAAAGCCATTAACATACTGAATCTAAAACCGTTTGATTTTTTTGTTTCGAATGATCCATCTCCAATTTCATCAATAGCGTAGACCTACAACTTTTTTAGGAAATTTTTTTAACCACCATCTTCGTCTCTAAATAGTGATTTCAATAAAAAAATGTTTAAATGTATTTCGAAAGTATATTTATTAAGTGTGACAACTTTTATATCATTGTCTGTAATATAAACCTATCAAAAAAATCATGAAAACAGCCTTTTTTAGCGTCTAAAGTGAGAAGACCCCTCAACGTTAGGTGCATGGTCCCCGATATTTCCGATAAAAAAATATATCGACGAAAAATCGTCGATTCTTTTGCTTTTTCGTAAAAACTATGTTTTATGGAACGACGTAAAACGAACCTCAAAGTCTATTCGTCCGTTTCAGTTCAAATTCGAACAGAGCATCGTTTATGAACATTCTCTGTCGTATGAGCGGATGATTTTTTTATACCTTCGCCCATGTGTTAATGACGTATGATTAAAATTGTTTTTTCTATCGAAAATCGAACTGTTTTCCTTACAGCTCGCTGTTTTCGTAATTTTTATTTTTGCAATATTTCTACGCAGTATCCGGTTATACGAAAGTGCTATTTTTATATTAAAAGTAATTTTTTCGTTTCCGTTTCAGATGACCCAAGTTACCAGAACCACCATACCGATTAGCCAAGCAGCAACGGTAGCCCTTTGTTTAAATAATAAAAACTCTATCGTTGATCGATATTTTTCAATTAAAAAAAAAACTCAAACTCGGCAAGACTGTGTATGAATTATGTGTAAAATCCTCACCTCGTCATCCCAATAGTCTCATAAGAAAAAAATATTCATTAGTATTAATAAATTTACGCGGAGCCGTTTAAAACCGCAAATCTTCGGTATCTCAAATTATTCCGATATACTTTATTCCGCTACCTCGGACACTGCATACAATACTTTGAGAAAGATAAATCTATCGGAAAATCATAAAAGATGTTTTCCATCATTACTATCATTATTGCCATGATTATTCTCATTATCACAGCATCCTAATCACCAAAAAAGCACCCCACAAACAGCAGGAAACTTCATTATTATTATCTCCAAAATAGACATAATTATAAAAAGCACGCGTCGAACAAAAAAAGTATATTCAGGTGTTCAGCTCCACCAACCTACAGTCCCATAATTACAGGCTATTATCAAACCCTCGTGAATTAAATTCCACACTTCAAGAGCCGATTACCCACCCGACGCCATCAGGCGTCCGACACTCAAACGCCCTCGCATAATTCTCTTTTTTTCTTACAAGTATAACGAGTGATTGTGGTCACCAGGGGGGGGATCTCGCCCATGCGTGATTTTCAATCTTCGGATTTTTCGCTAGATCGGGGGTGGCTCTCGTCCGGGCCGCATCGTTCGGAGCCGGTCAGTCGCAATGACCAATCACTGTAATAGCTGCGTGCATACAGATGATATATAGGGTCAATCACAATTCGGGCTCTCGGTCGATGGATTAACCCTAGTGCAATTTGACGTAATTGTCACGTCGAAACGAGTTTGCCGGTCTCTTTCTCTCTGTCGGAATGTGTTCCACAGATCGATGGACCAAAGTGGATGGTGTCGTCGTGGTCAACAGTGCTATAGGCAACTCCATACGTATATAGGCATACATATGCGAAAAGGCAACCGTGGGTGAATACATTCGAACGAGAACTGGAGACGAACATTATGTGAGGTGTTCGCATAGAGTGATCCGGTAGAAAGCACCCCTCACGAGCAATTAGCCAACGATTGTTTAACGCTTCGCCACTATAATTGGCAATTATTCGACAGTAGACGATACAGGTAGTATTTGTGGTACGGCGATCGACGCAGGTAAAAATCAGACTGTTTCAGAAAATCCGACTGAATCAGAAAAATCAGTATGTTTGAAAAATTGTGGTAAAGAGAGAGAGAGAGAGAGAGAGAGAGAGAGAGAGAGAGAGAGAGAGAGAGAGAGAAAGTTCTTCTTCAGACATCTGGAGAGTATACTCCCAATGAATAAATTTCAATATTCCTGGACGTATACGTGGGGAACACGAGGACTTTTTTTTTCGAATCGTATAGCTAGACGTTTTCCACTTGTAAAAAATATGACAATACACTATATGGATTTATAAATATGTATGAAAACATTACACATCTGTATATATGTATTTCTGTATATATATATCTATATATATGTAAAAGCGCGTGCCCTAGACGAGTGTAGGCATATGTCGGCTCGATGGTCCTTGACCGCGTGTCATATACCGGGATGCATATGCTTTTGCATAGTTGCTCTGCATATTGCGACGTTCCATGCATTTCTAACGTCCTTTATCGTGCTCGGCATGCTATGTGTATACGCGCGCGCACATACACACACACACACACACACACACACACACACACACACACACATATATATACAGGGTGAGTCGCGAACAACAGAACACCTGAATATTGCTGTTGGATTGAAAAATACGGAGTATGTACACATCGAAATTTGAATGGTTGTGAGAACACACATAGCTATCATAACTTTTTTTTTTCATTTTTGTTTGTTTTTTCAAGGTCATCAAAGTTTTTTTTTAAAGAATGGCATATTTTTTCCCCTTGCACATTGTAGCCGGCATCCAAACGAATTCAATCATGTAACATAGTATGACCTTCAAATTACCTTCAACCTAGAAATATTGAATAAATCATTTTTTAACGTACAAGAGATTCTTCTTTATTTCTATTACGCTAAATCAGCGGTTCGCAAACGTTTTTGGCAACGGAACCCATTTGAAACAGTAAATATTTTACAGAACCCTAAAATAAGCAAAACCTGGTTTTGTGTCTATTTTTTAACGAAAATCGTACAAAAATAGGTACTTTACATACCAATGTATTAATTGCACTGTGCATTGATGAAATTGTATCCATTTATTGGGAGGTACGAAGTTGTTTTTTGTCAGCGGAGCCCTGGCAGAGGCATTGCGGAGCCCCAGGGCTCCCCGGAGCACACTTTGAGTATGGCGAAGCTAAATGATTCCTGTGAGCGGTTTACATTCAAATGTATCAAGATAACACAACAGACTAACAGGCGCAGTGATGACAGAAGATTTACGAAACACCGTCACCTATTCGTGATCAAAGTGATTTCAAGGTCGACCCCACTAGTTTTACAGGGAAACCCCTTTTTACCACAAATGACCTACGCCATGACCTTGGGAAGACCTCGGAATGCACAGAAATTTGCAGAGCGGTAATTAAAGCAAGACAAGCAAAGAAGGCGGAGGTTTCAAACGCAAATGATGTTTTTATTGCATGATACGTTCAAACATTTGTCCATTAACCGATACGATTTCGGAATGATGCGTGAACTCTTTGCAACGGCTCGTTAAAAACCGCTCGACAAGCGAGGTTTATCCGTTGCTTCACATCTCTCCGAGTGGCTTGTACATCTCTGTAAAATTTGCACTTCATTGCACCCCAGAAAAAATAGTCCTTTATCGTAGTCGTATTTATCGTATTGATGGTTACTTTTGTACCGAATAAACGGCATTTGCAGCAAGGGTCACTGCCTTATTGTCGTTTGAAGAAAAGCGCAGCTTGAAGACATCGTTTGCTTGTGGATGCTTGCAAAGAACATGCTCCATCGGTAAGCATGTGTAAAAAGTGGTTTCAACGATTTGAAAAGTTTATTTTTTTATTTGGATCATCATCCGCATGAAAAGCCGCCGAAAATTCGTGAAGACGCACCATTTGAAGTATGTTTGGGCGAAGATGCGTGTCACTCGAAACACGAATTGACAACAGTGTCAACTGCTATCCAACGATGCATTTTCTTACGTCAAAAATACCGCTACCTCCAAAGAACTCGAAGTGATCTTGAACACCTCGCCTAAAGACCTGAACACCTCACCTCTTGATCCTCACCAGCTCGACCTGAGAATAAAACACAACTAACCGCACTCTACGTCCTGAAACTAATGGAACCTTTGCCTCAAATTTTTTACGCAAATATCAATATGCTAAGAACACATCTAAGATCGTCACGTCCACTGAGTCACCCTGCACATAAACCTTGATCGAGTACTTATTCCAAGCGTCGAGCAAGTCAGACCCCTCGTACATGCAATACGGCCGAGTTGTACAAAATGGCGTCAAACGTAATCAAAATGGCTGACCATTGACTATATTTCCCCCGTAGCGTGTGTCGCTCGTGCACAGCGCCTCTACCGAGCTTTTCGCCAATTCATCCCGTTGGAAGTAACTCCGCTGAACGAAGTACCTCAAGCCCCAATGGTCAATTTTCCTTTCCTTGTACGCTGTACGCCGATCTGGCGTGATCGGCGATTAACTCTCGCGATCCTCGTTTCGCGTGTGCATGAATACGCATGCACACATGTACTCATATATATGTATATATATATATATATATATACATACATACACACACGCGCATACATAGGTACTATATTCACGTAAATTTTCGAAACGCGAAACGCTTATCAGATCTCTGTGCTCGCTACTAGTAGTGCTTGCGGGAGCTGCGTCAGAGGGCGCTGTGGAGGCCAGTGAGAAAGCGCACGCGCGCCCGCTGGAGTTATATGCGTTATTCACGTATAGTGGCGGGACGAGCGCTCGTGCCGCGAAATGTTGCCGGGGATGAAATATTGCCGCAGGTGCTCGACCGTAACCCGGAAGGCCGCCGGTTACAAGGTTTTACTTTTATCGCGCGTTAACGTCGACCACGAGCAGGGATCGACAGAGACGGATCGCTGCTACCCATTACCGTGTATGAGTGGTCTCTGTAGTACGACGTGGCATGTACGTGTACATACACATATGTATATAGGTGAGGAAAGATGATTTCGATGATATTCGACTTCGAGGACCGTTCTCACAGTCGCCAGTTGTACTGGCCGATGTGAAAATACCGATGTCTTTAGGTGAATCTTTAGATAGATGTAAACATTTTTATATAAACGTTATTTCGGGAACTGCAGTGTCTTCAGAATCAACGATTTGAGGGAAAGAAAATTTAAGGATAAGCCTCGATAAAAATACATGCGCTGATGGTTGACAGTACATTTAGAATGTTCTTTTACTGTACGAAAATGTGAATGGATGTGTGGGTGCATCAAAGGCTTACACCTTGCTGACGTTGTTTTATACATCGATTTCTGATTTTCGAAAGATTGTTGAAATATGGTATTTTAAAAATATTATCTCGAAATTTCAAGTCGATCGGTTCAAAACTAAGGAAGTTATGGGCGTTTATAGGCCGGTTCTGCGAACCGGCGAACTTTAGACCCATTTTTCTCAAAATGATTTTCTCGTAATCGATGACCACGATATCTCAAAACTCACTGCACTGATCAACTTCAAATTTCACAAGGTTCTTTTACATATCAAAGAGCAGTGCTTGAACGAAGGCATTTTTTTCGATGCATAGTTTTCTTTTATTAATGAAAATAGAGCGTTTTTCACCACGAATCTATACTTTCATTTAGACTGCGGTCATTTTTCAAAAAAATCAAGATTTCATTGAATCTTTCGTCCAAGCACTAGATAATTCTATGCTTGGAATTATTTAGTGTAAATTATCTAGTAAAATTATCTAGTAAAATTAATCTAGCAAAAATGATCTAGTAAAAAACAAACTATACGCGTTCGTTTTTTTTTCGGAGGATTTGTTTCCGAGCAGCAGTGGTGACCGCGAAGTTTTTGAACAGCGGTCTGCACAGACCATTGTATCTACCACATTTGTCGATATTTTTAAATAAAAAAATTGCAAAAAATACTGAGAATCATACTCATTAGTTTGAATGAAAATAAATTTGAAAAAATGCACATGTTTTCCCAGAAATAATTGACGAAAATTCCTCTTTTTTCCGGCCATGAGCTACGCGTATTGCGTGAATTGGCCTCTATATGTCAAGTAGAAAATATGTATCATATATACTCAATTCCGGCACGAGGATGTGCTCGTGTATATATATATATATATATATATATATATATATATATATATATATATATATATACATACACATATGTAGGATGTCCTCTTATAAATGGATAATCGTGCAACTGTCGATAGGTCAGATCATGTCCTTCTACTATATGCTAGAATTTCAGTTCAGTAAAAGTTCCACGCTTTTCGTGATTTTGGGCTTTATGTTATTTTTTTTTTTTAATCATCTGCTTTTGGTTTTTCGCATGCCATTTCTAAAAATGATATGAATCGACAACAACTGAGTAACTTTTTAAAGTAATTGGCACGATATGCGTGGTACATTTTTTTACACCGCAGGCTATCCAAGTCAGATATTCGAATCGGTTTGTATGAAAATTCCTCATGATATCTTTTTACATCAAGTTTCATCACTTAACATCTAAGGTTAAAAACAAGACTTTTGTAGATAAAACATATAACCAAGAGTTTTTTTGACCGGCTCAAAAAAAGTTATTCTTTGTAGAAATGGCGTCCGAAAAACGAAAAGCAGATGATTTTTATCTCGAAAACCGTGAGACTTTGACTAAACTGAAATTCGAGCATCTAATAGGGCATGATCTGACCTATCGACAGTTGCAGGATTATCCATTCATAAGAGGACACCCTGTATACATATATTAGGTGGCTGCATATGAAGTGCTTCATTTTCGAGGGAAATAAAAGATAGTGGTTCGTCAGTAAGTTTTCAGCAGCTCGTAGTACATAAGCCCCTTTTTGGGTGGTTTTCCGCGGTCCTTGTTGTCCATAGAAAAATCACCACTTTGGAAGCAGGAATAGCACTCTTTGCATGTTGTATTCGGGGGAGCACCTTCCACATACACTTCCTCTAGCAAACGATGCGTTTCCCCGATTTCCATGCCGAGCAGTAATGGAGCATAACAGCCCGCAAATGTGACGTATTTCGAACAAACCTTGCCAATTAAAATAGACGGTGTTAACGGTTAGCACAAATGGCACGTATGGCGATTCAGCTGGACGCTATGGACAATGGTTGGCAATACATCATGTATACGGCCAACTTTTTATTCGAGAAAATAGTGTACCTAACGCCCATTGGTGTGGCCATAATTTTTTCTGGAGGAGGGCTGAGGGCGCTGACCTTATAAAGAAAAGTGGTTTTGTTCACAATGATCTTAAGAAAATTAATATTTAAAAGATAGTCGATAATCACGTAACACACATAAAATATGAAGCTTCGATCACACGTTAATTTTAACATTAATATCAAACTCCAGCAATATTTAAAGAAATAATCAACTAATTTTTCATCATTTTTTGATTTAGTTACCACTCTTTAAACTTTACTTTCAGTACGTACTCAATTAAATAGGCCTTAGCTTTCTTTTTTTTCCGCAAATCGGTCCAGCACTTTTTCAGTTGGAATTTTTTTTTACAATGTCATGATCTATTTTTAGCAGCGACATATGTGAGAATCGTTCCTGAGGCTTTTTGCTTCTAAGTCACATTTTTATCCGCCTCATAGCAGAAAAACTTCTTTCACAATCGGCGGGGCTCATTGGGAGTAATATGGCTACTTGGAAACGTTCGTGTAAGAAAGGGTAAGTAAGATATTATCTCCTTATCCACCATATTATCTCGCACGGGCCAACCACTGTCACCGCAGACCCAAACGGGCCTGCGGATCTTTGTTTTACAAGTACCAAACTTTTTTCCCCTTATTCTAGATGGTTCAAAGCATCCCTTGAGCCGTTTTAAAAGAAATCAATTTTCTGAAGATTCTACAGTAGTGTAATCCCTTAAATGAGCGAGAAAAAGTTTTAGAAAATAATTATACAAAGTCATGAAAATAATTAATGTAATCATCGAATGTTCGAAAATGCGTGTTTTTATAAATAGATGTAGAAAAATAGGTCAAAAACGTACGTTTGATATGACGATTATTTCATAGCTAACAGTTGATAACAATGAATCGTCTCCATCAATAAGCACAGGGCACACCACTCATACTTCACCCACGACGGCTAAACCCCATGACCGTAAATTATTTTTATATGCTTGCTCGAGTGAAACAAATCAAATTAATCGATTATTTCAATTTAATTATTTCGGATCAATTATTTTCTGGATGGACACCGAAATTTCTGCTGTCCACCCTCTTGGCTACGCTAATGCTAACGTCATCTATTGCCAGCAAGCGGTTTCGTATGCAACCACCTAGAGTGTAGAGAGGGAGGGAGAGAGAGAGAGAGAGAGAGAGAGAGAGAGAGAGAGAGAGAGAGAGAGAGAAATAACCGGCATATACGAATATTCGGTTATGACGATATATACCGTAAAGCATCAACGTACTCATTAAATAATGCATAGATCGTCAGTCCCCAAAAAAGGAAGAAAAAGATGGCAACCCACGTGAATTCAGCGGACAGAATAATGTGATTTGCGCCATTCCCCTGGCTCTCTCGGTAGCTACAAATATATACCATATGCATGTACCGCATGGATATATAATGGTAAGTGCCACTAATACTTTATTTTATACGAGCTATTTACAGCGGCAAAATGTGAAAGCCGCAAAACGGCAGGGACGCACCAACAAGATATCACATAGAACACCCCCCGTCGTGCCGCTGCCATTTCGCCCGCGTGTGAAATTCTCTCATAGTCGAGGCATCGCAGCGACAGCCCTCCAACATGGGGATGTTCGTGGGTATACGATACCAATTATTTTATGGAATAAGAACGAGCGATGCAACCAGTTTTACGGAGGTAGCTGAGAGGTGAGAGGGTGCAGCAGTTGCAAGGAAAAGAGCCGAGGGAGAACTGGGAAACTGGATATGCCAGACATCGCGAGGCTGCCCGAGGAACCGAAGCTTCGAGTGCACTCCACCCTATGGAAAATCTCACAGGATCAGCAGGTCTCATTTTCCGGAACTAATATTTTCGAGCTTAAAGCCTGCTCGAAATCTGTGCAATTTTCTGGAGACAGCACGCACGTTTTTGCAAAAATATATTACTTGAACGTAGTCAAACAGTTTGATTGTTTATTTTTAGAGAAAAATTATTTTTTAACACAATTAACAACAAAAAAAACATGTGTTTGAGATCGACGATGATTGATTGGCCATTGTTGTTATCGAGTTACCTTTTATAAAATTAGGGTATTCGTATTTTTGTTTTAAAAATATAAAATAAGAGTTATGAATAATAGGATATGAGTAATTATTATTGAGGTATTCCGTTCGAAAAGGGCCATATTTTGTGAGGGCATGAGCAGGGCCTTCTGAATCATTGGTAAATTACAGTGGCGCTTAACGGGGTCATCCCATGTGACAGCTATTTTTTTCGCTTTTTTGGGATTTTTTTTTTAACTAACCACTAAAATACACGTTCTTTGAATTTTTCCCACAACCTTATTAACATTTTTACAGTTCCGCAGAATGTTGTCAGACGAAAATAAGGACTTGAATCGACTTTACACCCTTCGAAAGCTCATTCTTTTCAGATTCAAGATTATGCTCATCTAAAATAAAAAAAAAATCACACTGCATTTTAATTTGTAGACCTTATGCTATCGTCGGAACTAGAGTAAAGTAAGAATATCGAAAAATGATTTCTAGGGACGGTTTTGAAAGTTAAGTTCCATGTTACGGAATTTTTGTCGACTTTTTCAGCTTCAAAAATACTATCGCAGATGTCAGAAACATTCTAGCATCGGGTGATAACTATAGATGTGCTGATCATACCGTAAAAATTTAAACAAAATCCGGTCAATAGTTTTTGAAGCAACATGGAAGCCAATTTGAAAAACAAAGTTAAAAAACAAAGCGTTTAAAAGTACGATTTACACAAAGAAAATGTTGACTCACCACTAGTCTGCTATGCCGGGTTCATATAACACGCACATCTTTTTTGCAATTTGTGCAAAAAAAATCGATTTTTTGGCCCTGCACACGGAATTACCTCCTTGATAAGAAAATAAGTCACAATCAATTATTACACCCAACTATAAACTGGAATAAATAATTTTCCGCAAATTGAGTAGATTCGGACATTTTTACATTTTCTCTGAATCGCCGCTACGAAAAATCTTCTGTTGGCCACATTTTTCTAAATTTTATCATCATCATGTTCTTCAAATATTTCGTCACCCCCTGTTTATATTGTCCTTACGGAATCTTTCGATTTTGTTAACGCGCGTTGAGCAGCTCATATCCGTCATCCAGATTTATTTACTGCATAAAATATTAGATAAAAATGTAGCCTTTATGTTATTTACTGCATAAAATGTTATTTACTGCATAAAATATTAGAAAAAAATGTAGAAGTGTCGTATAAATCAGACGTTTTTGAGGGTCGTAATTTTTCGTTGAAAGTTCGGTATCTTGGCTTGAAATGTTACCAACATACTGGGGTGTATTTTTACTTGACTAGAGACGAAAATCACTTGATTGTTAAATACTCGGCTCCGTGAAGAAATACCATAATCAAAGTGTAAGGCAAAGAAGAGTAAAAATATTTTTTTATAAAATTCACTTTTCGCTACAGACACGTAGCGAGTATATTCTTAGGGAAATTCCTTATGTTGTATATTTTATGAAAATATTCAAGATGATTTACACTTTTTTTTATACTTCCATTTTTCTACTTAAGCTGTAAAGAGAATTTTTTCTCAAACAAATTTAAATTTTCTTCACATCAGTATAAAAAGAGATGGAGACATTTTTTCATAAAATGTTGTTTTGCTGGAAATAGCCTCATACATTAATTCACTAGCACGATTCATTATTATTGCAACCAATTTAGAAGAATTTTATCGTAAGGTTATTTTTTCCACAAGAGATCTGAGAGTATTTTAAACTAAATTTTGTATTACTATGTTATCCATACTAATGACAAAATGTGGGCAGAAATATTTTTTATCAAAATAAGAAAACAAATATACAGATATTTAAAAAAAAAACAAGGCCACAACTATTAAGATATTTTTTTATAAAAAAGAGATTAGAAATGTTGAGATCATTTTTTATAAAAATAAAGACACAAGTGTTGAGTTATTTTTTACAAAAATAAAAACCAAGATATAGGGATATTTTTTCCAAAGAAGGGGCAGGAATATAAGAATATTTTTTTGGAAAATTGTTTTTCGCGGAAAAATACGAGCTCCGTAGTAATAGGGCATCTACTGTATATTTGAACGATTTCCTTTTTTTGGCGAACGAGGGATGGTATGTTCCGCGTAGCCAGTAAGCTTGAACAAACGCGCCTGTACGTAGCTCACGAATCGTTGCGAAATTTACCCACCCGAATCTCGTTTATTACTTCTCACCCGAGCCAACTCCGGAGCTCGTTCAAACTCAAGTTTCTCTCTCTCTCTCCCCCCCCCCCCCCTACGCGTGGCACGCGGAATTCCCTCTCGCAGTATGAAAACAATCAGCGAGGATAGAACGCGCCGCCCGATCCGATGGTGCATACCTTCCAGAACATGTACCAACAAAATGCGATAAAGGGAAAGCGACAGAGAGAGAGAGAGAGAGAGAGAGAGAGAGAGAGCTCGATGATTCGCGCACGAAAATTGAACAAAAAACCTCTCAGGTATACTCCGCAATTTCGTGAATGGCCCACGGGAAATTCGTCAAGTTTCCGTATAAAGCTAATGCAGCTATGTATGTATATTATGAATAAGGGATGAACGAGCGCACCCGTTACATTGGGGGCGAGAGTTATATACCTCTCGCAACAAAACTAAATACACCGCGATGGATGACCTCGGCTAACGATTTTTTTGTTCTACAGATCCACGTAATCAATTTATAAAAATGGCCGGGACGATATTATTCCACACGCTGTGGACCGCGCATACGCGAAGTAGCAATAATTGCAGTGTTTTTGCGACCAACGGTAGTGGACGGGCTAAAAGAATTCGGTCGTGAAACTTGAGGGCGCACGAAAGGACAGTTTTTCTATATATTCTTACCATGTATTTTGAATTGAGTTTAAAAACTTATATCCAAGGATGGATGGGAAATGTAACCGCAGGTAAAAGTAATTAATAATAAAATGATATTAAGTAATTAGTAATTAAAGTAATTTAATCAAATGAATTGAAGTAATTAGTAAGGGGTAAGTTTCCGAAAACCTCCAACCTCTGATCGACCTGAAATTTTTCACAGACCTCCCTTTTAATATTTTAAGGCGACTCCTAAAGGGATTTTTGGCGACACGCAATAGTTTTTGGGTTTGGGTTTGTTTCCGTTTATTTGGACAAAACGGAAAGCGCGATAACGTATACAGGTATAAACGAAGACGTAGCAGATATAGATATGGAGGGCGCGCGTTAAAAAAAAACTTTAAAATTCAATATCTACTACTAATATAATAATACTATTGCGAGTCGCCGAAAAACTCTTTAGGCGTTGTCTTGAAACATTAAAAGGAAGGTTTGTACCAAATTTCAGCTCGATTGCGGGGAGGTAGGTCGGAACCTTAACCTTAACAAAAATTTAATTCAATACCTCGGAAAATATTGCCAAAAAGTCGTCAAAAATCCTTCCCTACCGTCATGTGTATTGCTAACCTTTAATTCGAGAAAATAGTGCACCTAACGCCATCTATCGCCAGCGGGACAGTACATATACATAAATCCACATACATATAAATATATGCATATATATGTATATATAGATTTATGTATATATAGCTACCTGGGAACCAATCGCGTTATTTTCAACCCCTTTGCTTTCTTGATCCTATGATGCTGCACAGAAAAGGAACAGAGAAAAAAACCTCACCATTGACGGTCCTACTAGAATCCTTATTCATACGCCATTTTTTTAATGAGTCTTATTCGTTTTTTGTTTGTTTATACAACTATAATGTTCGTGAAAAATAAAAATTATTTTACATATTTAATACTAACGTCCAAATTTCAAAAAATCTTCATACCCATTTATTCGAGCAGCAAGGTGGTGTAAGCGCTTAAATCAGAACGCTGTTGAATGCTATATTCTCTACCTGTCTCTGTCGCTCCCTTTTTAATTTATATTGCTCTTCTGCTTAAGTTTTGCTATGTATTCTTGTTATTTTTTTATTTTTGACTATATAGTTTTTTTGCTCGTGGTTAGTTACGCCATTTATAAATTTTCGAAGTATACGACTTTTTTCCAATGTTTTGTTACGTAATTTTTTTTTTATATAACTTCTTTCTCTATGCTTCGTTCTCCTTTTTTATTTTCTCTAATTTAATAACTGTTTATTTACGTGTACAAAGTATCTTGTTGTCTAAAGGTTTATACTTTTTATACAAAGGGATATAATGAACCATCAATCAATCGATCTCTGTCTCTCTCTCTACGTCGCTCCATCTAATCTTATTTCTTCCTGCCACTGTTCTTCGTTCGATTTTATTCCTATGCACGCTTCTCTCGTCTCCCTATTTCATTTTATTCGCGAACGAAGAAATAAAATGAATATCTACTTCTTTCTCTCTCGACGCTTGTGTCTCTCTGTCTGTGTCTGTCGTTTTCCACCCGCATCCTCTCAAGAGCCCCCTTTCCAAGCTCCGTGCATCTGTTTTGATCGGGAAATCATTCGAAATCGTGAAGAATAAATGCCGAATAATGAACGTAAATATCTGTGAGCGAAGGATTTGTCAACGAAGATTTATTTATGGAAGTATTGCCAATGCAAGCGCAGATACTGATCTCGACATGAGCGAAAGTCGATGCAATATCGATAGGATGAAATGAGGACGAGATGCCTGTACTTGAAATATTCCTCATTATCCGTAATAAAGAATCGTAAACCACGAAATTACGTTGTTTATATATTGCGTGTACATGTGCGCGCGTGTGTGTGCGTGCCTGCATGTGCGGGTGTGTGTGTGGGTGTGTGTGTATCTAGAATACGAGGGTGGGGTGAAAAGTTTCCGGCCTGACCAAGAAAAACGATGTTTTAACATTTTTTTTGCTTTATTTTTCAACATAATCTCCATCAACACTGATACATTTCTCACAACGGTGTTCTAATTTAGTTATACCAGTTTTAAACGTAGATTCGTCAAGCTCCTCAAAATACTGATTTACAGCTTCGATAACTTCTTCGTTGCTCTTAAATCTTTTTCCGCCAAGCCATTTTTTGAGGTTAGGAAACAGGTAATAGTCGCTGGGGGCTAAGTCTGGAGAGTAGGGAGGATGCGGCATCAATTCAAACTTCAATTCGTGGATTTTGGACATGGCAACAATCGACGAATGCGCTGGTGCGTTATCGTGATGAAACAAAACTTTTTTCTTCGCCAAATGAGGTCGTTTAATTTGCACCTCGTGCTTCAAACGTTGCAATAACTCTGCGTAGTATTGACCAGTGATAGTCTTACCCTTTTCAAGGTAATCAATGTATATAATTCCTCTTGCATCCCAAAAAACAGTAGCCATAACCTTGTTTGCCGATAAAATTGTTTTTGCCTTCTTTGGGGTTGGTTCCCCTTTTCCAACCCACTGTTTTGACTGTTCTTTATTTTCAGGAGTGTAGTGGTGGACCCATGTCTCATCAACAGTTATGAATTGACGCAAAAATTCGTTTGGATTACGTCTATACAGCGCCAAATTGTCGGTAGAAATGGTTTTTCGAAGCAGTTTTTAGTCGAGCGTTAGCAAACGCGGCACCCACCTTGCACACAGCTTTTCCATGTTCAAATGATTGTGCAAAATATTTCGCACACGTTCAGCTGACATCCTACAGGTCTCAGCTATCTCATGCACTTTCAACCTGCGGTCTTCCAACACTATTTTATGGACTTTTTCAATCATCTCTGAAGTTGTGACTTCAACGGGCCGTCCTGAGCGAGGCTCATCAGAGGTGCTCACACGACCCATTTTAAATTCAGAAACCCACTGCTTAATAGTTGAATATGATGGGGAGGAGTCTCCTAGTGCTGAATCCATCTCTCCTTTTATTTGTTTTGGTGTAAAACCTTTCAAATGGAAGTATTTGATGACAGCACGTTTTTTCCAATTTTTCCATTTTTACGAAAACAACGGAAGCGTCTCGCGCAATGTGCTCTCAAACGCAAACTAAAGTAGCGATTGGGCTGAAACTGTACATACAAGCTCGGTAGGAATGGTACTGTAGGACGCCGCTCCAAAACTAGACCTAGTGGCACCATCTCTTGGTCAGGCCGGAAACTTTTCACCCCACCCTCGTAGATAGCAGACCAGTCGCGAGGAATTAGAGTTGCAAAAACTCCTATAAATATTGAGGCCTTAGGCCACAGTAACGGGTATAAAATCGTGTGTGAATTTAACAATTTTTTTCGTATGAAAAAGTGATTCACTCATAAAATGTATTACACATCTATTTAGTATGAATATCAAGCTGTTAGAAAATATGTGTATTTTTTTCGATGTACAAAATGGCCGATTACTGATAGTTTTTTTTGTTATCTTTATTTTTAAAAGCGCTCCGCGGCGTGACATTTAGCATCCACAATTTTTTACCTAGAAAAAAAAATTCTCGTCAATCTACATTAGAATACCTAGAGAACTACGTACGAAATTCTATAAATATTGTTTTATTTAAAAGTTGTAGGTATTTGAACTTAAGAAATGAATTTTCAGTGAAAAATTTCGTTATAACTGCTCATAAACGGCTTATAAAATCAAAAGTTTTCGATTAAGCAGAAACTCCGTACGTACTTCTTTGCGAGATGCAATTAGGAACATAACTTTTAAATTTGAAGTAAATCGAGTGAAAATTGTTGAAGAAGTTATTTGTCACGCCAATTGGAAAAAAGCTGTTTCGAGAAGTTTCGAGTTGTCGGCCATTTTGTACATCGAAAAAAATTATATATAAATTTTTTAATAACTTGATAGTCATACTAAATAGATATGTAATTAATTTTATGAGGGAAACACTTTTTCATACGAAAAAAAAAATTGTTATATTCGCACATGATTTTATACCCGTTACTGTGGCCTAAGGCCTCAATCTCAGACAAAATAACAAATCCGCGACCAAATTTGAAGGGCTTTCTAAATACTATAATAATAATGCCTCATATTTTCAATTTTGATGGAGGCATGAATTTGCTTTTAATGTCAACCCCACTTTTTCAAGTGGAAACCCATTCAAATCCCTCTTCCCCGTCTTCATTTTTAAAAAACCCTTTCTTGATCTTTTAATGGCTTTGTAAACAAATAGCTTAATAAACGAAACAAAAACAAATAGCTCGATAAACTGGGAACCAGTACGAATCTGGTATCGAACGTGGTACTTCCGGAAGCAAATAATAATTTTCACCAACACGCGCCTTCAGAATGTGTCCCATCAAACGAGTAACACTTTCCCATAAGATTTCTCAATTCATGGAGGACCCTTTGCGACGAATCGTTGAAAATCGCCCGAACTGTGCAATTTCCAGTCGATAGCCCAACACACACCCACACACAAATCGCATAAATTGAAAATATTTCGAATCCGCAGCTCCCCGAATCACGACGTTCTTGAGGGGTACGTGCCGTTGTCTGTATGGCGTCAAAACCAGCCTGCTTTAATATACACACGCGAAAGGTGCGAGGTAATAAAGGCCGAAGGAGAAGGATGAGGCTATAGGGTTGAAGGGTGTGCGTTGGAAATAATAGAAGGAGGGACGTGCGAGAGCTCGCGAAGCTGCGAAAGCGCGAGTAAGAGTTCGCGAAAAGAGAGCGAGAAAGAGAGATGAGACGAAGGGGGATGAATTCGCGAGTGCGCCAAGGGATGAGACGCCGGCCGTGGAGCCAGAGGGCTGGAATTACAGTGGTAGGTCGTTAGCGTTAATGAATAAGTAAGGTTAATTTGCGAATGGGTTTCACAGTCCTCTCACCGTTAGCCCGGTGAGCCTGGCTCACGCCCGTAAGGCATCCATTTCATTATCGGGACTCGAACCTGCGAACTCTCGCTCTCCTGTATATGCTGCGCGCGCCCACGTGTGTATGGGTGTGTGTTCGACTGTTATATCCTGCGTGCGGTGAACTGTGTATGTTGCCGGCGTCGGCGCGTTGCACAAAGTCCTGTCTATTCTTCTCCTTCGCCCCGGCACGTTACTTATATATATAGATATACAGGGTGATTCACTATATATATATATATATATATATATATATATATATATATATATATATATATATATATATATATATTAGGGTGGCCCTTAATATGGATCCAAAAAAAATTGATCGCGCCGCCCTCCAACACGGTTCCAAATAATAAAAAAAAATCTACGCGATGTCCCAGCTATGTCCGTTAAGAGGAAGGCGTGCCTGTCAGCATGAACTTAAATTTAAATATCCATTTTTCTTCATGATTGGAGAAATTTCGATTTTTTAAATCTAGTTTATTTGTCAATTTTTCAACACGATATTTCTGTGGTTTAAATAAATAAATTCGTACTGAACGAACTAGTATCGATATCTAATGGGTACATTTTTTAAATATTATGTTTTTTCCGACCAATTGGATGACTTGTGCGAATAAATAATTTCTTTGTTTTCAATAAAACGAACAAGCTCGCCAAGTTTAAAATGTCCCTATGCATTTTTGCGAAAGTAATTTTCAAATACATTTTTTGTCCACAGCACTGGAAGTCTGATCTCAGTGAAATATTAATATGTTTGTATCTCAGCACGCAAGGAATATTTCTAACAAAATTAAAAAGAAAAATAATTCTGGCCAATCCGAAAGTTCGATGTGAATGGTTTATCGTGAATTTATATCCTTCGTACTTAATAGATTTTTCTGACGAGATGCAAATTTAAAGTTTGATTTTCATGTGATTAAAAGCGTTCGACAGCAGCTAAATCGAACTATTGTTCCAAAATAATAGGATGGTAAAACTGAACGCCCATCAAATCTAGTATGGAGGACCTTATTGTTTGATCTGTATATTGAATACCAATATACAATAGCTTCGGAAAGTAAAAAAAAATTGACAAATAAACGAGATTTAAAAAATCGAAAATTCTCCCATCATGAATGATGAAGAAAATTTTTTGATTGGATGAAAATTGACGATTTGGCATTGAAAATAACGACCATTTTATAAGCAAGAAAACATACTTGTTTTCGTAACTACGCCGTTTTGTTAGATTTTGATATTTTTCGAAAAGCCTACGTCATTGTGCAGGTACCTTCCAGTTTAACGACATTTTTTTCCCTTTGCGGTTTCAGCTACTCAATCGACCGGAATCATGTCAGCAGTGGAGGAACTTTTTTTTTTGGCGCCTCCGAAGGCAGCGCACAAGTCGCTTGGATCTCAATATTTTTTCTATGAAAAAATTATGTAATATAGGCCAAATATAACCAAATATATTCTTAATTTTCTGAAACATTTAATTGAGTACTTTTGTTCTAAAAAATGCCCGAAAATCATAAAAAATTTCAGCGCTCACATTGGTATAGCCCCTTAAATATAGATTTTAGACGAAAAAGTCAGAGCAAAAATTTGAATGGTGTGTCAATGTCTACATTTCGGTAGCCATAAGTTTTTTTCTAGCAGAGGTGCCAACCTGATTTCAAGGTCACCTCTACTTTTTTTCAAGGGAAACCCCTTCTCTATTGGACAGAGATGTAGAGTCTAAAAACACAAAATCATTGACCTACAATGTCATAACCTTGGGATGACCTTGACAAAAATTGCGAAATGGTATATGAAGCAAGGCAAGCTAAATAACAGTGGCTTCAGACGTAAATCACGTTTTTTATCCGTTTCTTCGTATCATCCCGAGTGGTTGCTACATCTCTGTGGACTTCGCTTTACAATGCGACGGACAAAAAAGAATCCAATGGTAAATCGGACGATCGTGGAGGCCAGGCAACTAGACCGTTTTTACCGGTCCACCGGTAGTTTTCGCCTTGGCAAGTTTTAGTATTTCAAGGTCATGCCAAGGTCAGGATATTGTTGGTTATTGATTTCGTGTTTCCGTGCTCTGCATTCGTAGACTATAAAAAAGGGGTTTCCCTTTTTAAAAAAGTGGAGGTGACCTTGAAATGAGATCAATACCTCCATTTCAAGAAAATCTAAGGGTAACAAAATGTAGACATTGACAAATAGATGAAATTTTGTCGCGGACTTTTTCGTCTAACATTAATATTAATAGGTGTTTTCGCGTGACTAACTTCTAGTGAATCACCCTGTATATATATATATATATATATATATATATATATATATATATATATATATATATATATATATGTGTATATATATATATATATATACACACACACACACACACACACACACATATATGCAACCCTTGCGCCCTCCCTGCCCTTCTTTCGACGTTTATAACGTGACGCCCCACGCGATCGAAGCCGTCGTCATCGCCGTCGTCTCCGTCCTTTGCGAAGTCACGGCCCTTTCCATCTTCGTATGCGCGGAGCGCGAAACTACACTAACGAGGGAGCCTCCGTCACACGCGCGTTTGTCATAAAACTCACGCCATCTTCCCGAAAAAGGGTCGCACGCTTCAACGGAGAATCTTAAAGGATAAGAATTATCATTGTTATTTTTCTTGTTACGCGTATATACGTAGAGTAAAATAAAAGTTTAATTTCGATGCCTCCGTAAGTTTCATTGCATCGTTTCGGCCGAAAATAAAAGATTCAAATGTAGACATTTTAATAGGGCTTTTTTTACGAAGAGTCGCGAGGTGAACGAGAATCTTATAATTGATTAGCTTTGCCTGTAAATTCTATGGCGTTTGTATCGGAAAATTGGTCAGTGTGTGTGTGGGGCGCGGATTTTAGGGCCGTCTCGCATAGACTGGTCTGGGTAAACTTGTAATTGAAAAAAAAACGTTTTTTTGGGTTATTATAGTCTAGGGTACGAACTTCTATTTTGCAACGAAGTTTTGTGAAAATTCGAAAAATTGGGCAGATAATGAAGTTTTGTGAAAACTCGAAAAATTTAAATATGACGATTTTTGTAAAAGGTCAGATCGCCGCCTGACCTGCGGCGAACCGCACCACTTCGATATGCGCTTTTTTGCTTTTGAGACTTTCTCGAAACTATGTTTTATAGAAGGGTGTAAGTCGTATCTCAAAATCTATTTTACCGATTAACTTCAAATTGGACAGAGCACAGTTTATAACATTTGCTGACGTATAGCAGGATATTTTTTCGATGCTTTTAACCATTCGTTAATAATAAATTATTACAGTGACTTTTTAAGTCGAGAATCAAACTTTTCTTCTACGGCCAGCAATTTCCGTAATCTTCAAAACTTCAAAAGACCATGCGGTCATGTGAAGGTTTTGTTATTATACTAAAAGTGCATTTTTATTGTTTTACATTTTAGCTAGCTAGAACCATCGCCACCGATTGACCATACAGAAACGGCGCCACTTTGTTTAAATAATAATATCTGCGTTGTGCATCAATATATTCCAGTTTAAAAAAAAAAAAACTCGGCAAGACTATGCATTACCTGTATGTAAAATTCCGACCTCGTCATACAAATACTCTCATCAGAAAAAAACATTTTAACCGACCTGTTCTTTGGGGCCCAAACTTATGCCGACCTGTTTAGAGTTATATGTGCAGGTTATTACGAAAAACAAGTGTTCTGTATATTTAAAAAAAAACACAATTTCTATGGATTCGTTGGAATTCAGAAACGTCGTACTCCGGATATGACATAATTCCGAATAGACGTACCTTAGAAATTCAACATTCCCCAAATGTCCTCATACAGAAGTTTTCGCGCGTTATCGTCTAGAGGGGTTTTTGCTACTGGCAGATTGCACTAATAACATGTTTCAACTCAATGAAAGAAGTCATATCAGCCAAATGTTTATAAATTTTCAAGTATAGAGTATTATTTTCAACGAACATTTCCGTTTTTTGTCAATCTAACAGGCGTCACATGGTCAATGTAACAAGATTAACTTTGTCATTGTAATAAGAGTAACATTGTCAATGTAACAAGCGTACCATTGTTAAGCAAGAGTAACAATGTCAAAGTAACATGAGCAACGTTGCCAATGCAACAAGAATAACATTGTCAGTGTAACAAGAGTAACATTGTCAATGTGATAAGAGTAACATTGTCACTGTAACAAGAGTAACATTGTCAATGTAACATGAGTAACATCGTCAATGTAACAAGAGTAACATTATCAATGTAACAAGAATAACATTGTCAATGTAACAAGAGTAACATTGTCAATGTAACAAGAGTAACATTGTCAATGTAACAAGAGTAATATTGTCAAAGTAACATGAGCAACGTTGTCAATGTAACAAGAATAACATTGTCAATGTAACAAGAAAAACATTGTCACTGTAACAAGAGTAAAATTGTCAATGTAACAAGAGTAACATTGCCACTGTAACAAGAGTAACATTGTCAATGTAATAAGAGTATTCTTACTCTTGTAAGAGTAAGAGACAATGTAACAAGAGTAACAATGTTACTCTTGTTACATTGTAAGTTAATATTCTTACTCTTTTTTAATATTTACTCTTATATTAAGTATAAGTATTATGAATATGTAAAGTATTAACTTTAATATAAATATAAATATAAAGTATAATTTTAATTTAATATAAAGTATAAATATATAAAGTATTAACTTTAATATTTAATATTAAAGTTAATACTCTTACTCTCTCAATATTCTTACATTTTATGTTAATATTCCTACTCTTGTAAGAGTAAGAAACAATGTAACAAGAGTAACATTGTGAATGTAGCAAGAGTACCATCGTCGATATAACAAGATTAACACTGTCAATGGGGCAAGAGTAACATTGTCAATGTAAGATAAGTAACAGCGTCAATATATCAAAAGAAACATCTTCAATGTATCAAGAGTACCATCGTCAAGCAAGAGTAACATTGTCAAACAAGAGTGGTATTGTCAAGCAAGAGTAGCATTGCCAGACTAAAGTAACATTGTCAATGTCCTGAGAGTAACATTAACAATATATCAGGAGTTATATTGTCAATGGAATAAAAGTAAAGTTGTCAATGTAACAAAAGTAACATTGTCAACGTAACAAAAGTAACATTGTCAATGTGGCCAAAGTAAAATTGTCAATGCAACAAAAGTAACATTCTCAACGTAAGAAGCGTAACATTATAAACGTTTGAACAATAACATGTTACATCGACAAATTTATATATGTATATATTACACCGTTCATTCGATTCTCCCAATTTTCATCAAAATTTTCGTAGTTGACGTCAAGAAAGGAGACTTCGTCGCTCGCGATCAGAATTCTCGGCTTTCCAGATTTCTGTCCCTGCCTCGCTCAAGCCGGCGCTTTTTTTACGTCCACCCGCTCGAAATATCGATGAGGTGCCATTACCAGAAATTTTCGAATGTACATAACGGAAGGGCGTCTCCGGAGCTGTTTGTTGTTTCCTCACCGTGTACCTACCTATACACCCTGTCAAGTAGCCGAAGGAGGAGGAGATCGGATATACGCCTCGTATAATCGCGTTTTCGTTATTCACTTCGTTTTCCCCCTATTTTTTTTCGCTCCTTTCGTTTTGCCGCCTCAGAGGAATATAGAACAGCGCTAAAAGTGTGTGTGTGTGCGCGTGGTAAAAGCGTCGAGAAGCTGGAAGAAAAATCGTTCCTTCGCCACGTCGCGTTCCAATTCACATCCTTAAAACTCCTCGCACAGCTCCCGAGCTCTATACACGTGAGGGGTGGCTTTACCCACCCTTATATACACCCACCGTCGAGACAGATGTATGCGCATATATATATATATATCCTTCGCTCGCGCTTAGCTAGCAAGCCCTGCCCCATAAATATGAATGTGAGGGTGGAGAAGGGTGTACAGGGCCGCGAGCAAAGGGATATAAAAACTATCGCGAAGATGTGTATACAATGCGCAACCGAGAAAAGAGGAAGAAGCAGCCCAGGACGAAGATTAAGTGGGAGCAAACACTGGTCGCGACTCGCTTTTACGACAACTAATTACACCGTTCCTCAGAACCCTTGCACAAGACCCATACTGACTGCGACATTTGTTAAAGAAAAACAGGATGCATACATATACAGGGTAGCCCGAGAAGGGACGTCCGGTAGGCAAATCTCGACGCCTCGAAAATATCTATCTATCTCTTGTTATTGTTTATTTTTCGAGAGAAATGCATTTTTGATTTTCGAGTTTTACTGTAGCAAAACACTTTTATTCTCGAGTTTTCGAGTTTTTCTGTAGCATTTTTATACTCTTTTGAGAGGTCTATAAGTATAAGTATTTTTATGAGTATAAGTATTTTTTCATCATCTGGACTTTTAGTATGGATTCTACGATCTTTTTGACTTTTCGAGAAAAAATAATTTTTCTATTTTTTTGAGATTTTTCCCGTATCATAGGTTTTTATTTTTATTCTCTTTTGAGTATGTACATGCCTGTTAGACGTTTTTAAAAGCAATGAGGAAACTAGTCTATCTTTTAGACTAATATAAGTATAAGGATTTTTGTTTCATCATCTGAACTTTTAGTATGGATTCTACGATGTTTTTGACTTTTTGAAAAAAAAAACGCATTACTTAATTCTTTTTCGAGTTTTCCTGTAGCATAGGTTGGTATTTTTATTTTATTTTGAGCACGTACTTTCCTCTTAGAAGTTTATAAAAGCTATTGGAAGTCATTTTGACTAAGATAAGTATTTTTTATCACCTGAACTTTCATTTTATTCATTTTTTTTCGAGTTTTCCTGTAGCATATGTTTGTATTTTTATTCTATTTTGAGTATCTACTTTCCTGTCGGAAATTTTCAAAAGCAATTGGAAATCTTGTAGACTAGTATAAGTAAATTTTTTCATCATCTGAATTTTAGTTAAGTATTTTTTTTCTAGTTTTCCTGCAGAATAGGTTTTATTTTGTATTCCCTTTTGAGTATGTACTCCTCTTATGAATCTTTTAAAGCAATAGGCAGTCGTTTAGACGGGATAAGTATTCTTTTACTCTATACTATATACTTTTTTCAGTGACGAATCCTCTCAAATCTATTTTTTTAACTTTCAATGAAAATTGGAGGCATTTACGTCAATGCTCAGTTGGTCATTGATTTATTGCCCAACAATGCACTTCATAAGAATATCACAAGGGGAAAAATCGCTGGGAAAGTACATCCACAAACGAGGAAAATGAAAAAAAAATGATTTTTTTTCTCGAAAATTAAAAGAGATCGTAGAACATGCATGAGGGTGATTCGGATAGGCGGATACGAGACATCTGGACTTGTGGACGTCACTTTTCAGGTCACCCTGTATATATAGATATGTATATATATGTATACGCGCCAATAAAGACAGAGAGAGAAGTGATTGAGAGGCTAGCTGAGCACATCGGTAAGAAAGGAATGTTTCAACGAGCAGGGAGCAAGACAGAGAGACAGAGAAAGAGAATTAGAACGAGCGAGGAAGGCTCGGGGGGGGGATGAGAAGAAAATCGAGTTGAAAATGGGGTTAACATTGCGAAAAGACGTGGCTAACAAAACGAAGAACTCTGTAAGCTTCGCCCCGTTTTTCTCCCGTTTTCCGAGGCCAACAGAGGGAATGTAAGGGCTATAGAGAGAAAGTTTAAGTTACAGACGAGGGTTGAGGGAGTGACTAATCGACTCTCGCGAATAATATGGCTCTGCTGTACACACCCACGCACGCAAGTACAATTATACATATACGTGTATTTTTCTCCATCTGTATAAAACGGCGTAATGTACTTGCCGTCTCGTCAAGTGATAATGGTTCTTGCGATCAGGGTCGACGAAGGTGGATTTACATATATATGGTAGGGTGACACAAATTTGAGCTCTACTTTTGTTCCTTTTTCTCACCACCGAGTTATATTTTTTTCAAGAAAAAAAAATGTCGCGAAATCTGCGAGCGGTCAAAAAATATTTAAAGGTCGCTCAAGCCTCCCAACAATTCGATTTTTCGTTAAAAAATCGATTTTTTTCGTTCACTTCTCACCTATAAATTTTATGCTTTATAATTTTTAAATTAACCTCGCGGAAGTTCTGGCCCGTCAATGAATATTTAGTGATCGCTTAAGAGCCTCGAAATTTCCAATTGTCGACAATTTCTTTTCACTCTTCTCACTCATCAATTTGACGCTTTGTAAAATGTTCACAACAATTAATCGTTTTTATTTAGAAACAGATTTTTAAAATTTTTCGCACACTACTAACCCAAGAATTATAATCTTTGTTCTCATGAAATAATTCTTTAAAGCTCTTGTCCGTAGCAAAATTATAGGTCGCCCGGTTATCGGATTAGAAGTGTGAGGGAAATTTAAAAAATCCGTATGTAAAGGAAAACTGTATTAATTGCTTTTAAAATGTTACAGTGTTAAATTTATGAGTGAGAAGAGGGAAAAAATGGACGGCTAGAGCTTTCGCGAGGTTAATTTAAAATTTATAAAGCGTAAAATTCATGCGTGAGAAGTGGGGGAATAACAATGATTTTTAATGAAAATTAGAATTATTGGGAAGCTTGAGCGATCTCTAAATATTTTTCGACCGCTCGCAGCTTTCTCGACAATTTTTTTTTTCTTCAAAGCCGTAAATGGATGGTGTGAAATAAAAAAAAATAAAGCTCATATGTGTACCACCCTAATATATATATATATATATATATATATATATATATATATATATATATATATATATATATATATATATATATCTTAAAACAATTATCATCGAGATATATTTGCGATTATTAGCATGTATATAGAACCTCGCGCACCTATTAAGAATCACAGAGGTGAACAAACATTGTATGGACGCGAGTAACGAAATGGAAAGATGAAGAAACGGCAACAAAAACTGAGTTCGAATCAACGTTGCCTGTACATCTCTAGGGTCGTGTTCGTTGGGTCTCATCATTTTGATACGAACAAGTGCGCATGCGCATAATGAAGCGAGTCATGCGCAAAACGAGTGACTCGTGTCATTGCGCAGCTGGGCGTTGGGCATCATTATGCGCATGCGCACTTGTTCGTATCAAAACGATGAGACCCAACGAACACGACCAATGTCTTCAAAATCATTTCAACTCTTACTTACCACACTTCTGTAGAATACACATCAACACAATTTCGCATAAGAAAAAAATTGGTGAGGTGGTTTCGAACCCCGCAGTGGCAACATAGGGTTACAGGCTTACACCGTACGTCCATAAATAATATCGCGTAAACATTTCGTAAATAATATCGCGTAAATATTTCGTAAATAATATCGCGTAAATATTTCGTAAATAATGTCGCGTTGCCGATCGAACAACGCTAATCTACACGAACGCTAATTATCATCGATACTCGAGAGATACATTTTTATCACTCAGTGTTCGAAAACACGAAGACAAAAACCTCATCAAAATAAACAGCCATTACCCCCCCCCCCCCTCCCCCGCCCCCGCCTACTAATCATTTTACGGTAAGCGCGATGAAACGACTAAAAAGAGGCTACTCGTAAAACCGTGTTGAAGCGCCTAACGTTTCAGTGAAGATAGCAGAGCATTTGCCAGCAGATCAAAATTAAGTGAGAGCTCTTTTCGCATGCACTCGAGTTCTATCGCTCCTGATGGTTTTGAGAAATAATTCTGGTGATTTAATTTTAAAAAAAAGGTGATTGAAAAAATGATCTGCTAACTTCCCGTAGCAGATCATTTTGCAGAAAATCATAAATTACCGGGAGTTCTTTATACATGAGGCTAAGTTCTATAGTTCCTGATAGTTTTTAGCAACAGTTCTGGTGATTTTACAAAAAAAAAAGTGACGGAATTTATTTTTGTGGAACTTCTTATAGAAATATGCTGATGGATAGGCGTGAATTCTGGGTACTTGTTCTGTGAGATATTATAGTTTTGGTATTGTTTGATGTATTTGAGAATAGTTCTGGCTTCGAGCTATCTGCAAATAATTCTTAAAAACGTTTATTAATATCTCAACTATATAAGGATGCTCTGCTGATGGATAGGCGTTAGTTCCAGGTGCTTTCTGTGTAAGATATAGTAAGATATTATAAACTAGAACTGATTTTGTTTTTTTTTTCCTCCGATTGAGCAGTATATTGATAGCGCGATGGAATGCTTTGAGTGAAACCAAATTTTTTTTTGTTATGTATTTTTTGGAGTTCTGGTTGCCCCCGCAAGAGTTCTGTTAAATATCTCCAGAACTTTTCCTCATTAAATAAATATTTACAACGGTACACTCGAGTAAATTTTGCCCCCCCCCCTCCCCCCCCATCGAAAATGAATCATTACTAATGCCCGAACTATCAATATAACGCACATAGAACTCCAGAACTATTTGAGAGGTAATCAGAACTGATTTTTTTCTTCCTTCGACGGAGCAGTAGATTGATGGCACGATGGGTTGCTTTGAGTGGACCCAAATTTTTATGTTGGAAAAAAGTTTTTTTTTTTTTTTTTGGAGTTCTGGTTGCCCCCGCAAGAATTCTATTAAATGTCTTAACAACTTTTTTCTCATCAGACGTATATTAGCAACGGTACACTCGAGTAAATTTTGTGAAGTTGGCCGTTACTAACAACCGTTACTAAAAAAAAATATTACTAACAACCGAACTATCAATAAAAAGTACATAGAACTCCAAAACTATGTGAGAGGCAGCCGGAACAGATTTTTTTTTCCATCGACTGAGCAGTAGTTTGATGATGCGATGGAATGCTTCGAGAGCGTTAGAGTTCTGGTTGCCCCCGCAAGAGTTCTGTTCAACATCTTCACAACTTTTCCTTATCAGACAAAAATTTACAACGTTACACTCGAGTAAATTTTGTGGAGTTGCCCCCCCCCCCCCCTCAAACGAAAATAAAAATCGTTACTAACAACAGAACTATCAATAATAAGTACATAGAACTCCAGAACTATGTGGGAGGCAACTCGGACTGATTTTGTTTTCCTCCGACTGAGCAGTAGATTGATGGTGCGATGGAATGCTTTGAGTGAAACCAAGATTTTTTTGAAGATCTGGTTGTCCCCGCAAGAGTTCTGAACTCCAGAACTATGTGAGAGGAAACCAGAACGGATTTTCTTTTTTATTCATTCGACTGAGCAGTAGATTGATGGCGTGATGGAATGCTTTGAGTGGAACCAAATTTTTTTCTCGGAAAAATGAGTTTTTTTTTGGAGTTCTGGTTGCCCCCGGAAAAGTTCTGTTGAATATCTTTAGACCTTTTCCTCATCCGACAAATATTTACAACGGCACACTCGAGTAAATTTTGTGAAGCGGGCCCCTCCTAACGCAAAAACAAATCGTTACTAACAACGTAACTATCAATGAAAAGTACATAGAACTGCAGAACTATATGAGATGCAACCAGAACTGATTTTGTTTTCTCCGACTGAGCGGTAGATTGATGGCGCGATGGAATGCTTTGAGTGAAACAAATTTTTTCTCGGAAAAATGATTTTTTTTTAGTTCTGGTTGCCCGCGCAAGAGTTCTGTTGATTATCTTCACAACTTTTCCTTATCAGACAAATATTTACATCGGTACACTCGACCAAATTTTGTGCAGTCCCCCCCCCCCCCCCCGAACGAAAAAAATCATTACTAGCAAGAGAACTATCGATAAAAAATAATAGAACTCCAGAACCATGTGAGAGGCAATCACATCGGATTTTCTTTTTTCCTTCGACTGAGCAGTATATTGATGGCGCGATGGAATGCTTTGACTGGACGCAAAATTTTTTTGGCAAAATGATTTTTCGTTTTGGAGTTCTGGTTGCCCCCGTAAGAGGTCTGATAACTATCTTAACAACTTTTCCTCATCGGACAAATATTAACAACGGCGCACTCGAGTAAATTTTGTGCAGTAGGTCCCCCATCGCGAAAAAAAATCGTCACCAACGAACTATCAATAAAAAGTACATAGAACTCCAGAGCTATGTGATAGGCAACCAGAACTCATTTTTTTCCTTCGACTGAGCAGTAGATTGATGGCGCGATGGAATGCTTTGAGTGGACACACATTTTTTTAATTATTTTTTTTTTTGAGTTCTCGTTGCCCCTGCAAGAGTTTTGTCAAATATCTTTACAATTTTTTCTCATCAGATAAATATTTACCCCGGTATACTCGAGGTACACTCGGGGGGCATCTTCACACTAAAGTTTGTGAAGATGCCCCCCCGAACGAAAAAAAAATGCATCACTAACAAGAGAACTGTTGATAAAAAATACACAGAACTCTAGAACCATGTGACAGGCAATCCCAACGGACTATTCTCGAATAAATCCAACAATACCTAAACTATAATATCTCACACAAAATGCACCTGGAACTCACGCCTATCCAACAGCAGAGCATACTTGTATAGTTGAGATATCAATAAACATTTTTAACAATTATTTGAAAATAGCTGGAAGCCAGAACTATTCTCGAATACATCAAACAATACCAAAACGATAATATCTCGCAAAAAAAGCACCCAGAACTCACGCCTATCCATCAGCATATGCCTATGGAAAATAGCACAAAAACAAAAATTCCGTCACTTTTTTTGGGTCAAATCCCAAGAACTATTGCTAAAAACTATCAGGCACTATAGAACTTAGCCACATGTACAAGGAACTCCCTATAATTTATGATTTTCTGAGGATCATTTTTTCAATCACCTTTTTTTACAAAATTACCAGAACTATTTCTACAAACCATCAGGTACTATAAACCTCGACTGCATGCGAAGAAGAACTCTCACTCAATTTTGATCTGCTGGCAATTGCTCTGCTAACTTCACTGACAGGCGCCTAACGAACGGGAGCAAAGAAACAGAAGTTTGAAAACGCGAGAGCAGCGAGGAAATGCAAGGCGTAAGGATAAATGCACTGCGCACGTGCAGAGCGTGTGACGTTAAAACGTCATTTGCTACATGAGGCTCTTTCGCCAACCGTGTATGCACGACCCCATATTGGCACCAAATTGAATCCGCGTTTGACTTCACACACATTCCAAGCCAAGGAAAGCTGTCTCCCACACACGTACTATCTTCGATAATTCATCACGAATGCGCACGGACTCGATCCACAATGTAATCCCACCAAATTGACAGTTCCCACATACGTGGAATGCAATTCCCCCTCGCACACGTTGGGACTTCCTGTAACGAGGTCTATACGTTCGGACAAATGTATATATATATATATATATATATATGTATATATATATATATATATATATATATATATATATCTGCGTGTGTATCGTGAGATTATATAGAATTATCCCGGTGGCTAGTCCAAAATTAATACCGTTTCAATATTCTCACAAACATCGTCGGTGATATCCTCGATTATTGCGCCCCGCGCGTATGCGGCTTCTGTATAGCTTATGTATCATAGCCCGAGTGCGTGCCACGATTCGATGCCAATCATCAATCGGATCGGAACACATATGTATATCATAATTATGTTTGTACTATGGACGTCGATATAATGAGGGGGTAATACAGCGTATTTGCCCGTATCAAAGATATGTATATATATATATATATATATATATACACACACACACAAACACAACCGCATATATGATCAATCGGGTAGAAATTTGTCGAAAGGACCATTGCTGGTAACGTGAGAACATTGGTCCTCACATTAAGGCCCAGCAAACGCCTGGAACAATCGACAAAGCTTGCTCCCCCCCCCCTCTCTTTCTCTCTCTGTCTGTCTCTCTCTTTCTATTGCCACGGAGCCAAATGGTTATTTGACCACGTTGAAACTAGCGCGTATTCACTATGGTCACTCTCCCATCGTAGTGTATACTTAATACACCGAGTGAGCCACTGAAAATAAAGACCCAAACGAACGCCTCCGAATATTAATTTTATACGAAAAAAAAAGTCGGAGAGAAAGTTTTGGACCTAGGAGAGCGGGGTATTTTGTGAAGATCTACATTCGGGTCGGTCCATTTTTTTTAAGGCGTTACCCCCACTTGTAGCGCAAAAAAAGGCCTTTTTCATGAATTTTTTTAAAGAAAACTACAAAACTTTTTTAATCGATCAATATACCATCTTAAAGAACACATCTTGAAGAACTTTCAGTAATTTTTTTATTGAAAAATATTACATTGTTTAGTGGCAAATGGCCGTCAATGAAATAATGTTTTTATATACACGGTTTGCGGTGACCAACATTGCGGCGAAGTGGATCATCTGAAAAAAAAATGCGGATGGATTTAGTCAAGTATAAGTATAAACTAGTCTTTAATCGGAGGATTTTAAAAAATATTCATTTTTCACAAAATGGCGGACAGTCAAAGTTAATGGTTCGATTTTAACGAAAAAAAACGGCCGTTTTTTGGCTATAAAACGGCCACTTTTTTTCGAAAAAAAAAATCGAACGATTAAAGACTACATTTTTATGTATTAAATAAGCCTGCAAAATTTCAAGAAGATCGGTTCATTAGTGTTCGAGCAATCTTGGTCACCGTCTTCAGAAATGCCATTTTGAGTAAAACGCGTTTAAAGTTTTAATTAGCCGGTCGTTTACACAACGGATTCTTCTCTTTCAACGCTCATATCTCAGTCAATTTTGTTCGAATCGACTTGAAATTTTTAGGACATATTCTCAGATACTTATACTTCAAAAAATGCAATAAAAAAAAATCGATTTTTTCAAAATCGCAAGTCAGGGTAACCCCTTAACGTTGACACCCATCTGACGCCAACGTCAACTCCACTTTTCGAAGCAGAACCTCGTTTTTAAATCCGCTTTTACATTCCTCGTTTCCAACAGAACCGTCACTTTTCACACAAAGCCGCCGCTTTCAATGCACACTTGCAATGTGATTCGCATTGATCGGGTGATCTTACTAAAGGGGTACGCCTCTCTGGAAACTTAAAAGAATCGTTTTTTTTTGTATATTGTTGTAGTGTGAACTTTCAAGAATATTTTAAGACCAACCGGACTCTGAAATTCTAAAAATTGACGAAGTTACACCTACTTTAGGGGAACAGCGTGCGTCGAGTTAAGGATGATTCGCGTGTAACGAAAGTGGACATCAAAGCTCAAGAACACTCAAAAGAGGCCAGAACTGCCCGCAGAAGGCATAGATTGGGTGTGCGACACGATCTCGATTATGAGGAAAGACACTTATATGGCGCCGGAATCGCTGACTAGCGGTGAGACGACAATGTTTCACAAGATAGTGTAAAATGTGTACCAAAACTTTGAACGCGATTATCTCGAAACTACATATCTTGACTCACTCTCACTCACAACTCATTTCCCAGAGGAAAATGAGTTTTTCTTTGGAGAAGCCCTCCAAAGAAAACTCGAAAAGCTCGAAATTTCGAAAAATGGATCGTGAACCTATATCCATTTGGATATATTTGAAGAAAAAAATTTTTGTTTTCGTTTCAGATCATATTTGAGCCTGGTAGAGATCGCACCGTTTCATGCCTCGCCGCTGGAGGACTGCAACGCCAACTGCAGCACCACGAACACATTGAAAGATTTTCTTCCGAAAAAATTACATTGTAACCATAAATAGTGTACAACATGCTGGGGAAAAAATACATTTATTTCGACCAATGTGTTACTAGAAAAAAAATCATCATTCTGGCCCTTCAAATTGGGCTCCAAGAGAGGGACAGCCTGTTAATCACGTTAGTCTGTATTAACGAGTAGACTCTAATTGAGGTTTCAATAGTTTAATGCCAAGTTTCCAGCACGATGGATGCCCGGCTCATTTTTCTTTAGTTGCAGGAAATAAGCTCAGTGGAAAGTTGACCAATCAGTGGATTGGGCGTGGGAGTGTTATGGTTTGCCCAGCTCGTTTTCCAGACTTCACACCACCGGACTTTTTCTTACGGG